>JANAVB010031617.1:52066953-52138283 GCA_029216955.1 Iris pallida
ATATATATATATATATATATATATATATAATATATATATATATATTCTAATATATATATATATATTATATATATATAATATTATATATATATATATATATTACTAACAATATATGTATATATAGATATATATATACAAAGGGAAACTATATATATCATATAGATTATAAACAATTGAATGTAAACATTGGTCTAACTACAAATCAAACTCAGAAATCTAAACTAAACCTAAACATCAAACTCAGAATTGAGTTGAAACACAAAATCGATCTCAATATCCCAAAACCAACTCAAAGTCGAACTCATAAACTACACAACCCACTCAATACTTGAAATCCAAAATATTACCAATCCATGAAACTTGACAACATGACGGTGTACACGTGTGTGTCATGTTCTAGTCGTCACAGAGTCGAACCCGTGTCCGTATCGTATCCAAATAGTACGTATCGCATGGGCACGTACGCGTGTATAAAAAATTCCTCGTAGGCACGTGCCGTGCTCGATAGAACGCCACATGCAACATGAGAAGCCTCTGCTCGTGTACGTAGGTAGGTGGGGTCTAGGTCTAGGTGTACACCACCCGACACGTGTCCATGAGGTGTCCACACGTCGCACGAGACGCGTATCGTACGGGCTGTACGCACGCACGGCACGGCCTCGTAGGCGCGTGTCAACCTCCGTAGCTCGCGACATGAGCCACGTCGTGCCACGTGGTCGAGTCTAGGGTTAGCCTAGGTCTAGGGCTACATGTCTATGCCCCTGGATCATGTCCTGGTCGCGTCGTATCCGCGAACGAAGGCCATGTCAGCAGCGATTTTCACGTGCGTGCACAGTGGGCTGAACCCATGCGGTTCGATTTCTCCGCGCACGCTCGACAAAACCTCGTAAAACTTTAGGAGCACGTGGACATAGGTTGCCTCCATGTGTCCATGAAGTTTCATGCAAAACTGTGTCATATTCATCGAGTCATGACACTCGAGCATCAGGACACGCACGGTGCCTCATGCACGTGTGACCCTGTCCGATTTGGACACCAATTAAACATGTTAAATCGAGATTCATCTTCACGAAATTTGTTTCAAATATAAATAACAACAAATTTGTGAAAACATAATCGAAAAATAAGAACTTTCGATTCTAAGAGGCATTTCATCGAACACGTGTTCCAATACACTGACACGCGTCCGATATGCCTACCAAACGGATAAAAAAATCAACCAAACTACATCTACAGGTCCGAGGTACCTAGATGGATGCATCTATGAAGAAAAATCAGAATTTACAGGGGTTTAGAGGGGTTTACCTATTGAGAATCAATATCTCAATGAAACGAGCCTCCAAACATCCCGACGCCGATTTCCTCCGGTCCAAAGCCTTCGATTCCTTGCTAGCAAGTCTCCAGCAAGTTCCTCTCCTCCAAAGGACCGCAACGCACTTCATTTGGATTGATATGGATGAGATTTGAAAAAATAGGCTTTTGGAAGAGAAGGGGATTTATAGGGTTTGAGTAACTTGACGGCTACAATGCTATAACACATAAAATGGGGGGCTGCTATTGTGGCCGGCCATAGGGGCAGCTAGGGTTAAGTTAGGGTTGGTGATGGGCCACAACTCATCTAAAGTTAAACAAGAAGCCCATTAGCAAAAGGCCAAAAAGCTATGTATTAAAATATCCTAAAAATCACTTGAATTTTTTCCTAATTAGGACTAAGCTCTAACTTAAATTCTAATAAGCTAATTAAGTCTCTAATCCCATGGTTAGTCTTCTAATCAAGGTTAACTAAGGTTAAACCATCTGCTAATACCAAAATCACTAATCAACAATTACCACACCAATCAAATAATAATAAAATAATCAAAAATTCAATTTAACACACAATTACTAAAATACTCCTAATCTAGAAAAGAGGTAGTGACAAATCTACCCCCCTTAAAATAATTTCATCCTCAAAATTAAAGACAAAAAATGAACATATGAGAAGGATAGAAAAATCATACCTCAAGACTGAAAATGATAAGGGTATTGCTCGCGCATCTCATCCTCCCTCTCCCAGGTAGACTCACCTGGAAAGTAATGCCTCCATGCGAAGCGAACCAAAGGTATCATCTGGTTCCTCAGCACCTTCTCTCATCGATCCAGAATCTCCACAGGCTGTTCTGGATAACTAAGAGTAGGGCCCACCTCTATCTTGGAATGATCTAGTATATGGCTGGGATCTGCCACATACCGTCTCAACTGTGACACATGAAATACGTTGTAGACTCTCTCTAATGCAGAGGGCAAGTCTAGTCTGTATGACACGTCACTGACTCTTCCGATGATAACGAAAGGTCCGATAAAGCGCGGGCTAAGCTTTGCACCTCCACCAAAGCGAATAGTGCCTCATGTCGGAGATATCCTCAGAAACACCAGATCTCCAACCTCAACCTCCAAAGGTCTCCGGTGGCTATCGATCCAATACCGCTGTCTGTCCCGCGCCATGCGAAGTCGATCTCTGATGAGCTTCACCTTTTTGGCTGTGTCAACAACCAGCTCAGGTTCTAATAAAGCTCGCTCTTCAACGTCATACCAAGACAAGGGAGTACGATATCTATGCCCGTACAACTCCTCGAATGGTGACATCTCAATGCTGGCTTAAAAACTGTTGTTGTATGCAAACTCTACCAAGTGGAAATGATCCTCCCAGGAACCTCCAAAATCTAGGACACAAGTCTGCAGCATGTCCTCGAGTGTCTGAATTGTCCTCTCTGACTGTCTGTCCGTCCGAGTATGGTATACAGTACTAAACTTGAGCTAAGTGCCCAAACTAGTATGCAGACTCCGCCAGAAATGGGAAGTAAAGCGACTATTTTGATCCGAGATAATGCTCACCGGAACTCCATGAAGTCTGACAATCTGACGCATGTACATCTATGCTAGCTTTTTCGTAGACAAACCCACTTTAAAAGGCGAGAAATGGGCTGATTTGGTCAACCTGTCTACGATGACCCAAATTGCGTCTTTTCTTTCTAGTGTACGTGGTAATCTTTTAAACGAAGTCCATCGTAATGTGGTCCCACTTCCACTCCAAAATAGGTAATGGCTGTAATAGTCCTCCTGGCCTCTGCCTCTATGCCTTAACCTGCTGATAGACTAAACTTCTGACTACGAAGCATACTACCTTCCTCTTCATTCTATACCACCATACATGCTCCTTCAGATCCTTGTACATCTTGTAGCACCTGGATGCATAGAGTACTGAGAACGGTGGGCCTCCTGCAAAACCTACTACCGAAGGTCTCCACTAGGCACACACAGTCTGGAACCATACCTCAATATGCCATCCTCTGCAATGACAAACTCATCCACAAGAACTGCTCGAACCTCCTCTCGAATACACCGCAGAGCAACATTGTCGAACTGAGTTGACTTAATCCTCCCCATCAAGTCTGACTGAATCTGCAGTCCCCACATTTGTATCTCAACTTCCGGCATTATTACCTCGATCCCCAGGCTCTCCAAATCTGCTAACAAGTGACGATCCACCGTCAAACACATGGCCACTGGATACCTACTCAAGGCATCGACAACCACGTTGGCCTTTCCTGGATGATACTGCAACGAAATGTCAAAGTTTTTCATCGACTCCAACCATCTCCTCTGCCTCATGTTGAGCTCCTTTTGTGTAAGCACATACTTCAAGCTCTTGTGGTCCGTGAAGATCTCCACACGCTCTTCGTATAGATAGTGATTCCACAACTTAAGAGCAAAGATAACTGCCACCAACTCCAAGTCATGGGTAGGATAGTTCTTCTCATGCGGACATAATTACCTGGATGCATAGGCAATCACCTTTCCATGCTGCCGCAAGACACAACCAAGACTCCAAGTTGGGGATATCGTCACCCGCTTCTTCAACTCATCAAAAGTGACCTGACACTCATCTGACCAGATAAACTCTACGTCCTTCTGGGTCAGTCTAGTCAATGGCTTTGCAACCCGGAGAAAATCCTGAACAAACCTTCTATAGTAGCCTGCCAATCCCAGAAAACTCCTGATCTCTACAACTGAACTCGGAGCGGTCCACGCCTCAACTGCTCTGATCTTCTTCGGGTCGATTGAGATCCCATCCCCGGTCACAACATGACCTAGGAAATCAACTCGATCCATGAAGAACTTATATTTCGAGAGCTTGCCATAAAGCTCCTCCTTTCTGAGAGTCTCCAGAACCACTCTCAAGTGCTCCTCATGCTCCTCTGGGATCTTCGGGTATACCAAGATGTCGTCGATGAACACCACAACAAACTTGTCCAAGTACTGGTGGAACACCTTGTTTATCAGGTTCATGAACACCACCGGGGCTTTAGTTAACCCAAACGACATCACCATGAACTCAAACTAGCCATACCGTGTCCTGAATACTGTCTTCGAAATGTCCTCCTTCTTCACCTTCAGTTGATGGTAACCTGACCTCAGATCAATTTAGGAAAATACCCTCGCTCCGCTCAACTGATCGAACATATCATCGATCCTTGGCAGCGGGTACTTGTTCTTGATCGTGAGGCTGTTGAGAGCCATGTAGTCGATACACATCCGTACCAATCCATCCTTCTTCGGTACAAAGAGTACCGGTGCACCCCACAGTGAAGAACTCGATCGGATGAAACCTTTGTCCTGCAACTCATCCACCTGCTTTTTCAACTCCACCAGCTCGCTGTTGTTCACTCTATAAACGTGCTGAGATATCGGCTCTATGCTGGGTACCAAATCTATAGAGAACTCCACATCTTTATCCGGAGGTAACTATGCAACTCCTCCGAAAATACATCTATGAACTCAGCTATCAATGGATGTGGCATGCTCTGCTCCTCTACTGAAACTCCACAGAAGACTCCGCTGCTCTGCTCCGTCTCCCGTCTGGTGAACTCGAACTCTGGCTCTCCTGGCACTCTGAAAAGAACTCTACCACCACGACAATCTATATTGGCATGGTGCTTGCTCAACCAATCCATCCCGAGTACAATGTCGTAGTTCGGTAATTATATTACGAGCAGACTCACATCTAGTTATCGGCCTCCCAAAACTACTCTCCGATCCTTACAAATATCATGGACGAGGATGATACCACCCCCAGTCGTGATTTTGCAAGTCCTAGGCAATAATTCAGAAGCAAGATGGTGTCTAATAGCAAATAATACAGACACAAAGCTATGGAAAGCCCCCAAATCAAACAAAGTGAATGCAAAAAAAGTGTCAAAAAGAATATAACCTGCTATCAGATCTCCTACTGCCTCTGTATCCTTTACTGATATGGCGAAAGCTCGCCCCTGCTGACCTCCTCTGGCCTGCTGCTGGTGCTGAATAAACTTCTACTGCTAAATTTGTAATGCTCCCTACTGCTATCCTGCGGGAGCCTTGGCTCCTGCTCCCTGAGCTGTACGTCCCGAAGATATGGGACAATCTCTCAGCTAGTGCTCCGCTAAACCATAAAGTAGGCACTTGCCGAGCCTCTTCCTACAATCGTTCCATCCATGCCCTGGCTTCTTGCAGAAGGTGCAACTGATGGCTAGCTGCTACCTAGGTGCCTGCTGTATTTGCCTCTGCTGAAAAGGCGTACGACCCTGACTCTGAAATTGCTGCTGCTGGAACGGCTTCTGCTTCTGCTGTTGTTGATAATGGGGCCTCTTGGCCGAGCCTCCACTGCCATCGGCTCCATGGGTATCACGACCTCTCTTTTACTTCAGTTTGAGGTCGTCCTCTGCTGCCATAGCTCCGGACAGAATCTCCTCAAAGGTAGAATCTCTGTCACTCTTTGTCAAGGACTTGACTTCCTTGACCAAGCCCTTTCTGAACCCCCTAGCCTTCGTCGTCTCGCTAAGGCCCTCAACGAATCTGCCCAGGCGGCTGAACTCTCTGGTATACTCCTCTATTGTCTTATTCCCCTGAACTACGTTCTCGAACTGTGTCTCCAAGGCGTCAAGTGCTGTGTCGGGGAAGAACTTCTTCTTGAAGAGCTTCTTAAAATCTTTCCATGTCTTCTCCTCTGTACCAACTCTGGGGTCGGTCTGGTACCATGTGAGGGCAAGGTCCTGCATCTGGCTGCCCGCTGCCTCTATCTGAATCCCAGCTGGTATCTGCACGAGACAAAAGATCTCTATATGCTCGATCCAGTTGTCGACATATAGGATACCCTTAGTACCCTTGAAGTCTCGTGGCCGCATCTTCTGAAAGTCCTGAATGCCCCGGGTCCTCAACTGGTATGGCTGTATCTGTCCTTCCTGCGGCTGGGTAGTCACCTCCTCCACTGCTACCATGGTTAGCTGATTGGCATTGTCAATGCCCTGTCTCACATCCTCCGACTGGCACCGCTGAGCCTCCATCATCTACTGGAAGAAGGTAAGGAACTGTGCCATATCAACTGTCCCCTGAGGCAGTGGTAGTAGCTTCCCCTGAATCCCCGGGGTAGTCCTCAGAACTGGTGGAGGAGCACCCCCAAAAGCTGTAGACGCTCCCACCTGAGCAGGAACGAGAGGTGCTGTGGTCCCAGGGTCCTGCTGAGTTATACGAGAAGTGGCAGACCTCTCAGTGGTATCCCTTGGGCCCAAGCGATGCGATCGTGTCTCCACCATCCAGAAGACAGATCAAACAAATAATCAATTACTGAGAAGGAAGCGATATAATCAAAGGAGGACAGTTATTTCAAAAGAAGGCAATTTGCAGCAAAAATTAGATAAGAGTTTTTCCTAATGTGATTAAGTACCTTAAACTTATATACTATATCCTACTACAGGCTGTAGTGATACTCTAGTTCAAGTACCACTACAAAATCATATTAGTTGCGACTCTCGGCCTGCATGGACTACCACTAAAAATGTGTCACGACCCGCACCCAGTATAAGGGCACGAGAAGTGGGTATGTCCAACCTACGCCGCAGTGTTGGCGGTAGAACGCTGTCCTAGGTCACAACATCTAACAATATATAACTGTACCTGTACAATGATATACTCTCCAAAAGGAGGACAACATAGAAGCTATAACTCAATCACAGAATCTAAGATGGAAATGAAGGAATAAAACATGGAAAATAAATCTTAACAGAGAACTACAACTGAAAGAAATAAGTTAGGATATTTAAACAACATCAAAATCCAATAACTGAAATACATCTCAAGACAAAACATCTAAATAGAGATAACTAGTCTAGAAGTCTAAACTAGATAATGGGTAAGTCATCAGCAACTGTTGGATCCTCCTGAGGGTCCAAGTCACCGGTGTCATCTAAGTCTGCTCCATAGTAAGTAGGGCAGAACTCCTCCTCGTCCTCTGTAATATTTTAACGGGTCCAGTCAGGACAGGAACGAATACATATCTCTCACACAGTTCATATCATGACAGGAAATATAAAGCATACTATAGAATAAAGTACATAAAAACTGTAAGAATAACATAAAAAAGAAGAAGAGAGAGTTTGATAACAGAAAATGGTAATAAAGAACTGTAAATGACTAGTGATTTAGAGTACAAAATAGACATGTGAATGGCTTAATTTGTACATGATTATACTACAGAGTTTATACATGATTACACTACTTTGGAATTGTTTACATGACTATTTCTACTCCCCCGTACCCCAATCAATGCACAATAATCTAGATATGTTATGTTATTGTACATGAAAGTTTATACATGAAACTCATGAGATCATAAGAGTACATAAGAGCACATGAGTGTACATAAATAATAAGAGTCCATGAAATACATGATGTTCGTAAAAAGCACATGACATGATGTATTCGATACACCCAAGGGGCATAACATATCATGTAAAGATCCATATATTAATAATCCGTGATAACATCGTGTCAGTAACAAGTAAATTAGTCTATAACAAGAATATAATTCCTAGTAAGTATGAAATGGTCAGAGAATGTACTCGCTTGATATTCCGAATGTCTGATAAGAATATGAGTCTGAATCGGAGTATCTGAGTCCTATTTAGAGCAACCATAGGTTACAAAATTTCCAATATGAATTTAGTGAAAATTACAATGCATTCTAAATGATTCTAGGTCATTCTGGGTCAAAGTCAATCCTTGGTCAACTTTGATCAACCCTGGTCAACCATTCTGGTCAAACTAGGTCAACCCTAAGTAAACTAGTCTATTATTCCAAACTTAGGTCAAACTCAAGTTATCTAGTCATTTTAAGTCCATTTGAGTCAAGTTTAGATCAAGTTTGACCCAAAGTTGACTTTTGTGAACTTGGTCAACTTGCTAGTCAACTTTGCCAAGGTAGGCCTATTGGGTCGTTCCTAAACTGACTCATTAATCCATAGGCTATACCTATAACACTACCAATATATACACATACCTATACATTCAAAAATATATACATTATGATATATATATATATATATATATATATATATATATATATATAACACAAAGGGAAAGAAGAGGCATGTGTGTGTGCGTGTGTATGTTGGTGAGGGCTGTTGTGAGAGGGACTGGAAAGGACAGTAACCTGAGAACAAACATGAACATAACATATATTATATATACAATATATATATATATATATATATATATATATATATATATATTATTTGTAGACTCCCTCCTGCTCTCCTCCGATGCCTGCATGACCCCTTCCCCTCTCGTGCGCCTCAGACGGCGAGGCCGAGCGTCCCAGGCAGCTCGTCACTTGTCGCATCCCTTCTCTCCTCGGTGCTGCCCTCCCCGCGCACCCGTCCTCCGTGGCAAGCCATGCCTCTCCCGACCGTTACCCGACTGGACGTACGCTTACCTCTCCCTGGTCGGACTCACCCCCCCGGTGTAGCCCCCAAGCTCCACTGGCCCCTCCTCCCTTCCGCCCTCGGCTTGAGTGCGGCGACTAACCTTCGCCAGCACACGGAGGCTGGCAGATGCTTCCTGGACCCCCTGCGCTTGGGCCCTCCGCTTCGTTGGCCGCGGTCCCCGGTGGTCATCCTCGGTGATGCCCCTTCCCAACAGCGGCATGACGCACCATCGTCTTGCCCGGCCGCATCTGGCCCCAACGCCTGGGGTCTCGGTACGACCCAACCCACAGTTCCTGCCTGGAGCCCTTTTCGATATACGAATCTCCCGCACTCCCCCATGGAGGTGGGAGCTTGGGCGTATGCCCCTTACGTTCCTGGAGAGGGTATGCACCCCTGGCTTGGTTTCTCGGGAGCCTATGCGCCCCTATTGGACGCAAGCCTACGCCGCAGGTCGCTATACGCCCATGTCTGACTTATGCGCCCACCCCCCCCGTGGACGCTTCTAGCATATGTGCCCGCCTCCTTGCAGAAGCCTCTCCGTCCGGCCAAGGAGGACTCCCCCTCAGGACCTCGCGCCCGCTGTAGGCGGTTATGCGCCCACTTCCTCTCGCACATGCGCCCAAGGTCATACACTGGGTTTCTCTTCCTCTGCTTTAGGCGACCCTCGTTCATCTATAGCCTGTTTGCCATTAAAATTCTTTGATTACAAATTTTAATACAAACAGAACAGTGTTACAATATAGGACTTAGATGTAGTCCTAGGAGTACACTTTTGTTTATCTGGGTCCCTTGTGCCGATGGAGCGAGTCGTAATGCGTTGACTCCGTTGACGAGCTGACGACGGTTATCTGTTCTCTGAAGGTTTGGATTGCTCTGGGTGCTGGAGCTTGCTGAGAGAAGAAAGACGTTGAGTGTCTGTATCTGCCTCTCTGGTGATATATTCGTTTGTTGGGTATTCTGTGCCTTTTCTGTGCGTGGGTGAGAAGAAAATAATCCCTCTATTTATAGTTTTACAGGTTGGCTGCTCATGCACGCATGTAGGATGCGCCAGTACGTGGGGACGCCACGTGGTGATTGCTGATGGAGGTGCATGGACGATGCGCCCTGATCGAGGGGTTGAATTCTTCATACTGCTGTTGTGAGCCAGCACGTAGCAGAGGAGAAGATCTTATCTGTTGTTGAAATCTTGGGTGAGTTGAGTCAAAGGACACGTGTCGTCGACTCAAGGCTCGGAGATCTCGAATTTGATGGGGGGGATGATCTGGTGGGATGCGCCTAGGATTGGGCGCATGAGGAGACTTTGGCTCGTAACCTTTAGGAGTCACGAACCATTCAGGGCGCATGGCTTTTGAGGCGCATGCAGGCGACTTTCCTTCTGTCTTTTGGGATCAGAGAGCAGTCTGAGACGCATGGCTTTTGAGGCGCATACAGAGCTTCAAGTGGAGACTTTTCTTCTGTCTTTAGGGATCAGTGAAAAGTCTGAGGCGCATGGCTTTTGAGGCGCATGCGGATGGTTGGGTGGCCACATGGCAGTAGCCGTCGGAGAAAAGTAATGATGATGCTGACGTTGTCGACGCTTCGTCTTCTGAAAAAGCTGTCAACTGTTCAGACTTCGGGAGGTGTGCTGCCAACTCTGTCAGTTTAGCATTTAATATTTCTGACATTCGATAGACAGCTGAGTGGGCACGTCGATTGGCGTTCCACTAGGCGTATGGGAACGCATGGGGGCGCATCCTCTGTGATGCGCCTGGTACTGAAGGGCGTATCTGTATGATGCGCTTGATGTTGAAGGGCACATCTGTGTGATGTGCGGTCTGGCCGGCGCATCCGCTTCGTGACACGACTTTAATGGTCCGTCTGTTGAGTTCTTCGAGTGCTTTAAATAGCCGTCTTGATTTGGCTGAATTCGAAGCGTCCGGTTCATCCATTAAATGTAAATTTATTGTACGGAATTCAGAGAGCCATCCACTTGGCACATGGGTTTGATTTGTCCGGCCTATAAATAGTGGCATGGAGAGAGGGTTTGCTTCTCGTTCTCTCACGTACTTCCGACATGAACTTGTATACTCGAGTGCATTCTGTTGACGAAGTGCTCCTGAGGGTGAAGATGCGACGCCAAGTCTTCATTGATGCACTTGAAGGTGACTGTTACATTCAAAAGCCGGAGTCGAGGGCTTCCGAGGCAGGCGGAAGGTGCCTGTTGCATCCAAAGATAGGGATGCCCGGGCCTCGTCTTCGTTGTGCAGGAAGAGCCGTAGATCGGAATTACGGAGCTAGGCTCTTTCTTTCTTCAAAGTGGGTGTTGCCCACTCTGGTGGGTTTGGAAAGCTGCTCCTTTAGCCGCATTTTGATTGCGGTCTTCCTTGGTCTTTGGAGGCTCTTTCGAAGCCTCCTCTGGCCACAGATTTACGGTGCTCTTCTCTTCCTTGGTTTGGGGAGCCCTTCCTCCAGCTAGAGGGTTGATTGCCACCCTCGTTCTGCTTAATAAATGCTTTATTAGTCGAAGCACTTATCAGGTGAGCCTGGCTGGAAGGGTGGCACATAACTGTGCTGCTGAAGGGATACACATAACTGGGACGCACATAACTGAGCTGCTGAAAGACGCATGGTAGGATGCGCCTCACTGAGGGCGCATGGTGATTGCTGGCTGTAGACTTAGGATCTCTTCTTTGTAGAAGCTTTCCTTTGTACACCCTTTTCTTAGACATGTAATAGACTTTTATATGTTAAATAAAAAGTCCCTTTTCAATGTCTATACTTGTTGTTTTTGCTGTGAAGTACTTTCGAGCTCTGGCGCATGTAGTCTGGCGCATGGGCTTTCTGGTTGTGAAATTCCATGCTTCTACAAGACCCCCTTCAAAGTTTTCAAAACTTTTGGATAAGTTTTGGAATACTTTGATTAAGAAGCATGGTGGCAGAGCTGCATGACTGTCGGGGCACATAGATACTTCGCGCATTAGTGATGGGGCGCATGCTCCGCTCAGTTAATGCAAATGATGACGCCTCGGTAATCGAAAAGATTAATGATGATCTTTTGGGTTTTATTTGCGTTTATCTCTTCACAGAGCCCGAGGCGACGGCTGAGATCACACGTCATCGGTTCACGCGTGCGACCAAGCCCTATAAATAGGCGAGAGATGAAGAGAGAAAGAGAGTTCTTCTTCTCCTTGCTTTTGCTTTTTTAGAGTTCTTTCTCAAAAACCCTAACTTTTCTTCTCTCAAAGAATGGCTCCCAAGACTCCTCGCGGCGGTGCTGGCAAAGGAAAGGAGCCGGCGGAGTATGTCGAAGAGGATGCCCCTGTCACCATTGTGACTCCAGCCGACGTTCGACCCGCGGTGACGGGTGGGTGTCGTCTCTTCCACTATTTTCTTTGTTCAGATGAACTTCGGATCATGCGGCTGAGTTGGTGTGCCCTAACTCTCTGCTGCCGACGCGCATGGTCCCGCCAACGTACATAGGTTTAGGCCTTTATCATGCACCGAGGTTTAACTGCTGACACGCATTGGTTTACACCCTGATGATGCGCCGAAGCCTTTGCTCACGCGCATGGGCTTACGCCCTGATGATGTGCCGAAGCTCCAATGCTGATGCGTATGGGTTCATACCCTGATGATGCGCTGAAGCTGAAGCTGACGCACATGGGTTCATACCCTGATGATGTGCTGAAGCTGAAGCGTATGGGTTTACACCCTGATAATGCGCTGAAGCTTCCCTGCTGAAGCGCATGGGTTTACACCCTGACGATGTGCCAGGCTGCTTGACACATTTTGTCTTTTTGCCTGACTTTTACTTTTGTTGTGCCAGTGTCGATGACAATCCCTTTGCTAAATGAGGTCCTCCTGGACGCTTCTTTTTGTCAAATGGGAGTTGATTTTGATGATGCGGTGATCAACCCTGCGAAGGATGCTATCTTACAGAACCAACCTCGTGAGAGAGTGCTGTAAATCCAGAACCAGTTGCCGATTTTCCTCCAGAGTATGATGGAAAGCGGTAAACTGAAATCTGCTGAATCTGAGGACGTGACTTTCTTAAAACCTGCCTTTCTGTTCGGTGATCGACTGGTCTCTTTTGAAGAGAAGATACTGAAGATCAAAGAAGACTGGTTCTTTTCTACGAAAGGCATGGTTCTGTACATGCGGCAACTTGACCGCCAGTTGCCGCTGACGGCCTTTTACCGTTTGGCTTCGAAGAGAAGGATGCGCTGGGAACTTACTTCTTCTCAAGGAGGGGCCTTAGGAGGTACCCTTTCGAGTGATGCTACCTCAAACCAGAGGGATACCTTGGCCGTTTCGCGATCCGGTTCCTTATTTAGTTGCCGAACTTTGCGTCCTGGGAGCCTCTACAGTGAAGTCCCAAGCGACACGTTTCCCTTCAGTGCTCTGACCTTTGCAAATCGGATGCTGACATCGAAGGTCACGTATCCGAAAGGTGGCTTCAGAGTTGAAGGTTGGTGTCACCATATCCTGAGGTGGGACGAGTTGACCATTTGGGTGGTTTCGAAGTTCAAAGCCGAGCTTAAGGAGATTGGGCTGACGGCCGCTATCCGTGCCATACAGGCTGGCGTGGATCTCAATAAGCCTATGTTCCTCGCACTCTTGGAGTTGTTCAATACCCAGATTGGCACCTTCTATACTCCGGTGGGGGAGTTGGGGTTGGCTCTCCATGAGATGTACGAAGTGTCCAAACTTCCTTGGGGCTCGGAACCGTACGAGGAATATTTCCCGTCGAATGAAGAGATCCAGGTTCTGGAAAATAAGGACCCGGAGATGATGGCTGTTTTTAAAGAAATAGTGAGCCATCCTTATCTGATGCACTGGAAGGACAAGGGCAAGACTCAGCCTCATGTGACTGCTTGGAGGGATCATGTTTTCAAGCAGGATTTGGCGGACTCCTCGAGGATCTGGTTTATAACTCCGCAGGGGCTGAAACCTGCGGAAGTGACTTCTGAGATAAGCTGGCTGGATGAGAGAGCTCCTGGCTCAAATGAGAGTGGCGAGAACGCGTATAGCTGCTTCTGGTACTGTGCGCACCGGATGTCGTCTAAGGCGGTGCTGACGACATTTTTGATGATATGGCTCCGAGATTGTGTGTTTACGAGCAGATTTTGTGCAGTGGAGAGGCTACACCGGAACCTTATTTTGCCCGCCGTGAAATTGGTCTTTGGACGACCTTTAGCCCTCTTCCCCGCGATGGTGTGTAACATGTTGCGAGGTTTGAGGAACTTTGCTGATGATGTGATCCTTGGGAAAGGTAGAAACGACAACTTTCCTCGGGCCGAGCTACCGTTCCATTATCTTATGGGATGGTTGATTTTGCATCATCCGAACGTGATGAGTCTCGGTCCGGAAGATGATCATGTTGAAGGAGATGCCTTTATCCGCCGCTTCTATAAGAGGAAGTGGTTACACACGGGCGTCCCTGTTTGCAGGAGGGTTTTGTCCTACCTTCAGGGGTGGAAGATTGTCAAGGTTGGCCCCATCTTTAAGGACTTCGAGGCTGACCAAGACTTGGACGACTCTGGTGAAGATGCGATTACTCTGCCGAAATAGGGTTTTCGTTGGTTGCAAAGTATTCGGCCTTCTCACCTGGTCTACCGCAACCAAAATAGATGTTATCTGGAGCCATATCTGTCCAGCCGGTTTGCTCGCCAGTTTGGCTATACCCAGCTAATGTTACGGAATCCCAATAGCAGTCTGGGGTTTATTGGGAGTTTGCTGGATGGAGCCCGGGGCTGGCAATATTACAATGTCGGGTGTACTGGTGTTCGTTTTACTACGCCAATTCGCAACCCTCGGCCACAGATCCTGTACTCGGCCGTTAAGCTGTATTGCACCATGAATACTGCGTCTCCTGGTTATGACAGGGAGACTAGTTTTATGTTGGAACTCAGCTGGAGACCACGGCAAATATGTTGATAGCGGCCCGGTCATATCGTCCGCCGGAATTGGCGGGATATCGGGCTGCTGCTGCAGCCTCAGTGAGGGATCCCTCTGTTGGGAAGAGACGGACCGACGCAGAGGCTGGTTCCTCTGTACCAAAAAGGCCGAGAAAGTCGTCAACTCCAAAGGCAGGAGTGCCACCTGTAACGCCAGCGGAATCAGTTCCTGCTGAGGTAGGGAGTCCTCTGTAATTTTTGGCTCATCTTGTTATTTTGGTGACCTGTGTTTTTCTTCTTGTAGGGATCATTGAAGAAGAAGACCCGTGTTTCAAAACTGGGTGTTAGTAAGCCGAGGGAAGTGGCAAGCTCTTCTGACGAGCGCATTCCTCCGATGTTAATGTCTCCAGTGGAGGAGAGTCCTGAAGATGTTCCTGCGGAGGTTTCAGTATCTCCAGACTTTGTTGAAAGAGACGCGGAGGTTACAGCAACTTCCGGGATGGTGCCAGCTGCCGTGGGGACCTTGGACGCTGAAGGTCCAACGGATACGGGGCCTCGCGATGATGAAGTGGAATGGAGTTCTGTAATGCCTGTGGTTCGTATTACGTATTCTTGGAATACGTGTACGTATTTTATTTTTGTATTGCATGATTTCCTGGCTTGGCATTTTCTTCTGGGCTTGGTTTATTCCTGGTTCGGGTTGGTTGGTTCGGCTTGGCTTGGTTTTGATTTGGTTCATCATGAACCATGGATAAACCCCCTACCTACCACCACCATTTGTATTTATTAGCCCTCTTCATTCTCTCTCTTCATTATTCATCTTCTTCTTCCTCATTTACTCCCTTCACCTACAAAAGAGAGAAGAGAGAGGTCTAGGCAAGTGCACCTTGCCACCACTTGAGAACCACTTTTTATTTGTCCATTAGCTAGAATAGGCCACGGTGATCAACATTAGAACTTGACATTTTGTGATTTGGAGTCTCCATTGTTCTAGATCTAAGTTTCTTCTATTTTCGGTTTTGTATGGTTTTGATCTATTTAAGTTGTATTTTTATGGGTTTTGATATTCTTATGTTGGAGAGGATTGAATTTCACCCAAGATAGAACTTTGCAAACTTGGATTTAGACTTATTTTGACCAAGTTATGGACTTTTGAAGCTTTGGGTTCAACCCATGGAGTTCTTGCTGTTTGGAGAAGACAGTGAGCAGTACACGAGCTTTTTAGCTTGTGCCACTGAGTTGCGCGCGCTCTTTAGCGCAGCGCAGTCCCCATACGCTGCCTTTTGGGAGCGTATGACTCGCATACGCTCGCTTGCTTGACAAGGAGTCGTATGGACCCCATACGCTGTCTTTTGGGAGCGTATGGCTCGCATACGCTCGCTTGCTTGACAAGGAGTCATATCGACCCCATACGCTGCCTTTTGGGAGCGTATGACTTGCATACGCTTGACCTGAGCGTGGCTTGACCTGAGCGTAGGTTGGCCTGAGCGTAGGTTGACCTGAGCGTATAACTTGCACTGAGCGTATGGCCTTTGGCTGACTTGGTCTCATGTCAGCGTGTCAGATTTGGTTTTATTTTCCTTAAGCTTGGCTCTTCTATAGCCCTGTATATTGATATTTTATTAGATACGCCCATTTTATATCCTTATGCCTTTTGTCATGAACTTGATAATCACAAATTTATGTAATATGTTTGGAAAGGATAATTGAGCATGAAGTGATAGTGACCCGTAGTGGTGCACTCCTGACATAGTAACCTGACATGACCTGATAGTGGCCCGTCGTGGCGCACTCCTGACAAGTACACTTGGCATGATAACCTGACATGATTATCTCGAATAGCTGTTACGACGGCTATCTGACATGACATGACCTGTATAATAATCTGGACACCGTTGGCGATTGTGATTGTATAAATAAACCAGTCCTGTCTTGCATCATGTCTAGGACAGGGACTCCTGAGTACCACGGTCAGGAGCACCCACTAAAATGGACTAAGGCTAATAACTAGAATAACACAGAAGTCATGAAGAGATTTCCCAGCTACAGGCAATCCCGTTACCTGGGCGCGCCTGGGATCTGTAGCCTGCCGTCGAGTAGGGCACATTTCCAGCACACTGTCATGTGTTGCACCCTTTAAGCTACCTAAGGGTACATGCGTTTCCTGGACGATTTACCCACCTGAATTCAATCCTAATCTTTCGACCTGGGTAACCTGGATGGTCTGCAGGGCTTGTGGCTGTAGAATAATCTCACTGCATCTTGTTAGTAATTAGGCTTGTGACAACCCTAGTTAGTTAAAGTATCAAGCCGTAATTCTTGCTTGACCGTGAAATGATTGGATGGAGTCTAACCAGTCTAGTCTTGCCCCGATCCTGTTCCAGATTGCTGCATAACCAGAATGCTTGTATTTATTTTACCGATAAATGGTGAGAATTCCAAGTTCGGTTCAGACGAAGGGTTACAACCCCGATCCTTGTTTGGTTTACGGGTTGTAACCTGGTTATCTGAATAGTCCCATGGTTATCTCATCGTATATCACCTGTCAGGTTTTTTCTTATTAATTGTCTTTATGATGTAATTATTTTCTTATGATCTGATGTGCTGGCTTTTGTTCTTATTTCGTGGCCTCCTTTGTGGCACTTACTCTTTCTGGGGACTGACCCAGCTGGTTTTGTGTGGCCAGATTTCGGAGCAGCTCCAGAGGATCTACCGACCTTCCAGCCATATGGTGGCCACTAGACGGAACCCTGGCAACAAGTGGGTTTATTTTGATCTTCCACTTTATTGTAAACATATTCTTTTGAGGCGTTTAGCCGACGAGCACCTGTTTAGCTCGATTGTACTTACTTACTGTCTGCCTACGGGCTGTAACATGATTAACAGATCCTAGGGTTGATCATGTATGACTAAACTCTTGCTAGTCCTGACATTTTGTAACGACTAGCTTCATGATCAACTGAATATGTAATGTTTGGGACGCCTTACTATTGTATATTTAATGATCATACATCTTGTGACTTTTACTTACTTGCTTGTGATTGAGACACTAGGCTTGTTCATGACCTTAAGAGACTGTTGGCTTGTAGATAAACCCTCATGTATCTAGACAGCCGTGATCGTATAGCGAGATGGATTCCATTTCATATACGTAGCAGGCTATGTCTGTCCCCGCTCTCCAGTATTCTGGTTCTAGGGCGTGACAAGTTCGTCGTCTTCGGATGACGTGGCTCCAGAGTTACAAGAGCCTGTTGCAGGGGCAACAGAGGTGGTTGGAACAGAGGAGAGGGTTGATTCTCCTCCTTGTCATGATGAAGGGGGGTCGGCTGCAACATTGCCGAGCCCTACCCCAGACTTAGCGGCGAAAGCTGAGGTGGCTACCAATCAGGAGGTAGCGGCAGATCTTGTCCCTGTAGAGGGAGTCGATGTAGAGGATGAGACTCGTCTGACGGCCCCGACTCCTGGGGCGGGTGAGGAGACAAGTGTCGATCTTTCCGTTCTGCCAGGGGCAGTACTGGCTGCTGATAGGACGTTGGGGGCTGAAGAGGTGACCACTGACGTCAGTAGTACTTCCGAGTTCGGAAAAGGTAAGAGTGTGATGGAACTCTCTGTTGCTCCTTCCACTTGGGGTACTATCTCGACGCCTGTGCCGGCTTCCTCTGTTCCCTTGGCTCCTCGGGCTAGCAGTCCAGCCCCTGTTGATGAAGAGCCTGTTGGTGCCGAGGTTCAAGCCTCGCAAGTTGAGATCGGCGGACCTTCTTCCGGTCCGCTAACTGGAGCAGCTCCTCCAACTCCTGCTATGATGCCGCAGGTACTGGTAGATACAGATGAATATGTGAAATTCATCGTCGAGGCAGTGTATAAAATGTTGCAGAGGGGTGTATCTGCAGTGATGGATGCCAACAGGAGCTTTACGACGGCAAGAACTCTGGCAATGCCTTATATTGACCTGATCCGTCTTCACCAAGGTCATGATCATATGGTCGAGATCCTGGAGGCCTCGGTAGTTGAGCTGGACCAGCGGCTCTCGAAACTTCAGCAAATCCAGCGAAATGACCTCTCCGTCTTGATAGATGCGGAGAAGGGGAAGCTGATCGCCGAGATTGAGTCTTCCTACCAGGCCACTGTGAGTGTCTGGGAGCACGAAGTGGCTGAGACTGAAGCTGCGGTAGAGCGGTTGTCTCAGTCCATGCGGGAGACAGTAGAAACGCGAGCCGCGTTGGACGCTAATATTGCGGAGATCAACGCCCAGATCCGCCGCCTTGAGGACCAGCGGGCCCGATTCCAGTTAGATGCCAAACGTGTCCAGGCTAAACACGTAGCATTCAAGAAGGAGGAAGCAACTTTCACTCAGCGGACTCTTGCCCTGGCTCAGCAGCGACAACAGCTTGATGAGAAGCATGAGAACGATACTTCTGCTGAGGCTGTTGAATCGATGCGTCAAGAAGCTTAGCGTCGAGTCCTGGCAACTGTGGAGACTCGTGTGGCAGACTTGAGACGCCGAGTTAGAGAGCTTTCAGCCAACCCTGGGGATGTTTAGGGATTGTAGCCTCTTCTTTTTGTATTTTTGCAACTCTTGCTGGGGAAAGTGTAGTCCTTTACTCTCTCTTTTTTTTAGAAAATAAAGAAGTACGTAACTTTTTGTGATATGTTCATTTTTGTTATCATGAACTTGATGATTTGTGTGGACCTATTATCTTTTGCGCACCTTGGCTTTTAGGTACAGATAATAAGTTTGAAGGAACCAACATGTTTGCTCAGAGGTAATGTGGACGTGGCAACTATTGGGTTCAAATGATAGAATCTTCCTACTCAGAGGTGTTATGGACGTGGTAGGAATGATCCTTGGGGATACGCTGAACTACTCAAAGGTGATATGGACGTGGAAGTTCTACGATCAATGTACAACAACGCAGGGGTTGTTTGTACGAGATGTTTACTCAGAGGTAATGTGGACGTGGTAAACATGAAGGATAGCGTAGTCTTACGGAGTGTAAGATTCCGCTTTGTAGGGTGTAGAGGGACAACTCAGAGGTGATATGGACGTGGTTGTTCTTCTACTGGAGGATGCTTATGGAACAGCTGGGTTCCGGAAGCGTATGATTTCGTTGGAAGGGAATTGTCTGTGAGTCCTGATGATTAAATCCACAGATCCCCTGGTGGAAGCACATGTCTGAAAGATGTCAAGAGTAGTACTTCTTTAGGAACTTGTCATTGATGGGCATCATGAACAAGTCCCCATTGGGTTTGGCGAGGCGGTAAGCACCGTTTGAGTATACCGTCTCTATGATGAAAGGCCCTTCCCACTTGGGTTCGAACTTTCCTGGTGTCTTGTGAGTTAACACCGTCGGCCTCCTGACTGCCAGAACCAGGTCGCCAACATGGAAAGTCCTCTGCTTGACCTTCTTGTTGAAAGCCTGTAATATACGGGCTTGGTAGAGTTCGATGCGTTATTGAGCTAGGAGACGCTTTTTATCAAGTGCCTCCAGTTCCCACAGACGACGACGTTGATTGTCTTCTTCTGTGAGTTGGTTTGTGATTGCTACGCGAAGTGAAGGTATCTGAATCTCGAGAGGCAGTACCGCTTCGCTCCCGTAGACCAGGGAGAATGGTGTGTTGCCTGTTGGGGTCCGTACCGTTGTACGGTAGGCCCAAAGGCATTCGCCAAGCTTTTCGTCCCAATCGCGTTTGTTAGATGACATGACTTTCTTGAGTAGCCTGACGATAGTCTTGTTAAACGCCTCTGCTAATCCGTTTGCAGCCGGATTGTAGGCGGTTGATGCCACATTTTGAATACAATTTTTATCACAGAATCTGCTGAAAATGTGGCTGATGAACTGAGGACCATTGTTGTGGATGATCCTCCAGGGCACCCCGAAACGGTAGATGACGTGCTGCTTGATGAAGCTGACCACCCTGGAGCTCTTTACTTCCGCCAGTGGGACTGCTTCTGCCCATTTGGAGAAGTAGTCGGTGATGGCCAGGATGAAGCGGTGTCCTCTTGATGAAGGAGGGGTGATAGGTCCCACAATGTCCATGCCCCAAGCCTCGAAGGGCCAGGAGGCGACTGTAGGATGTAGTGGTTTTGACGGTGTATGTATGAAGTCTGCATGAAGTTAGCACGCATGGCACTTCTTAGCATATTCAACAGCGTCAGCGGCCATGGTTGGCCAGTAGTAGCCCATGTGTCACAGTCGATCCTGTAACTTAGGGCCAGGTTGATGGGCCCCGCAGGTTCCATCGTGAGCTTCTCGAAGGGCTTCGGCTGCTTCTTCGTTAGACAAACATCGAAGGAGAAGTCCATCGTAGGAGCGTCGGTACAGCATTTTAGTGGCTGTATCGTAGTAGAATCGAAGAGAGCGTCTCCTGACTGAGACGGCTTCCTTCGGGTCCTCTGGGAGAATTCCGTAGACAGCAAAGTCGATGAACGGGAACCTCCAGTCTCGGACATTAACACCAGTATTTATCGGCATGGCGTGGGCCATGTGTGAGCATAGGTTGTTTTTAGGACAGACCAAGTCTCTTCCGACGACGGTGACATAGTGTTGAGTTCCGAGGGGCGCTGCCAGTGAGGCCGCGAGGCCAGCCAGAGCGTCGGCCTCCAAGTTTTGTAGACGGGGTACATGTTCGATGTAGAACCCGATGAAGGTTGAAACGATGTTCAATACAACTTCATGGTAAGGGATCAGATCTTCATGGCGAACTTCGTATTGCCCTCTGATCTGGTTTACGACGAGTTTTGAGTCGCCGTAGGCCTCCAGATGATTTACCCCCAGCTGTTGCGCTAGCTGGAGTCCCATAATGAGCTCATTGTACTCGGCAACATTGTTGGAGCACGGCTTCGAGAGGGAGTAGGCACGCTGGACGACCAGTTGATCGGGGGAGACTAATACCACCGCCACTCCTGCGACGATTTGGCCTTTGGGGCCTGTTCTTGAAGCGCCATCGAAAAACATCCTCCAGACGGAGCTTTCTTCGGTGACGTTTGATTCTTGGACCTTATCCGGGATGTCTTCATAGAGTTTTGAGGACTCTGGGATAGGGTGTACAGCTAAAAAGTCAGCCAGAGCTTGACCCTTAACAGCTTTTTGTGGAACAAACACCATATTGTACGGTGTTAGCAGGATCGCCCATGTGGCTAGCCGGGAGTTCAATGATCCTGGCTTCGTCATGAGGACTCTGAGCGGATTGACTCGGGAAATGACATGAATTATCTGGCCCGAGACATAATGGCGAGTCTTCTGGATGGCAAACACCAAAGCCAAGCACTCCTTTTCGACGGGGTTGTACCGGTGTTCGGCCCCGATGAGCGTTCGACTGAGGTAGTAGATTGCTTGCTCATAGACTGTATCGCTGTTCTGAGCTAGCAGAGCACCGAGGGAATGATCCATGGCACGGACGTAAAGGAGAAACGGTTTGCCAGCAACGGGTGCCACTAGGACTGGTGGGCTCGTCAAGTAGCTTTGATGTCGTCGAAAGCCTTTTGATATTCTTCTGTCCAGACGTAAGAGACTCCCTTATTCATAAGCTGGGTGAAGGGTTGACATTTGCCGAAGAGGTTTGCTATGAACCTCCGGATGTATGCCAGACGTCCCTGTAGGCCTCGAAGTTCTCGAAGGTTCTTCGGAGGGTCCATATCAAGGATGGCTTTGGTCTTCTCAGGATCGACATGAATGCCTTTCACCGTGATGATGAAGCCCAAGAACTTCCCGCTAGAAACCCCTAGGAAGGATTTAGCGGGGTTCATCTTGAGTTGATGCGCTCGCATGAGATCGAAGACTGTCTTGAGGTCTTGCAGGTGATCTCCTTTGAGACGGCTCTTGACTGCGATGTCGTCAACATAGCATTCGACTGTCTTGCGAAGGTGCTGACGGAAAATGGTGTTCATAGCTCGTTGGTATGTCGCACCAGCGTTCTTCAAGCCGAAGGGCATTACTGTGTAACAGAAAATGCCCTTTGGAATCCGAAATGACGTATGTTTTGCGTCATCGGGGAACATCTTGATTTGATTGTAGCCTGAATACCCGTCCATGAAAGACATACGTTCAAAGCCACATGTGTTGTCGATCATCACGTCGGTGATTGGAAGCGGGAATTCGTCCTTCGGGCAAGCAGAATTGAGATCCCTGAAGTCGATACAAACCCGTATCTTCCCATTCTTCTTGGTGACGGGGACGACGTTGGCTACCCAATCTGGGTGTTGTTCTTCACGGATGAAGCTGCTGGTCAAGAGCTTGTCTACCTCCTGATCGATGGCGTTCATGATGTCCGGACGGAAATGCCGCTGTTGTTGTTTGATAGGCTTGGCATCAGGTAAGATGTTCAGCCTATGCATCGCGATCTGGGGATCAAGTCCCGGCATATTTTCGTAGCTCCAGGCGAAGACGTCAATGTACTCTTTAGCCAGCTGGATTAAAGATTCTCGGTCTTCTCCTTTCAGGCTCTTGCTGACGAAGATGGGTTTGGAAGAAGATCCATCCCCAAGGTTGATCTGTTCGACTTCGTCTTCGGTGGGAGGTTCACGTAACTCAAAACGAGACTCCCATTGTTCTCCTAGGCGTTGAGCCCAGGGTTCTTCTTCGAAGAGTTCAGGCGCTTAGTCTTCGCCTTCATCTTCTTGAGGTTGTGCTGATATCATGTTGGCTGACAGCACTCTCTTAAAGACTGAGCCGATACTGGTATCAGAGTCCCATGTTGACGCTTCAGACGAGTGAGAATGTTCTACTTCTTCTGCGTCTGAACTCTCTGGAGTTGATGGTGGCGTGACATAGCCTACCCCCCGTCGAGTCCGGTTGTAGTAGTCCTGTGGCTTCCCTTTAGGAGATGGAAGCCGGAGAGGAAGACGCCGACCTTTGCCGTAGTTCAGGCCTTTGTCGCTTTTTAGATCGTAACCCATCTTCTGGATGAGGTACTTGGCCTTGTCCGTGTACCGGTAGAGTTGCATTCTGCCGGCATCTGGTTCTGGCTCGAGTGGCGGGAGGTCTTGATGACGCTCGACTTTGCCGAAGATGATGGATTCTTCGTCTCGACTTCTTGGCGGGACTATGTAGCAGACTCTTTGAGACGGGACTACTCGATTTACATGATGGACGATCGTTATTTGTGTTTGCAACGACCGTAGAGCGTTATCTAATGTATACATAGCGTTCCAATGTGGAAGACAAGAATAATTAAAAGACACTCTATTATTGATGAAATGTGAGATTTTATCCCGCGGGATTACATTGTCCAGAGAGGGGGCATCTACATTAGCCGAGATATAGTCCTCCAGCTCTTCATCTGTAAGCACCAGAATAGTATCGGGAGAGTCCACCACAGTATTGGTCTTGGAGTCCGAGAGGACTACGTGGGCTTTCTCCGGCGGCTGGGATGGCGGCGGCCTGCCTTTAAGACGCACCTTCAGAGGTGCCTCCGCTGTGCCTCCAGTGACTGGCGTATTCCCCTGTAGTTTTTCCACGAGGGGAGTCGATGTTTGAGGCGGCTTTCCCTTGAGCCGTATCTTCAGGGGAGCTTCACGAGCAGCTGGTGCTTTCCCGGGTAGCTTAATGCTCATGGGAGGCAACTTCTGAGGCGGTTTGCCTTTGAGTCGGATCCTCAAAGGAGCGTCGGGAGTGACATCGGGCTCCATGTCCGGCTCTGCTGCTGTTTCTGCTTTGTCGTCAGCATCATTGGCTTCCTCCTCGTCAGGTGACTTGTATAAGTCAGTATCGGTGAAGTAGGCTTCAATCCCTTTGAAAGGGTCAATGTCTGTGAACTCCATCCGGATGACACTGTTGGTGGACACATACTTCATACACTGGTGGAGCGTGGATGGCACCACCATGTATTTATGCAGCCATGGTTGACCGAGTAGGATGTTGTAGTTGACATCGGCATCCACAACGTAGCAGGTCACCTCAGTTCTGAGGTTTCCGATGTGACATTTCAGCCAAATTTTGCCCAGCGGCTCGCTTTTGCTGGCGTTGAAGCCACTGATTGTTGTGTTAGAGGGAGCCAACCGGTACATTGGGATCCCCAGTATTAAAAGCAGCGTCTTCAGGATGATGCTGAGGGAAGACCCCGGATCGATCTGAATCCGCTTCACCTTGACTGAACTGATATACCCTATATAATACAGCGGCCGGTTATGTCGGTTGTGCTTGAGCAGCATGTCTTGTTGGGTGAAAGTTATGTTCGGGATAACTTCATCTGCACAGTGACAGTGCGCACATGTAGTTGGGAGATCTTCAGGCGGCTTGACCTGACTGAGAAAGGACTCAGCATCCTTCAGAGCTTCACAGAGAGCTTCTCGGGAGTCTTTGGAAAGACGCAGGAGCTCGAACAAGGATAGGCGGGCAGGAGTACTGGCCAGTTGTGCCAGTATGTCGAAGTGGTGGGGTTTGCCTAGCCCCGAAGCATTATCCTTTCGTAGAGGTCTGTCGAAACGAGCCTCCACATGCTTCTGCTTATTGGCTACTGAGGGCTTAGATGGGCCCTCTTCCTGGGCAGCAGGGATGGTGCAAGGAGGCACCACCTCGATGGCAGCTTCGTCGGGTTGGACGTTCTGTTGTGAACGCGTCTGCACAGGAAGTGCCTCTTCCGTTGAAGAAGAGACCGTGCGGTAAGACTTGATCTTCATGCCTCTGGATTTGGAGGTAGGGCGTACCTCCGGTTGAGTCACCTCGGAGACGAGGTCGGGGTGAACCCATAGGACCTCTCCTCGAGATGTGGTGAGTTGGATGAGTCCACTCACGTTGTCACGGGTAGGTGGTAAGTTAACCACCTCCATTGTCGCCTTAGGGATGGGGACGACGCCATCCTATGTTGTAGTTGGCGGCAAGGTGTCGAACTGGAGTGACATCATATTGGCCGACACCGTCTTCTCTTCGTAGTCGACGAAAATTACATCTGCATTGATCATGCGCTGGATGTAATTCTTGAGGACATAGCAGTCCTTGGTTGGGTGTCCGACAAATCGATGGTAGTGACAGTACCTCGGGTTGTCCACTTTCCCAACCTCATCAGGCCACTTTGGGTCCGGCAGCTTGATCTTGTCACCCTGCTTCAGTATCTCAAAGAGTTGCAGGGTGTCTTCGTCGTTGAACGAATAAACCTCCTTCGGCCTAGGTGCAAGTGGAGGCTTCTGAGTTGGTGCCGACGCACCTTTTGAGGCATTGACCGTTAATGCCTGTTTCCCCTTGATCTCTCGTCCTGGGTTGTTGGCTGCGGGCCGTTTCCCCTTGTCATCAAAGGCGGGGAAGCTGACTCCCAAAAGACGCGCATTGGCCGCCTTCTTTTCTGCGGCTTCGGCTTCAATGATAAAGGAACTCCAGTCGGGAGGAGGAGTAGAGTTGAGCCAGAGTTTGACTGCAGGCAGCATGTTCATGCTGCAGGAGGAGAGGAGCGCATGTTCTGGCATGCCCGGAGGTAGTCTGAAGCAGGCCTGTCGGAAGTGTTCAATGAACACCCGAACCGTTTCCCTCTCCTTCTGGCGTATCTCTATGAGGGACGCCATTGTCATGTCCTTTCCGCCGTCGTAGAAGCGGTCGAGAAAGAGGCACGTCAAGTCGTCGAAGGACGATATGGAATTGTCGGGGAGGCTGTAGTACCAGTCGTACGCCACTCCTTTCAGTGCCCCAACAAATATGCTGGTGAGTAGCGCGTCCTCCTTTAGAAGATGCCCTGTCTGTGACAGAAAGTACGTCAGATAGCGACGTGGAGAGTCCTTCCCGTCGTACGGCGTTAGTGTTTGTGGTTTATATTTTGGAAGATAAACCACCTTGTTTCATTCGAGGGGATAAGGCTGGGGGATGCCCATTTTTTGGCGTTCTTCCTGTCTCGTCTTGGACTCAAAGCGCTCGCGCAAGTCCCTGATCATCTCGACCACGTCTTCCGTGGAGCTGGGAGTCGGGGAAGGTGGTACCGCCTGATGTTGAGCATTTGAGGGCTCCGACGTCCGAGGTGCTTCTCGGCAATCTGTCCGAGGATACCCGTTGAAGGGGTACACTCGACTCTCCATTGGCCCCTGGGTCGGGACCGGTAGAAGGTATTCTGGTCAAAGCTGACCGTATTTCAAATACTGCCTAAGTCAGTGTTTGCATAGAGGCAGAGAGGGTTTTGAGTCCTCCCTCTAATGTGTCTATGCGCTGGACGAGGTCTTGTGGCGGCGCATCAGACTCGGCATCAGCCCCAGTCACGTTTACTGTCATGACGCGGCCGGGAGTAGATGGATGGGTTGAGGCCTCACTCTCGGCCTCGCTCTCCTGTAGGGGAGTTGCCTCTCCTGGAGCCTCGTCTTGGCTACCCCCGGTTATGTTCGGGAGAACATTCACCACGGGCACATCTGCAAGGGCCTGATTACCCTCGGTTCCTTCTTCGTCTCCGAGACTCAGATCTGCGGAGGCTAGACAACCTCCAGCCGTGTCCGGGAGGCCGACTTCGAGGAGATCCGCCCCGGCCCTGCTTTGGAAAATAGCTTCATCTTCGGAGGGAGGCTCGACAAGGGTCTAACTACCCCCAGCTTCCTCCAAGATCTTCTTCCTCGCCCGAGTGCCTTCGAACACTCCGGAGGATGAGACGGCTGTCTTGGTTTTCCTCGGCTGGCTTTTGGACGAGGAAGAGGAGTTGCCAGTCGCCTTTCAGACCGACAAGGAGTTGGAGATCAGGTTGCATGAAGCAACCCTTGGCTCTACTTCTGTTGACACCTTCTTCCCGAGGCGATGTCGGAGAGGTGTCGATGATTGCAGCCGCTGGAAGACTGACTGCCTTGGTGGTACTGCCATCTTGCAACAGCAGTTGATGGTGACCACTGCACAAGTATGCCCCGTGAGAGGCGCATCGTGCTTGTTGGTCGACTCTCCTGATCGGCGCTTGTGAGTGATCACGTTACACAGATCGTTGGAGGAGAGTGCCACCTTCGCACCCCCTTCAGGCGCATGGCAAGGCCAAGTGCCGGGGTGGTCAAGTGAGTGCTGCGCCCCCTGATCTAATACCAAACAGGCATCCCGATTAGTAGTGGAGGAACCACAACATTTGAAGTGACTTGAACGGACATCAGACGCACAACCAGAGGAGGCGCGGGAGTTCAAGACCACTGGATTTGCCTTACACGACTTGGTTGTGCACGCAATAGATGCGCCCAAGTGAGACGAGGACTTTGAAGGTCGGCTCATTTTTGGCGCCGCAGCACTCGAGTCGACCTTGTACAGCTTGCCATCAGCAGTGCGCATGATTGTGAGCGCATGCTTCTGGCTTACTGTTGGCATAGCACGTTTGGGGCGCATGGCCCGTGCTGCCTTGGATTTCTTCGTACTAGCCCGCTGGGGCGCGTAGTACTCAGAATCCAAATTCTCCTCGCCATTACAGCGAGTGAGTCTGTCAAAGACAGAGACTTTTTGTGACGTATCAGAGGTGATGCGCGGGGCATTGGCTGCGCCCCTGCTCCGTCGACGCATCTTCTTCGCCTGAGAGGGAGATGGCTGGGGAATGTGGTCAGCCGCACGCTTCCTCGAGAGATGTACTGCACCGGTGGGTGCATCTTGGTTGCTGAGGACGTCAGCAGGAAGGGAAGGCTGGATTGGCGCATCCCCTTCGGTGGTGGTGCCCGAGGCGTCGACCTTGCGCACCCAGACTCGACAGGTCTTCTTCGGCTTCGACAGCCGCTTCGAAGGACTCGCACTTCCTTCAGAGATGAACTCCTCATAAGCCTGTTGATTGAGGCATACGACCAGCGTCTTGTGGGAGGAGCCTACCTTCACGTCGTCGGCTTGCGACACAGCTTTCTCGGTGGAGGAGAAAGAGGTCCCCAGCAGAGTCGCTAGCTTGTTTGCCATTAAAATTCTTTGATTGCAAATTTTAATACAAACAGAACAGTGTTACAATATAGGACTTAGATGTAGTCCTAGAAGTACACTTTTGTTTATCTGGGTCCCTTATGCCGATGGAGCGAGTGGCAATGCGTTGATTCCGTTGACGAGCTGACGACGGTTATCGGTTCTCTGAAGGTTTGGATTGCTCTGGGTGCTAGAGCTTGCTGAGAGGAGGAAGACGTTGAGTGTCTGTATCTGCCTCTCTGGTGATATATTCGTTCGTTGGGTATTCTGTGCCTTTTCTGTGCGTGGGTGAGAAGGAAATGATCCCTCTATTTATAGTTTTGCAGGCTGGCTGCTCATGCGCGCATGTAGGATGTGCCGGTGCGTGGGGACGCCACGTGGTGATTGCTGATAGAGGTGCATGGACGATGCACCCTGATCGAGGGGTTGAATTCTTTATACTGCTGTTGTGAGCCGGCACGTAGCAGTGGAGAAGATCTTTCTGTTGCTGAAAACTTGGGTGAGTTGAGTCAAAGGACATGTGTCGTCGACTCAAGGCTCGGAGATCTCGGATTTGATGGGGGGATGATCTGGTGGGATGCGCCTAGGATTGGGCGCATGAGGAGACTTTGGCTCGTAACCTTTAGGAGTCACGAACCATTCAGGGCGCATGGCTTTTGAGGCGTATGCAGGCGACTTTCCTTCTGTCTTTTGGAATCAGAGAGCAGTCTGAGGCGCATGGCTTTTGAGGCGCATGCAGAGCTTCAAGTGGAGACTTTTCTTCTGCATTTAGGGATCAGTAAAAAGTCTGAGGCGCATAGCTTTTGAGGCACATGCGGATGGTTGGGTGGCCACATGGCAGTAGCCGTCAGAGTAAAGTATTGATGATACTGACGTTGCCGACGCTTCATCTTCTGAAAAAGCTGTCAACTGTTCAGACATCGGGAGGTGTGCTGCCAACTCTATCAGTTCAGCATTTAATGTTTCTGACATTCGATAGACAGCTGAGTGGGCACGTCGATTGGCGTTCCACTAGGCGTATGGGAACGCATGGGGGCGCATCCTCTATGATGCGCCTGGTACTGAAGGGCGTATCTGTATGATGCGCTTGATGTTGAAGGGCGCGGCTGTGTGATGTGCGGTCTGGCCGGCGCATCCGCTTCGTGATACGTCTTTAATTATCTGTCTGTTGAGTTCTTCGAGTGCTTTAAATAGCCGTCTTGATTTGGCTGAATTCGAAGCGTCCGGTTCATCCATTAAATGTAAATTCATTACACGGAATTCGGAGAGCCATCCACTTGGCGCATGGGTTTGATTTGCCCGGCCTATAAATAGTGGCATGGAGAGAGGGTTTACTTCTCGTTCTCTCACGTACTTCCGACATGAACTTGTGTACTCGAGTGCATTCTGTTGACGAAGTGCTCCCGAGGGTGAAGATGCGACGCCAAGTCTTCATTGATGCACTTGAAGGTGACTGTTACATCCAAAAGCCGGAGTCGAGGGCTTCCGAGGCAGGCGGAAGGTGCCTGTTGCATCCAAAGATAGGGATGCCCGGGCCTCGTCTTCGTTGTGCAGGAAGAGCCGTAGATCGGAATTGCGGGGCTAGGCTCTTTCTTCCTTCAAAGTGGGTGTTGCCCACTCTGGTGGGTTTAGAAGCTGCTCCTTTAGCCTCATTTCGATTGCGGTCTTCCTTGGTCTTTGGAGGCTCTTTCGAAGCCTCCCCTGGCCACAGATTTGCGGTGCTCTTTTCTTCCTTGGTTTGGGGAGCCCTTCCTCCAGCTAGAGGGTTGATTGCCACCCTCGTTCTGCTCAATAAATGCTTCATTAGTCGAAGCACTTATCAGGTGAGCCTGGCTGGAAGGGTGGCACATAACTGTGCTGCTGAAGGGATGCACATAACTGGGATGCACATAACTGAGCTGCTGAAAAGGATGCGCCTTGCTGAGGACGCATGGTGGGATGCGCCTGACTGAGTGTGCATGGTGATTGCTGCGCCTGCTTGAGGGCGCATGGTGATTGCTGGCTGTAGCTTAGGATCTCTTCTTTGTAGAAGCTTTCCTTTGTACACCCTTTTCTTAGACATGTAATAGACTTTTATATGTTAAATAAAAAGTCCTCTTTCAATGTCTATACTTGTTGTTTTTGTTGTGAAGTACTTCCGAGCTCTAGCGCATGTAGTCTGGCGCATGGACTTTCTGGTTGTGAAATTCCATGCTTCTACATAGCCATCGGAGCCGGGCAAGCTGCTCGGTACTCCCCATGCCCCTCTCCGTACCCTTGTGTTCGGTTTCGTCACCCTCGACGAGCGGCGCGTCGGTCGTCCCCCACTACACCAGCCCACTCTCCCCCCTCCCTCACATCCGAGACAGACCCCCCTCTCTCGCTGCGACCCCCCACCGACCCCACCTTTACGGAGATCCTACGTCCGGACCGTGGGACTCTCCGTCCTCTTCCAGCTGAGAACATCGAGCTCCCAGACATAGAGTTCCCGTCCTCTAGCGTTGGACTTCCTCTACGTGTTCCCTTCTCCTAAGAAGAGATCTCCTCCCTCTCTCCCACCTTCACGAAGACGTTCGTGCTAAAGTTCTCCGCGGGGTGTCCGAAGATCGACAAAGCTCGAGAAGCTATCGCCGGTTGGGGCCTCTCATCAGTTTACAGGGTCGTGCCCTTGGACCCCAAGAACATGTACCTTCACCTTTCATCCGACTCTGACTATATTAAAGTCTGGGCGAAAGGCACCTCTAGTATTGATGGCCATGGCATCAAAATTATCAAATGGTCCCCCGATTTCAACTCCAAAGTCGACTCTCCGATTATCTCAGCATAGATCACCCTCCCCAACCTTTCCCTTGTCTACTTCGCCCCGGCCGCGCTCAAGAGGATCGCTAGGTCCTTCGAGACTCTCGTAGCTATTGTTGAAGAAACCCACAACCTCTCCAAGGGTAACTACGCGAAGATTTGTGTGGAACTCGATCTGTCCACTGACCCTCCTTCCCAAATTCAACTTGAGCTCGGGGGATAGACGATCTACCAGACGCTGGCGTATGGCAACAACATTATTTTCTGCAAGCACTGTTAGATGAGAGGCCACACCACACATCACTGCTTTAGAGCATACCCAGAGCTCAAGAAAAAAGCACCAAGAAAGTCACAACTCTCGAAGGTGGACCAAACTACCCACAAAGGCCCAATTCTTCTCCGCCCTAACTCTCACACCCACTTCGAGGACAGCGACACCCCTCCCAGTCCCAGCGATCACCCTCCGTCGAGCACAACTATTATTACCTACAAGCCCCCAGACATCCTCCTCAACAACAAGTTCGGCACCCTCTCAACTATTTCACCTAAAGACAACCTGGTGAATCCTCCCCCTTCCACAGAGTGCAAGAAGATCGCCACAGACTCCGAGATAGCCGAAGATCCTTCTAGCAGTGACCGGGAGCCGTAGCAGATTTCGGTAACCCCTTCGAGCGTGGCAGCCTCACCCATCAACTCCAGCAACCCCATCATAGGCGACCTGGCCATCTTTGGCCCAGCAACGATAAGTAGGTTCGAGCAAGCCAAGGAAATAGGGTTCCTGGACCCCCACAACCCACTTTGTGTGCTGGTAGATACAGAGGAAGAGGCAGTCTCCCTCCAGTCGAAAAAATCAGGAATCAGAGCACAGAGCTCAATAGATGCAGCAGAAAATCCCACCGTAGCGACCCGGAGAACCCCTAAAAAATATCACCGTAAGAAGAAAAAACTCAACCATGAGCCAACGGTCATGACCACGCGGTCAGCCGCGAAACTCAACAACCCCCCATCCCCATCCCAATGATTAACATCCCTTCGTGGAATGTGAGAGGGCTGGCCAATAAATCTACACAGAGGAGAATCAAAAGCCTCAAGAAAATCCACCGGATTTACATCTTAATTATCATCGAACCCAAAATACCTCAAAAAAGACTCAAATCCATCCAGCTCCAGCTCGGCTTCCTGTCCGGTATCGCCGGGTGTAATGACATCTGGATCCTCTTCGCTGTCGGTATCCAGTTTGGAACCATCCATGACTCCAGTCAGGCGCTCTCCAGCTGGGTGGAACACCCCACTTTCAGGTCCCGCTGCCTGCTATCTGCTGTCCATGGTAGCTGCGACATTCCAGAGCACAAGCTTTTATGGGACACTCTGTTGGACTCCCATCTTCAACTCATCAATCTCCCGTAGATATGCATTGGTGATTTCAACACGATCACATGCAGGGAAGAGAAGTCTGGGGGTTGCCCGCCCCCACAGTCGACCATGAACGACTTCAACAACTTTATCTTCAATGCCCACATGACACCCCTCCCCTTCTCTGGTAACGCTTTCACCTGGTGTAACATACAGGAAGGCAATCGCCGATATTACTCCCGCCTCGATCGAGCCATGGTCAACAATAGCTGGTCCGACATGGGTCTCATCTCCAACCTCTCCAACCTGAACACCATCGAGTTGGACCATTCCCCCCTCCTAATTGAGATTAACAGCAACTCAAACCACATCAAGAAAGCTTTCAGATTCTTGGACTTCTGGCAACATCACCCTCAATTCTGAAACATCGTGGCCTCTGCCTGGAGATCCATTAATGATCCCGACCCCCTCACTCGAGTGGCAGCCAAACTCAAAGCTACCAGGAGAGCCTTATCTTCTTGGAGCAAGAGCGCTTTCGCCAACATTTTTTAGGCCATCAGAGAGACGTAAGACGATGTCACCCGCACTGAGGCTTGGTACACCACTGACAGATCGTCGAAAACCCAAGCGTTGTTCAACCTCTCCAGTGCGCTCCTCAAATCCCGACTGAAGGTGGAGACAAAATTCTGGAAGCAGAAAGCCAGACTGACCTGGAACGTCGAAGGAGGCAAGAATTCTAACTTCTTTCATTCCTGCGTCAATGGTCGCAGACAACAGCTCCATCTACACCAAATCTCCGACGATGACGGCTTGGTCCTCAAAGATCAACGGGGCATTCAAGCAGCCGCGACAAACTTCTATTCCAAACTTTTTGCCAAAGAAGTCATCGTCAAGGATGTTGATCTCCTTGCCAAGATCCCGAGCTTGATCAACGATAGTGAGAACGAGCAGCTTCTAACCCCCCTTCCGCGGAGGAAGTCAAGTCCGCAGTCTGGGAACTCGATGAGCATAGCGCTCCCGGGCCTGATGGTTTCTCCGACATCTTCTTTCGATCCTTGTAGAAGCATGGAAAATATGAGGTTCATGCGGATCATAATTTGTCGCATAAATACTTTAGGCCAAACAGGTCCGCATAAAGGAGAGCCGTATAACAGATTTAACACCCTATGTGGCCCGTCGACAATCTGATTGATTCGAGCCGCAGAAGAAAGATATGCGGCCATGTTGATTAGTTCGTCTGATAAAGCTGACAAGTTCTGTCAAAACTGACAAAAATGACAGCTCTGACACACTGACAAAAAGATAAGATGTGAGACGTCACCAAAAGTAGAGTTCATACGCTTTCATGCGGCCAAAAGGAGTGTTATCCAAACCGCATGAACCTTATGCGGCTCAAACATATGCGACCCCAAAGTCTCCGAACTTCATGCGGCCAAGGGCGATTGTAACCCAAGCCGCATGAGCATTATGCGGCCCAAAAATACAGTCTATGTGGCTTAAATGTCCTTAATCTATATGCAGACTAAGGAAGATTGCGATTTAAGCCGCATGAGTCTCATGCAGCCCAACATGGTCGAAAACTGAAAAACTCATGCGGTTCAAAATGATTCCTATCCTGCAATATGACACATGGCAGGCTGACCAAGTCTCAACCACCCAGATTTGCTGCAACAAAATCCCAACAAATCGACAACTGGCGGCCAAAAAGTGGGTCTTCACGTGATGATTAGCCACGTGGCCACAGGCCATCTATGCGGCTCAAAATACATACCACTATAAATAGCAGGGTGCCACACCCCTGCAAAAGGCTGGCAACCTTCGAAAGGTAATTCCTTCAAGAGCTAAGGACTGCGTCAGATAGTCTACGGAATAAGGAAGAGTTGATACACTTTTTCGAGCCTCCACCGTCATCCCCCAGAATCAAAAACTAAACAATTGTACTTAGATTGTTTCCTAGGATTTCTTTCTAGGATTTTCTTTGTACAAGCGAGTTTACAATCAATTTTAGTATTTTTGTAATACCTGTCTTTGATTTTTAATGGCAAATACGATGGCGACTCTGCTGGGGACGTCCATCTCTTCTGATGAGAAACTGGTGATGCAATCTGACGCGTCCAAGCTCGGCTTTACATAGCAGATGCTTGTGGTTCATTTTGACCAACAAGCCTTCGATGAATTGCTCTTTGAAGGGAGTGCCAGCCCGTCACAGAAGCGAGCCAACCCAAAGAGGACTCACAGGACGTCGGCGCGTAAAACTATTGCCCCCGACCAAGTTCTCGAAGAAGCTCCTTCTGCAGCCCAAGACGGTAACCAAAGCTCTTATGTGGCTTTGCTTCCGACCGCAGAGGACCCCACTATCCCCAAATCCAGCAGAGGAAAATACTACGATGCAGAGTTTTTGGGGGCACAAGAGAAATCTATACGGACAAAGAAGAAGTCGCATAAGAGAGATGGGCAGTCTGTCTATGCGGCAACCAACTCTGGCCGCAGGCAGACAACTCATGCGACGACCAACTCTGGCCGCAGGAAGACGGTCCATGCGACAGCCAACTCTGGCCATAGAAAGATGGCCTATGCGGCAGCCAGCCCTGGCCGCAGGAAGATAGCCCATGTAGTAACCAATCCTGGCCTCAGACAGGATGTCTCATGCGGCCCTGTCAGAAGCACTGTGTTCAACCGTCTCTCATGCGGCCCCGACTCCATGCGGCCCATTGAGAATGTGGGATGTATCTATCTGGACTCTTTTTACTATGCGCCTTCGGGTGCTAAGTCAAAGAAGTCTAGGGCAATTCGGGCCGAACAAGCCCAGTTAACTGTCCAAGTTTCTGACTGTCAGCGGGCCCCGTTAACTGTTACACGGGCTCCTGATGGAAAGTTGTACAGAACCACTCGTGTCCAGTCCCCCAGGGCTAACGTACAGAGTGGGTCTTTAAAGCCTCCCTCCAACGATCCAGAGCAAGTTCTTTTACTAGCCTCAGATAAGGGAGCAAACATGATACCTAAGCACCTGTGCGCTCGGGATACCCGAGTCCACAAGATTGGTACAAAGGTAGATCAGCTTGCTACCGACTTGCATGAGGTGATTACTCACAAAGGCAAGGTGGCAACATTGGCCTGCGATGAGTCCCTCTCGGGACGTCGTTGCACCCAAGTCATCATCAACTGCTACTGTGACAAATCGACAGCACCTGAAGGTCGGTAGTCAGTTTTCCAACGACTGCAGCAGCCAGCATCTGTCCAACAACAACTTAAGAAACATGTGCAAATTCTGGGAGACGAGGAGTTTCCATTCGCCTCCTGTAATTCAACTCGGAAGGTTCCTCCTGGCAAGAGAGGAAAGAAGATGGGCTCTTCCAGCACGGCAATCTCGGCCAATATTGCAAGGAAACTATCATCTGGAGGGCTACCGTCGACAGCCACAGGGGGTGTCTATTTAGGCACTCGATCCAAAAAGAAGCTTCCAACACCTGGGAGTACATCCGCGACCCCCCTGGGGGTAGATGAAGCCGAGGGTAGCAGTCCCCTCAATATATGCGACAACCCAGTGTACCAAGAGCACACACAGGGTTGTAAGCCCCCTCATTTTTAGATCTTATTTTTAATTATTTTTAATTATTTTATATAGATATTTTAATTTATTAAAGTCAATAATGACTATGTTAGTAGTTTACTGTAGATTTGATTTTGGAAGCACAACAAATATTGTTTTCTCAAATCCAGTTCCATATTTGAATTCTAGACTCGTCCACCTTGAGTTTGATATATCATGTCCCATCCAATTTTGCTTTTCAACATTCCTTTGACTTTGCGTAATTTCGTGCCAACTTAGGCCAATTTGAGCCATTGACGTAATTTTAAGCCAACTTCCAATTTAATTATTGGACTTGACATAGATCGAAACCGTATGACCCAATATTTGGTTTTAATCCATTTTGAGTCAACAATGCACATGCCTAGGGTGTACTATCTAATCGAGTTCTCATGGGCTACTTATTTGCAAATGGCACATGAGACTCATTAAATTGATTTTTGGGTCCAATTTGACTAGTAATGCTACTCGGACCCTAACCTAGTCAACCCTACTAGTTAGAGCCTAACTAGGAGTACCAAACCAAGTATACATATATTTAAGAGAATATTAGAGGTTTAATTGCAGCCATATATAATATTTCCTTATATATTTGGCTTGGTCAGACATCTAACCAAAATAGGAAACCTATTAATAATAGCATGATTTGGAGGACCAAATCATATCCAAATTAGATCAAACCAAATCCCATGCCCTAATAGTATAAATAGAAACCAACCCTAATCTTTTTCTCTCTCTTCATAACCACCCACTACTCCATAAATCCCCCCCCAAACCTAGCGGCCACCACTCCAAACCTGAAACCCTAGCCGACCCCCCTTTCTTCACAAAATATAATTTCTTCTCGATTTCTCCGCCAACCACCACACTTGGATATCCCTCTCAACATCCCCTTCCACCCTAGCAACTTTAGGAACAACCTTGCGACCGTTAGAGGGGTGCACGACATGCTACTTGGGCCGAAACTCCGTCGAATCAAAGTCTGAAACGTCACAGCAGGTTAGTCGACTTGTAGATGATGTTTCATCCACTTTTTCTCATTTGTTTCTCCTCAAACCAAATCTAAGAGTTACCTTTGTATGTCTACTCCAAACTCTGATCGCTGTATCTCCTAGTTTCAAGCGGTTTGTCTGTGACGTTGATTCTACGACAGGGTATCCAGAACTGATGAATTCTGTTGCGGGCCACTTTTCACCTATCTAAGATCAGGTTTTAACCTTTTAATATTTTTATTAAGAATCTAGACGTCGATACCTTTCCGACGCATATCTGAAAGTTAGGTTTCGCATCCGGTTGCTATTTTTACAAATTTATGACATTTGTCGTATCACCGAACTCTGATAAGTTCTATTTTTCTTGTGTCCAAAAGTGTCAAAACTCCATGAATCTATATTAAACTTCAAGTTGTTCAAAGTCTAACATTATATTACTATTTTAAATAATTTCTAGAATTTTTACAGAATTTATTAATTTTATTTAATCGTTGTTTCGGGGCTAAATTAATGGGTCGATTTGAGGAAGTCATGTGTGGCATTGACATAAGACCTCTTGTGAAAGGATTTTACTATTAAAAATAGTATTATAGCAATATATAAGTATTTATAGATAAATTTCAGAATTTAAATATATTATTTACGAGAGGTTTTGTTACCTATATGTACTTATATAATAGATGCAGTGTCGTAACAACGTCATAGCAACTAGGAGGCGTAGATACTCATATAATTTATATATGGTGTATTTATATAGAATATTAAATATAGTGTATTATTAAAGGTGAGCTTGGGAGGATCGAAAAGGACACCAGAGTTGGACAGGCTTACCCGAAGACATCAATTACAGCATTTGGAGACTGTTGTGCGAGTTGACCGTTCGTGGCTCATTGAGTGGTTTGTAGTTCGATTTTCTTAGCTCAGGACAACAGGTGAGTACATTCTCTGATAGTTTTCATTGTCTTGATATCTAATATATCCGGTTCAGTTGTAGTGTTTTACTTAATTCTCAATACGATGGTACACGGACTAGTATACGTCGAATCCTATCATGAGATGTCATTCCTGATTTACTTGGTATACTGGTACATTGTTCGATCTTGTTTCTTGTACTTGTATAGATGCCGATTCCTAAGGGGATTTGCTACCCTCTTAGAGAATCCCGTGTCATGACGTGTTATGTCCGGATCCATATACTATTCGGGAGATGGGGAGTTATTAGTGGTTATGTGATCATTACCCCTACTTGTTTATTACCTGTGAATAGCTCCACCCTCACCCTACGTAGGGTGTAGCCTGACCTTATACTACTTGTGCATAACTTTCCATTTTGGCTGGCCTGATCCCTATACTATTATACTGTCACGACCCGCACCCACTATGAGGGTACGAGTACGTAACAGCGCCCAGCCTACGCCGCAGTGTCGGCGGTAGAACGCTGTTCTAAATCTCTAACTAACCATCAACTCATGAGTATATAATGTACTCATCATGATCAACTTCGAACGGAGGACAAGTATAAGATATGGTGTAACTCAATCACAGTCTAAGCACGATAAGATAACACAGAAATATAACTAAGAAATTGAAGACAACAATAACTACTGAAATAATAACAACATCTCGAACAATCTCAAATACAACTCAAGTCTCAATTCTATACAACAAGCTCTAAATGAAAATAGATGCCAGTCTACTAAACTAAATCCTGATCCCTCCTGAGTGTCGGGGCCAAAGGTAGCTAACCCGTCTCCTGGTCCGTAATATGTAGGGCATGTGTCCTCAGGACAATCATCTGTAAAATTTTCAACAGGTCCAGTCAGGACAGGAACGAGCACAAACTCATCTAGAAAACCCAAGTAAATGACAGAGAACTATACAGCAGTTATAGACAGTTGTATTGATGAATATGGTAGTTTATGTTCAGGTGATGGTAAGAAGACAGATAAAGTGCAAGGAAAGAAAATAACTAAACAAGAGAAGAATCATAGCAATGAAGACTGTAAAATAGAACTAGCTGAACCAGGGTAATATGATATAAAGTCCAGACAGTAATGTAGACAAGTGTAACTCCAATGTAAGTCTAGTACAAGATGAATCTAATACAAGATGAATCCAGTAAGGGACGATTCCAGTTGTGGTCTCTTCTTCTCCTACTCTCTTCTACTCATCATCCATTCAACTCATCCACTCAATCTCATTTATTCACTCACTCTCACAACACAAAACCTTCTCTCTCTCTAAACACATCCACACACACACACATGGCTAATCCCTCATTCTAAAACCCAAACCCCATTCTCACTTAGGTATCAGTCTACTCAACTAACACACTCCTACCCTCTAACCTAGCCATATACATCAATATAAATACCCCTTCCCCACCATCTCAGAACCTGAGAATGGAGTCCAACATCTTAGCACCAAACTCCCATATCCTATATTCTCAGGACCCAAAACCCGACTCCTGATACTCAGGAATCAACTAAATCCTAAATCAATTGTCAATCAATATATAACTTAGATATGTATATATATTCTGAAATCTCAGAAATCCTGAGATGAAACCTAAGCTCACATCCTAACTATAATTCTCAGTTTAATATAGTTTCGAACTCAGATATCATTACATGTTTCATTCATATCTACAACATATGCATACATATATTACTGCTACTGGTTCTGATATTGTACTGTGGTAAAAAGATGTGTAATAAAATGGGCAAGTGCTTGTGTGTGTCACATGGTGTCAAGGCAATGATGTGAACATGTCAGTCTAGGGAAGTGTCAAATAGCAAGTGGTGTGTCGACCAGAAGGCCCAATCGAACTGTCAACAAAACTGAGAATCGAATAACTATTCTCATGAATATTCATTCGAAAACCCAAAATAACATCACAAAACTCTCAAAATTAAGTAGGAACATGTGTGCAGTGATTTGGGACATACGTGACGTGTCCACGTGTCCATACGTGTCTAATTTACAGGACACGAAGTGTCCAAAAATACAATTTTGAACAGCCTCAGAAAAACATGAAATCTATTCCTCATGCAGCCATGTCAAGCCTTCGTGGGCTCGATACAGTGCTCGAGGCACCACGTGCTCTTGCACTCATGTCGAGGGAACATAGGGCTAGGGACTGAACACCCTGCCCCGTGTCCAAGTGTCATCGACGTGTCGATACGAGGCCGTATCAGTGGCTCAAAATTGCGTGTGTGCGTGTCTGGGAATTTTAATGCGAGCTCGAGAACTTCCTCGACTCGCAACCAAGTGCCACAAAACTTGGTGAGGGTCTACTCAAACATGGGACCCATCACCTCATCAAATTCTATGTGTCCTAGTGAAGTTTCGGGTCCTGTGTCAGCCCTAAAATGCAGGGGACGCGTACAGCGTGCACGAGCAGGCACGAGACAGTACAGCCTCGTTTCCTTCGTGCACAGACAACGAGGACCCACAAAATTTTGTGGGGGTCCTGTCAGTGATGGCCCCCTTCTCTGTGTCAATTTTCACCTATCCTTATGGCGTGTCGTGTTCGAAATTGGGATCGAGTAGCAGAGGAGGCTGTATGCCTCAGTGTAGTGTCCTAACAGTGGGTTCGTGTCGATATTCGACATGGACACGGGTCTAAATTGTGCTCAGTCAACTAGGGTTGTAACCTACAAGTCTAGGGATACCAAAAAAATGTAATTTGTTTTGAAAAATATTAACATTCAATCCATTGAGGCATTTCAACAAACACCTACACAACACTACGACACGTGTCCGATACGGACACCAAACGGACACGAAATTAACCCAAATTTTAGGGACACCTAGGGGACTCCTAGATCTAGCCCTACATGCAAAGAAAACCGAAATTTAAACCAATTTAAAGGGTTTTACCTATAGGTGTAAATTGCATAGAAAAGCTCCAAATGGGGGGTGTTCCTCTTGATGGCCAAATGCTCCAAATTGATCCCAAACTGAAATAGCTCTCCACCAACAGTCCATAAACTTAAATTAGAACCCAATACAAAAGACTAGGATGAAAAAGGAGATCAAATGAATAAAATGAGAATTTTTTGAAGGGAGAAAATTACTTTTCTTTTCTCCAAGTGTTGGAATGATAAAAAGAGGCAAGCCCTAATGAACAAGTGTTTATATAGGGTAGGGATCCCTATGGCTGGTCATAAAGGGAGGAATTAGGGTTAGGGCTTCTAGTTATGGGCCATGGGCCAAGTCATAAGTCATTAAGTCATGAAATCATAAGTCATTTCATTAAACCATAAATCATGAAATGATTTCACTCAAACTAATCCTCCTATTCCAAAATTAGTTTCTAATGACTAAAAGTAGGTTAACCTAAGTTAGACTAGGGTTACCATAGCTAGGGTTAGGTTCTAGGCTAGTCCACTAGGTCTCAGCAAGTCAAAGTCAAACTAGAATTCACCAATTCATTAAATCATCAAATAATTCAATTAAGTCAAAATGACCAAATTATCCCTAGGCTAAAACTGATAATTAAATAATCCTAATGACATGGTTAGGCTCTAGGTCATGCAGTCACTAGGGTTTCACTAGCAGCACGTCAAAATCATAAGTCATGACTTAAAGCAGTTTTTAAATAGTTTAAAAATTAATAAAAATCACCAAAATCATAATGTGATTTAAATACAAATAAATAATAATAATAAATACAAAATTTCAAAAATATCCTCATTCCAGAAACTGGGTGTTACAATCCTACCCACCTTAGAAAAATTTCGTCCTCGAAATTAAAATGATCGCACCCTTCCTAGGTCAAACTCCAAATCAATCAAGGTCGAAGCAACACAATCCTACTGGTAGTGATTCCACAGTCTCGAACAGGGTAGCTACACTATCTAGCAATCACAAGAAATATCCTGGCAGGTACTAAGGGAAATCACACATGAAAGTGGGGAGGAAGAATAAGAAGGTCAAACCTGCTAATCCATCACCTGCAACGTCAGTCTCCTCGGCTGCCATCGCAAAAGCTCAACCCCTCTGGTGCTGAGCTACAGGTGGCCTAGCTCCCTCAAAAGGAGATGCAAAGGGATAGTCTACCATCCTATATGAACTGGTAAAGACAACTAGGAATTTATTATGAAGGATTACCCTTCCAAAGATGATCAAAATCGAAGGTTTAAGGCACGAGTGTCAATAGCATTAAAATCCAATAATACAACATATAAAAGAAGATTTAGTCCCGGCACGATCTAAGTTGATCAACTTCAGGATATAACGAAGTTTGGGCAAGATGGAGAACGAGGCCATTAAAGTCTGAGCACGAGTATCCAAGATTTGATATCTATGTCACAATTGAATTTATTCAATTGAATAAGACCCCAAACACTGGATGATAAGGAGGATGATCCGGTCAACTGGTCACAATCAAAGAATTAGAATTTAAAGGATGATGCAAGGATATAGAAATAAGGCAATTTCTTCCTTTGGATAAGGAAACTAAACATGATACCTTGGGTTGATCTATCAAGTACAGTGCCTTTTCCATCTGAAATATGTGAAAGGCAAAACAATAATGAGTTCAAAGGCGATGTTATTAAGCACAATACGTGGTTCATAGGCGATGGAAATAATTCAAAAGAGAACTGCCAAAGCTGTCATGGATGAGACTCTAGGGCAAATTTAACTATGCCTCCCTCCATGTAGAATAATATATGAGAAGCGAACCAAAGTGCAATAGGTTGATCAGACCATCATGTACCGGTTCTGATTAGACAATATGTTAGTGGGTGCCGGCCCCCAATAAAATATGTCATGATCAAGCTCGAAAAGATCAGCTTGCAAAACTGGTGCTAAATTAGCAACATAAGATAGACAAAATATAAGTAAGGATAATGATGAAGGAAGTTAATAGTCTAAGATCCTTTAAACATCAAGGAGTGAGGGTGAATCAAAATAAGAGAAAAAGGATTTTCAATTTGAAGTTCATAATGAGATTCTCAAGGGTCGTCCAGGAATCTCTCAAGTAGTCCTAACTGTGATTGAGTACCTTTCCGTTAAACCCTATCGCTCAATCCTATCGCAGGCTCGCAGCAGTACAACTAAGTCGCCGTACTACCACGATATCGCACTAATGCGACTCTCGACCTGCATGGGCCACCACTAAAAATGTGTCACGACCTGCACCCACTGTGAGGGTACGAGTACGTAACAGCGCCCAGCCTACGCCGTAGTGTCGGTGGTAGAACGCTGTTCTAAGTCTCTAACTAACCATCAACTCATGCAGTATATAATGTACTTATCATGATCAACTCCGAACGGAGGACAAGTATAAGATTTGGTGTAACTCAATCACAGTCTAAGCACGATAAGATAACACAAAAATATAACTAAGAAATTAAAGACAACAATAACTACTGAAATAATAACAACATCTCGAACAATCTCAAATACAACTCAAGTCTCAATTCTATACAACAAGCTCTAAATGAAAACAGATGCCAGTCTACTAAACTAAATCTCGATCACTCCTGAGTGTCGGGGCCAAAGGTAGCTAACCCGTCTCCTGGTCCGTAATATGTAGGTCATGTGTCCTCAGGGCAATCATCTATAAAATTTTCAACAGGTCCAGTCAGGACAGGAACGAGCACAAACTCATCTAGAAAACCCAAGTAAATGACAGAGAACTATACAGCAGTTATAGAAAGTTGTATTGATGAATATGGCAGTTTATGTTCAGGTGATGGTAAGAAGACATATAAAGTGCAAGAAAAGAAAATAACTAAACAAGAGAAGAATCATAGCAATGAAGACTGTAAAATAGAACTAGCTGAACCAGGGTAATACGATATAAAGTCCAGACAGCAATGTAGACAAGTGTAACTCCAATGTAAGTCCAGTACAAGATGAATCTAATACAAGATGAATCCAGTAAGGGACGATTCCAGTTATAGTGATCAATGATTCCAGGGTGAGTCCAGCCTATACTCTAACAGTGTGTTTTAAAATACTGAGATCGATATGTAAACGGCTGTAGGTAATACGGCACATCACACACCTGGCCGGGTGTGAGATGGCTATCATTCCAGTAGATTCCAGTAGATTCCAGTTGGGAGATTCCAGATTGGGGTATGTCTACATGTCTTACTCAAGTATTTCCCCTCCCAGCAAGTGAATCCAGAAGTCCGACACAATGATTCAAGATGAGTCCAGCCAAAATATAATGATACCAGTAAATGATTCCAGTAAATGATTCCAGTAGGTGATTCCAGTAATAGAAGCCAGAATGATGATACCAGTAATAGAGGCCAGAAAATAAATGTGTGTCGTATACATGAATCCAGAATATCCATTCGTGTTGTAACAGAGAATCGCATACAACTAACTAGAACTGTGGTACAGTAATTGACAAGTAAATGAGAGAACTATCAGAGAATGTACTCGCCTGCGACTCTAAGAAGAGTAGTGTAATATCAGATGCCTGCACCAGAGTCACAATGTCCTAAACAGAGAAATATAAGTTATAATGTGTTTAAATAAGACACTGAAATTTATGATGCAAATCTACATGATTTCTAGGCCAATCTAGGGCAAACTCAACTCTAAGTCAAACCTGGTCAACTGTCTAGGTCAAACTAGGTCCGAGTCAAACTTGGTCAACTCTGGGTCAACCCAAGTCAACATATAATCAAACTAGGTCAACAACAAGGCTATCTTGGTCAACTGGTCAAACTTAGGCTAGCAAGGGTCAATTGGTCAACTTCGGTCAAGTTCTAGTCAAAACTAGGCTACGGTTGACTTTTTGTTGACTTTTGATCAAAATAGTCAACTGTGGTCAACCGAGGTCAAAACTAGTCTAAGTCCACTATTCCTAACCATTACCAACCATAAAATCCTAACTATAACTATATCTTAAGGTATTTAGCTCATATGTTGAGAAATAGACATTATCTTAACTTACCCCGTTCACCTTTTCCAAGGTAAATCCTTACCTTAGCCTCTAACTTACCCTACCCTTACCTTAACTCATCTCATGAGACTCTAGTAACTTGCTAGGGTACTCTAACCACTTACCCTCGTATCTCGATACTGAAACTTGGTATCTTGATACCTCCCCTAGGTAATAAGGTAACTATCTATTTACCTTGAAGGTAAGGTAAATACACCATTTCCTTATCATGATAACTTGGTATCACGAGATACCAAGAATCAAACTTCTAACTAAACCTATCTATACAATATCTAACTAACATATCAATACTCGAACTCTAACTAGTGCCTTAACCTCAACATATTGAAATACCTTACTAACATGGACTCAAACATGCACACTATCATGTCACTAACATAGACTAACATGATTCTAATCTATCACTCAACTCTAACTCTAATAAGCTAGATATCAAAACTCTAACCTAGACTAACATCTACATATTCATATCCTAACATTCCCTCTTGAACCTCACTCTAAGGCACCCACACACACACACACATATAACCATATATATATGGGTATATATAGTGGATAATGGGGGTCAAGTGTGGGGCCAACATGGGGCTGCACAGCAGCCCCCAAGCTGCTGCCTGCTGTGGTCTCTTCTTCTCCTACTCTCTTCTACTCATCATCCATTCAACTCATCCGCTCAATCTCATTCATTCACTCACTCTCACAACACAAAACCTTCTCTCTCTCTCTAAACACATCCACACACACACACACATGGCTAATCCCTCATTCTAAAACCCAAACCCCATTCTCACTTAGGTATCAGTCTACTCAACTAACACACTCCTACACTCTAACCTAGCCATATACATCAATGTAAATACCCCTTTCCCACCATCTAAGAACCTGAGAATGGAGTCCAACATCTTAGCACCAAACTCCTATATCCTATATTCTCAGGACCCAAAACCCGACTCCTGATACTCAGGAATCAACTAAATCCTAAATCAATTGTCAATCAATATATAACTTAGATATGTATATATATTCTGAAATCTCAGAAATCCTGAGATGAAACCTAAGCTCACATCCTAACTATAATTCTTATGTTAATATAGTTTCGAACTCAGATATCATTACATGTTTTATTCATATCTACAATATATGCATACATACATTACTGCTACTGGTTCTGAAATTGCACAGTGGTAAAAAGATGTGTAATGAAATGGGCAAGTGCTTGTGTGTGTCACATGGTGTCAAGGCAATAATGTGAACATGTCAGTCTAGGGAAGTGTCAAACAGCAAGTGGTGTGTCGACCAGAAGGCCCAATCGAACTGTCAATAAAACTGAGAATCGAATAACTATTCTCATGAATATTTATTCGAAAACCCAAAATAACATCACAAAACTCTCGAAAATAAGTAGGAACATGTGTGCAGTGATTCGGGACATACGTGACGTGTCCACGTGTCCATACGTGTCTAATTTACAGGACACGAAGTGTCCAAAAACATAATTTCGAACAGCCTCAGAAAAACATGAAATCTATTCCTCGTGCAGCCATGTCAAGCCTTCGTGGGCTCGACACAGTGCTCGAGGCACCACGTGCTCTTGCACTCGTATCGAGGGAACATAGGGCTAGGGACTGAACACCCTGCCCCATGTCCAAGTGTCATCGACGTGTCGATACGAGGCCGTATCAGTGGCTCAAAATTGCGTGTGTGCGTGTCCGGGAATTTCAATGCGAGCTCGAGAACTTCCTCGACTCGCAACCAAGTGCCACAAAACTTGGTGAGGGTCTAGTCAGACATGGGACCCATCACCTCATTAAATTCCATGTATCCTAGTGAAGTTTCGTATCCTGTGTCAGCCCCAAAATACAGGGGACGCGTACAGCGTGCACGGGCAGGCACGAGACAGTACAGCCTCGTTTCCTTCGTGCACAGACAACGAGGACCCACAAAATTTTGTGGGGGTCCTGTTAGTGATGGCCCCCTCCTCTGTGTCAATTTTTATGTATCCTTATGGCGTGTCGTGTCCGGAATTGGGATCGAGTAGCAGGGGAGGCTGTATGCCTCAGTGCAGTATCCTGGCAGTGGGTTCGTGTCGATTTTCGACACGGACACGGGTCTAAATTGTGCTCAGTCAACTAGGGTTGTAACCTACAAGTCTAGAGCTACCCAAAAATGTAATTTGTTTTGAAAAATATTAACATTCAATCCATTGAGGCATTTCAACAAACACCTACACAACACTACGACACGTGTCCGATACGGACACCAAACGGACACAAAATTTACCCAAATTTCACGGACACCTAGGGGACTCCTAGATCTAGCCCTACATGTAAAGAAAACTGAAATTTAAATCAATTTAAAGGGTTTTACCTATAGGTGCAAATTGTATAGAAAAGCTCCAAATGGAGGGGGGGTGTTCCTCTTGATGGTCAAATGCTCAAAATTGATCCCAAACTGAAATAGCTCTCCACCAACAGTCCATAAACTTAAATTAGAACCCAATACAAAAGACTAGGATGAAAAAGGAGATCAAATGAATAAAATGGGAATTTTTGGAAGGCGGAAAATTACCTTTCTTTTCTCCAAGTGTTGGAATGATAAAAAGAGGCAAGCCCTAATGAACAAGTGTTTATATAGGATAGGGATCCCTATGGCTGGTCATAAAGGGAGGAATTAGGGTTAGGGCATCTAGTTATGGTCCATCGGCCAAGTCATAAGTCATTAAGTCATGAAATCATAAGTCATTTCATTAAACCATAAATCATGAAATAATTTCACTCAAACTAATCCTCCTATTCCAAAATTAGTTTCTAATGACTAAAAGTAGGTTAACCTAAGTTAGACTAGGGTTACCATAGCTAGGGTTAGGTTCTAGGCTAGTCCACTAGCTCTCAACAAGTCAAAGTCAAACTAGAATTCACGAATTCATTAAATCATTAAATAATTCAATTAAGTCAAAATGACCAAATTACCCCTAGGCTAAAAATAATAATTAAATCATCCTAATGACATGGTTAGGCTCTAGGTCATGCAGTCACTAGGGTTTCACTAGCAGCACGTCAAAATCACAAGTCATGACTTAAAGCAGTTTTTAAATGGTTTAAAAATTAATAAAAATTACCAAAATCATAATGTGATTTAAATACAAATAAATAATAATAATAATAAATACAAAATTTTAAAAATATCCTCATTCCAGAAACTGGGTGTTACATATACTACTTGTGCATAGCCGGTCAAATGGTACAACCTGATCTTGACCCAAGCCGATCACATAACGCTCTAATATCTCATAACACTTTCTTTTATAATTACATTCATACCTCAGTTTACTTTCTACTATTTATATTCCAGTTTTATCTTATATCCCACACATGACATAATATCCAGTTCTCCTGTACTGTTTACTTTCAGTCTTGATATTTCATCTTGTATTTTATTATAACTGTCCCTTATAGTATTTGTCAATTCACATGGAACTGCTGTTAGTGTTTATACTTGCTCATATCCTGACAGGATAACCCCGTTGTTTTTTAGAGGATTTAGATACAGTTTTGCCGACCTACTACGGGTTTGGCTTAAATGGAGCCTACGACCAGGACCAGCCTGTGGACCCGGTGCTCGTAGAGGATGCACTGCCAGTAGTGACCTAGTTACCTAGATTTGTCTTGATTATATTCCAGTTTGACACTTGTAGTATTTATTTTGGAATATTATTTTATGTCTTAGATTCTGAACTTGTGATTGTGGCTCGGCACTATTTCAGACTATTTACTTCATCTTATCATTATCTTTATCACGTGCTTATCTCCCTTAGATTATGTGATTGAGTTGTATTCCTCCATACGGAGATGACAGATTATATTATTGTGTCTTAGATTCTATATATTCTAGATGACCTTTACAACGTTCTACCGCCGATACTGCGACGTAGGCTGGACGTACCCACGTGCTCGTGCCCCTAAACAGGGTGCGGGTCGTGACACATTTTTATGGTGGCACCATGCAGGTCTATGTTAATCACTTCGGTTACGTTACTGTACCGACATGAGCCTACAATTAGAATAGGAAAGACCCATAGGATCACATCCATATGCTTGATACCTTCCTTGATTTCGTTTCGAACTCTTACTTGACTTCTCTATTTGCATCCAGTTTGATTATGTTTTACCGTAATCGTTATTTTTTCATACTAGCTAGACAAATCTTCGTAATGGATGTATCTTCCCTTTACTATCACATCTGGAAAGCAGAGTCATAGACACTAGAAGTCATAGGTGCAGGTAGAGTCTTTATGAATTTTGCGAAGTCGTAGTGATACCTAGGATAGTCGTACTACTACAAGCCTACAACCAATTAAGGAATAGGACTTGGGGATACATCCACAAACATGATTATAGACTTTTCTCAGACTCTTCAGTATGATTGTTTTCATGTTATCTTATTTCTTAATATGATTGCTTTTGTGTTCTTCCTTACTCGAGATTTGACTAAACCCTTCCCTATTGACTTCTCGAGTAAATCTTTTCGTTCATTTTTGTTAATTTGTTGGATACTGCCTTATGGATTGGTCCAAGGAAAAGTTTAAAAAATTATATTTATCCATGTATTACGGAATCAAAATTTTTGTAGCCTGAGAAATACTGGCGAGACAGGACTTCAGATAACGGCATCATGGCTACATATGTTTCTCAAATTCTACTTGAACCATATCCTATACATGTTGACATTTTTCCTGTATTTTCGTAAAAAAAAGTTAATTCAAAAATATTTCATGGATTTGGCCAAGATAAGCTCAAGAATCTGTATTACTTGGCATGGTAGATGTGCACTACAGCCATCCGTCGTATTATGGAACTAGAAAGTTATTTGCAGCCAGATGCACACTGGCGTGGCAGTAACTTTATGTGACATAATCACGGAGATATATGGTTTTCGAGTCTTACCGAGACTATGTCCTATGCATCTTATTTTGCTTCACATCGTTCTTGAAAATAATTCGACAAACCTTCCTGCTTTACTTAACCCTACCGTTGTTTGACATTGGTATATAGGTTTGTTTGACCCAGCCTTAGGCTTCTATTACCTTCTATTTATTAAATAACTAAAATAGTTAAACCTTATAATTATATTATAGAATATAATTAAGCTAGATTATTGGTGTAATTGTGAGGATTGGTAGCTAGAAATGGATAAGTTTCTTAGAGATGGATCCTAGTAAAATTATGAGTCGAGTATGAGTGTTTGGATATCGGATGCATAGAGCCTATTAGGAGAAATTTCTAGGAGTGAACTGACGAGTATCATTGAATAGGTTATAATACTATACCTACGATAGAGTGACTTCTATTGGGAGTATTGAGGAAGAAAAAGTGATAGCCCAAGCTTAGTAAATGTGAATTCTGCTTTGATAGAGTTCCATTCCTTGGACACGTTATCCTGGAAGATGGACTTTCAATGGATCCGGAGAAGATAGCTACCGGAGAGTCTTGGCCGACACCAACATCAGTTGCAGAAGTTAGGAGCTTTCTCGGACTTGACGGGAATTACCGCAGGTTCATAGAAAATTTCTCACAGATTGCTGAGCCCATGACGTGGTTGACGCACAAGGATCAAGAGTTTCGATGGACAGAAGATTGTCAGAAGACTTTTAAAGAATTGAAGAAGAGATTGACCTCACCACCTATTTTGATGCTTCCTTCTGGATCGAGAGGATTTGTGGTTTATAGTGATGCGTCAGGTAGTGGACTTAGATGTGTTTTGACGCAACATAGAAAGGTCATGGCCTACGTATCGAGGCAGATGAGGGTATATGAGAAGAATTCCATACTCATGATCTGGAGTTAGCAGCGGTGATCTTTGCATTGAAACTATGGAGGCATTATTTGTACGGAGAACGTGTGGAGATATTTACGGATCATAAGAGCTTGAAGTATGTCTTCACGCAAAAGGAGTTAAATATGAGACAGAGGCAGTGGTTGGACCTCATGACAGACTATGATATAGATTTGTGGTACCATCCTGGCAAGACGAACGTAGTAGCGGCCACTTTAAGTAGGAAGCCTACTGCATATTTCTAGACAGCTCAGCCACAGTTATTAGAGGATCTTCAGGAGCTTGGAATAGAAGTCATTATGCCGAAATAGCAATGAGTATTTGCCAATCTTGAAGTATAGTCGTCATTTGTGGATAAATCATGGCAGCGTTACCTACAGATGCAAGATTTTGAAGCCTTCGCGATAGGACAGAGGTGAAAGCGACAGATACTTAGACCAGAGCTTATGAAGCAGACAGTCGAGAAAGTGAAGCGAATTCAGAGTCATCTTCAGGCAGCTCCAGACAGACAGAAGCATTAGGCCGATACGCATCGTCGACTATTGGAATTCAACGAGGGATAGCATGTATTTATGAGGATCTTACCGACGCGGGACACTATTAGATTTGGGAGTAGAGAGAAGTTGACTCCAAGGTATATAGGACCGTTCGATATCATTGGGCGTGTAGGAGAGGTGGCATACCGTCTTTTATTACTCCCATCACTCGAGTGAGTGCATGATGTATTCCATGTCTCACAGCTGAGGAGGTATGTGACTGATCCCAGTCATGTGGTCGATTACTCTGAGATCACGGTGGGACCCAGTTTTTCATACGAGGAGCAGCCGGTAGGTATCTTGGATACAAGTATGAAGACGCTCAGAAGACAGACGATTAGACTGGTTCATGTTGCATGGAGGAACCATTCTCTGGGAGAATCAACTTGGGAGCATGAAGATGCTATTCGTGAGCGTTATCCCCACTTATTCGTAGATACGATAAGTCTTAGCTTAATTATTCTTATGATAAGTTTTCTTTTTATAATTGTGTTATTTTTAATTTCGAGGACAAAATTTTCTAAGGTGGGTAGGTTATAAGCCCCCTCATTTTTGGATCTTATTTTTAATTATTTTATATAGATATTTTAATTTATTAAAGTCTAATGACTATGTTAGTAGTTTACTGTAGCTTTGATTTTGGAAGCACACCAAATATTGTTTTCTCAAATCCAGTTCCATATTTGAATTCTAGACTCGTCCACCTTGAGTTTGATAAATCATGTCCCATCCAATTTTGCTTTTCAATATTCCTTTGACTTTGCGCAATTTTGGGCCAACTTAGGCCAATTTGAGCCATTGACGTAATTTTAAGCTAACTTCCAATTTAATTGTTGGACTTGACATAGGTCGAAACCGTATGACCCAATATATGGTTTTAATCCATTTTGAGTCAGCAATGCACATGCCTAGGGTGTACTATCTAATCGAGTTCTCATGGGCTACTTATTTGTAAATGGCACATGAGACTCATTAAATTGATTTTTGGGTCCAATTTGACTAGTAATGCTACTCGGACCCTAACCTAGTCAACCCTACTAGTTAGAGCCTAACTAGGAGTACCAAAACCAAGTATATATATATTTAAGAGAATATTAGAGGTTTAATTGCAGCCATATGTAATATTCCCTTATATATTTGGCTTGGTCAAACATCTAACCAAAATAGGAAACCTATTAATAATATTATAATTTGGAGAACCAAATCATATCCAAATTAGATCAAACCAAATCACATGCCCTAATTGTATAAATACAAACCAACCCTAATCTTTTCCTCTCTCTTCATAACCACCCACTACTCCACAAATCCCTCTAAACCTAGCGGCCACCACTCCAAACCTGAAACCCTAGCCGACTTCCCTTTCTTCACAAAATATAATTTTTTCCTCGATTTCTCTGCCAACCACCACCACTTGGATGTCCCTCTCAACATTTCCTTCCACCCTAGAAACTTTAGGAACAACCTTGCGGCCGTTAGAGGGGTGCACGACGCGCTACTTGGGCCGAAACTCCGTCGAATCGAAGTCTGAAACGTCACAGCAGGTTAGTCGATTTGTAGATGATGTTTCATCCACTTTTCTCATTTGTTTCTCCTCATACAAAATCTGAGAGTTACCTTTGTATGTCTACTCGAACCTCTGATCACTGGATCTCCTAGTTCCAAGCGGTTTGCCCGTGGTGTTGATTCTACGACAGGGTATCCAAAACTGACAAATTTTGTTGTGGGCCACTTTCGCCTATCAAAGCTTAGTTTTTAACCTTTTGATATTTTTATTCAGAATCTAGACGTCGATACCTTTCCGACAGATATCTGAAAGTTAGGTTTTGCATCCGTTTGCTATTTTTAAAAATTCATGACATTTGTCGTATCACCGAACTCCAAACAATTCTGTTTTTCTTGTGCCCAAAAGTGCCAAAACTCCATGAATGTATATTAAACTTCATGTCGTGAAAATTCTAACATTATAAGTACTATTTTAACTATTTTTTAGAATTTTTGCAGAATTTATTAATTTTATTTAATCATTGTTTCGGTGCTAAATTAATGGGTCGATTTGAGGAAGTCATGTGTGGCATTGACATAAGACCTCTTGTGAAAGGATTTTACTATTAGAAATAGTATTATAGCAATATATAAGTATTTATAGATAAATTTTAGAATTTAAATATATTATTTACGAGAGGTTTTGTTACCTATATGTACTTATATAATAGATGCAGTGTCGTAACAACGTTATAGCAACTAGGAGACGTAGATACTCATATAATTTATATATGGTATGTTTATATAGAATATTAAATATAGTGTATTATTAAAGGTGAGCTTGGGAGGATCGACAAGGACACCGGAGTTGGACAGGCTTACCCGAAGACAGTAGTTACAGCATTTGGAAACTGTTGTGCGAGTTAACCGTTCGTGGCTCATTGAGTGGTTTGTAGTTCAATTTTTCTCAGCTCAGGACAGTAGGCGAGTACATTCTCTGATAGTTTTCATTGTCTTGATATCTAATATATCCGATTCAGTTGTATTATTTTACTTAATTCTCGACACGATGGTACACGGACTAGTATACGTCGGATCCTGTCATGAGATGTCATTCCTGAGTTACTCGGTATACTGGTACATTGTTCGATCTTGTTTCTTGTACATGTATAGACGCCGATTCCTAAGGGAATTTGCTACCCTCTTAGAGAATCCTGTGTCATGACGTGTTATGTCCGGATCCATATACTATTCGGGGGATGGGGAGTTATTAGTGGTTATGTGATCATTACCCATACTTCTTTATTACCTGTGCATAGCTCCACCCTCACCACACGTAGGGTGTAGCCTGACCTTATACTAATTGTGCATAACTTTCCATTTTGGCCGGCTTGATCCCTATACTATTATACTACTTATGCATAGCCGGTCAAATGGAACAGCCTGATCTTGACCCAAGCCGATCACATAACGCTCAAATATCTCATGGCACTTTTTTTTATGATTACAATCATACCTCAGTTTACTTTCCACTATTTATATTCCAGTTTTATCTTATATCTCACACATGACATAATATCCAGTTCTCATGTACTGTTTACTTTCAGTCATGATATTTCATCTTGTATTTCATTATAACTGTCTCTTATAGTATTTGTCAATTCACATGGAACTACTGTTAGCGTTTATACTTTCTCATATCCTGACAGGATAACCCCCGTTGTTTTTCAGAGGATTTTGATGCAGTTTTGCCGACCTACTACGGGTTTGGCTTAAATGGAGCCTTCGACCAGGACCAGCCTGTGGACCCGGTGCTCGTAGAGGATGCACCGCCAGTAGTGACCTAGTTACCTAGATTTGTCTTGATTATATTCTGGTTTGATACTTTGAGACTTGTAGTATTTATTTTGGGATATTATTTTATGTCTTAGATTCTAAACTTGTGATTGTGGCTCGGCACTATTTGAGACTATTTACTTCATCTTATCTTTATCTTTATCATTGTGCTTATCTCCCTTAGATTATGTGATTGAGTTGTATTCCTCCGTGCGGAGATCACAAATTATATTATTGTGTCTTAGATTCTATATATTCTAGATGACCTTTACAGCGTTCTACCGTCGATACTACGGCGTAGGCTGGACGTACCCACGTTCTCGTGCCCCTAAACTAGGTGCGGGTCGTGACACGTTTTTATGGTGGCACCATGCAGGTCTACGTTAATCACTTCGGTTACGTTACTGTACCGACGTGAGCCTGCAATTAGAATAGGAAAGACCCATAGGATCACATCCATATGCTTGATACCTTCCATGATTTCGTTTCGAACTCTCACTTGCCTTCTCGATTTGCATCCAGTTTGATTATGTTTTACCGTTATCGTTATTTTTTCATACTAGCAAGACAAATCTTCGTAATGGATGTATCTTCCCTTTAGTATCACATCTGGAAAGCAGAGGCATAGACACTAGAAGTCATAGGTACAGGTAAAGTCTTCGTGAATTTTGCGAAGTCGTAGTGATACCTAGGATAGTCGTACTACTACGAGCCTGCAACCAATTAAGGAATAGGACTTGAGGATACATCCACAAACATGATTATAGACTTTTCTCAGACTCTTCAGCATGATTGCTTTCATGTTATCTTATTTCTTAAGATGATTGCTTTTGTGTTCTTCCTTACTCGAGATTTGACTAAACCCTTCCCTATTGACTTCTCGAGTAAATCTTCTTGTTCGTTTTCGTTAGTTTGTTGGATACTGCCTTATGGATTGGTCCAAGGAAAAGTTTAAAAAATTATATTTATCCATGTATTACGGAATTAAAATTTTTGCAGCCTGAGGAATACTGGCGAGGCAGAACTTCAGATAACGGCATCATGCCTACATATGTTTCTCAAATTCTACTTGAACCATATCCTATGCATGTTGACATTTTTCCTGTATTTTCGTAAAAAAAAAGTTAATTCAAAAATGTTTCATGGATTTGGCCAAGATAAGCTCAGGAATCTGTATTACCTGGCATGGTAGATGTGCACTACAGCCATCCGTCGTATTATGGAACTAGAAAGTTATTTGCAGCCAGATGCACACTGGCGTGGCAGTAACTTTATGTGACATAATCACGGAGATATATGGTTCTCGAGTCTTACCGAGACTATGTCCTATGCATCTTGTTTTGCTTCACATCGTTCTTGAAAATAATTCGACAAACCTTCCTACTTTACTTAACCCTACCGTTGTTTGACATTGGTATATAGGTTTGTTTGACCCAGCCTTAGGCTTCCATTACCTTCTATTTATTAAATAACTAAAATAGTTAAACCTTATAATTATATTATAGAATATAATTAAGCTAGATTATTGGTATAATTGTGAGGATTGGTAGCTAGAAATGGATAAGTTTCTTAGAGATGTATCCTAGTAAAATTATGAGTCGAGTATGAGTGTTTGGATATCGGATGCATAGATCCTATTAGGAGAAATTGCTAGGAGTGAACTGACGAGTATCATTGAATAGGTTATAATACTATAGCTACGATAGAGTGAGTTGTATTGGGAGTATTGAGGAAGGAAAAGTGATAGCCCAAGCTTAGTAAGCGTGAATTCTGCTTTGATAGAGTTCCATTCCTTGGACACGTTATCTTGGAAGAAGGACTTTCAATGGATCCGGAGAAGATAGCTACCGTAGAGTCTTGGCCGACACCAACATCGGTTACAGAAGTTAGGAGTTTTCTCGGACTTGACGGGCATTACCGCAGGTTCATAGAAATTTTTTTACGGATTGCAGAGCCCATGACATGGTTGACGCACAAGGATCAAGAGTTTCGATGGACAGAAGATTGTCAGAAGACTTTTGAAGAATTGAAGAAGAGATTGACCTCACCACCTATTTTGACGCTCCCTTCTGGATCGAGAGGATTCGTGGTTTATAGTGATGCATCAGGTAGTGGACTTGGATGTGTTTTGATGCAACATAGAAAGGTCATAGCCTACGCATCGAGGCAGATGAGGGTATATGAGAAGAATTACCAAACTCATGATCTGGAGTTAGCAGCGGTGATCTTTGCATTGAAGCTATGGAGGCATTATTTGTACGGAGAACGTGCGGAGATATTTACGGATCATAAGATCTTGAAGTATGTCTTCACGCAAAAGGAGTTAAATATGAGACAGAGGCGGTGGTTGGAGCTCATGACAGACCATGACATAGATTTGTAGTACCATCCTGGCAAGACGAACGTAGTAGCGGCCACTTTAAGTAGGAAGCCTACTGCATATTTCTTGACAGCTCAGCCACAGTTATTAGAGGATCTACAAGAGCTTGGAATAGAAGTCATTATGCCAGAATAGCAATAAGTATTTGCCAATCTTGAAGTATAGTCATCATCTGTGGATAAATCATGGCAGCGTTACCTACAGATGCAAGATTTTGAAGCCTTCACGAGAGGACAAAAGTGAGAGCGACAGATACTTAGACCAGAGCTTGTGAAGCAGACAGTCGAGAAAGTGAAGCAAATTCAGAGTCATCTTCAGGCAGCTCCAGACTGACAGAAGCATTAGGCCGATACACATCGTCGACCACTGAAATTCAACGAGGAAGAGCATGTATTTATGAGGATCTTACCGACATGGGACACTATTAGATTCGGGAGTAGAGGAAAGTTGACTCCAAGGTATATAGGACCGTTCGATATCATTGGGCGTGTAGGAGAGGTGGCATACCGTCTTGTATTACCCCCATCAGTAGAGGGAGTGCATGATATATTCCATATCTCACAGCTGAGGAGGTATGTGACTGATCCCAGTCACGTGGTCGATCACTCTGAGATCACGGTGGGACCCAGTTTTTCATACGAGGAGCAGCCGGTAGGTATCTTGGATACAAGTATGAAGACGCTCAGACGGCAGACGATTAGACTGGTTCGTGTTGCATGGAGGCAACATTCTCTGGAAGAATCAACTTGGGAGCATAAAGATTCTATGCGTGAGCGTTATCCCCACTTATTCGTAGATACCGGTAAGTCTTAGCTTAATTATTCTTATGATAAGTTTTCTTTTTATAATTGTGTTATTTTTAATTTCGAGGATGAAATTTTTTAAGGTGGGTAGGTTGTAAGCCCCCTCATTTTTGGATCTTATTTTTAATTATTTTTAATTATTTTATATAGATATTTTAATTTATTAAAGTCAATAATGACTATGTTAGTAGTTTACTGTAGCTTTGATTTTGGAAGCATAACAAATATTATTTTCTCAAATCCAGTTCCATATTTGAATTCTAGACTCGTCCACCTTGAGTTTGATATATCATGTCCCATCCAATTTTGCTTTTCAACATTCCTTTGACTTTGCGCAATTTTGGGCCAACTTAGGCCAATTTGAGCCATTGACGTAATTTTAAGCCAACTTCCAATTTAATTGTTGAACTTGACATAGATCGAAACCGTATGACCCAATACATAGTTTTAATCTATTTTGAGTCTACAATGCACATGCCTAGGGTGTACTATCTAATCGAGTTCTCATGGGCTACTTATTTGTAAATGGCACATGAGACTCATTAAATTGACTTTTGGGTCCAATTTGACTAGTAATGCTACTCGGACCCTAACCTAGTCAACCCTACTAGTTAGAGCCAAACTAGGAGTACCAAAACCAAGTATACATATATTTAAGGGAATATTAGAGGTTTAATTGCAGCCATATGTAATATTCCCTTATATATTTGGCTTGGTCAAATATCTAACCAAAATAGGAAACCTATTAATAATAGTATAATTTGGAGAACCAAATCATATCCAAATTAGATCAAACCAAATCCCATGCCCTAATAGTATAAATAAAAACCAACCCTAATCTTTTCCTCTCTCTTCATAACCACCCACTACTCCACAAATCCCCCAAACCTAGCGGCCACCACTCCAAACCCAAAACCCTAGCCGACCCCCCTTTCTTCACAAAATATAATTTCTTCTCAATTTCTCCGCCAACCACCACCACTTGGATGTCCCTCTCAACATCCCCTTCCACCCTAGCAACTTTAGGAACAACCTTGCGGCCGTTAGAGGGGTGCACGATGCGCTACTTGGACCGAAACTCCGTCGAATCAAAGTCTGAAATGTCACAGTTGGTTAGTCAATTTGTAGATAATGTTTCATCTACTTTTTCTCATTTGTTTCTCCTCAAACTAAATCTGAGAGTTATCTTTGTATGTCTATTCCAACCTCTGATCGCTGGATCTTCTAGTTCCAAGCGGTTTGCCCGTGGCTTTGATTCTACGACAGGGTATCCAGAACTAAAAAATTTTGTTGGGGGCCACTTTTCGCCTATCTAAGCTCAGTTTTTAACCTTTTAAAATTTTTATTCAGAATCTAGACGTTGATACCTTTCCGATACATATCTGAAAGTTAGGTTGTGCATCCATTTCCTATTTTTAAAAATTCATTACATTTGTCGTATCACCGAACTCCGAAAAATTCTGTTTTTCTTGTGTCCAAAAGTGTCAAAACTCCATGAATCTATATTAAACTTCAAGTTGTGCAAAGTCTAACATTATAAGTACTATTGTAATTAATTTCTAGAATTTTTAAAGAATTTATTAATTTTATTTAATCGTTGTTTCGGGGCTAAATTAATGGGTCGATTTGAGGAAGTCATTTGTGGCATTGACATAAGACCTCTTGTGAAAGGATTTTAATATTAAAAATAGTATTATAGCAATATATAAGTATTTATAGATAAATTTCAGAATTTAAATATATGAATTACGAGAGGTTTTGTTACCTATATGTACTTATATAATAGATGCAGTGTCGTAACAACGTTATAGCAACTAGGAGGCGTAGATACTCATATAATTTATATATGGTGTATTTATATAGAATATTAAATATAGTGTATTATTAAAGGTTAACTTGGGAGGATCGACAAGGACACCGGAGTTGGACATGCTTACCCGAAGACAGCAGTTACAGCATTTGGAGACTGTTGTGCGAGTTGACCGTTCGTGGCTCATTGAGTGGTTTGTAGTTCGATTTTCTCAGCTCAGGATAGCAGGCGAGTACATTCTCTGATAGTTTTCATTGTCTTGATATCTAATATATCCGATTCAGTTGTTGTGTTTTACTTAGTTCTCGATACGATGGTATACGGACTAGTATACGTTGGATCCTGTCATGAGATATCATTCCTGAGTTACTTGGTATACTGGTACGTTGTTCGATCTTGTTTCTTGTACTTGTATAGACGCCGATTCCTAAGGTTATTTTCTACCCTCTTAGAGAATCCCGTGTCATGACGTGTTATGTCCGGATCCATATACTATTCGGGAGATGGAGAGTTATTAGTGGTTATGTGATCATTACCCCTACTTGTTTATTACCTGTGCATAGCTCCACCCTCACCACACGTAGGGTGTAGCCTGACCTTATACTACTTGTGCATAGATTTCCATTTTGGCCGGCCTGATCCCTATACTATTATACTACTTGTGTATAGCCGGTCAAATGGAACAGCCTAATCTTGACCCAAGCCGATCACATAACGCTCTAATATCTCATGGCACTTTCTTTTATGATTACATTCATACCTCAGTTTACTTTGTACTATTTATATTCCAGTTTTATCTTATATCTCACACATGACATAATATCCAGTTCTCTTGTACTGTTTACTTTCAGTCTTGATATTTCATCTTGTATGTCATTATAACTGTCTCTTATAGTATTTATCAATTCACATGGAACTGCTGTTAGCGTTTGTACTTGCTCATATCCTGACAGGATAACCCCCGTTGTTTTTCAGAGGATTTAGATGCAGTTTTGCTGACCTACTACGAGTTTGGCATAAATAGAGCCTACGACCAGGACCAGCCTGTGGACCCTGTGCTCGTAGAGGACGCACCGCCAGTAGTGACCTAGTTACCTAGATTTGTCTTGATTACATTCCAGTTTGATACTTTGAGACTTGTAGTATTTATTTTGGATATTATTTTATGTCTTAGATTCTGAACTTGTGATTGTGGCTCGACACTATTTCAGACTATTTACTTCATCTTATCTTTATCTTTATCATCGTGCTTATCTCCCTTAGATTATGTGATTGAGTTGTATTCCTCCGTACGAAGATGACAGATTATATTATTGTGTCTTAGATTCTATATATTCTAGACGACCTTTACAGCGTTCTACCGTCGATACTGCGGCGTAGGCTGGACGTACCCACGTGCTCGTGCCGCTAAATAGGGTGCGGGTCGTGACAAGGGGGTAGAGAGCCCCCAGAACTGCATAACAGACTTGGTCTCTCCTGAGGGCCACCACCCTCACCAAGACGACGCGGCTTCCTACACAGGGGGTAGCACCCCTTCCGAGTCTGAGGAAGATGACATTCCGACATTCCCTAGCGATTTCTCTGTACAAGGGTACAACACAGAGAGCACCTCTGCTACGATCCCTTCCACCTCTACCTACGTAAGGACAGTCTTTATGGCTGACGATGATCATGAAGCACCTACTGACCGACAACGTCTAGAAGTACTTGAAGCCATGCTCCTGTCCTTGGTCAAGTCTGTAGACGAAATCAAAGCCGCCTTGCCAACTCAACCAACAAGGACGCCCGGGCAAACAAGCTTGGGACCCGCAGTCAACGCGGACTCCAACACAACCGCCCCTCCTTTGGGTGATGATCCTTTTGGATCATCCGTTCCTTCAGCTGCGGATGAAGCCAATGAGGCAAGGAAGGAAGTCCAGGAGCTTCGAGCAATGTTCAATGCCCGAGACTCCTCTCGGGACCTCAAAATACGGCAGCCGTATCCCGTTGCATGGAGAGATGTGCCTTTTTCACCACGGTACAAGCGGTTCCATATCGATTCGTATGACGGGAAGACCTCTGCTAGTCGGTACATGACTTACTTGGAAGTCACAACTGACCACTTGCCGCACAGTGACGCCATCCTCACACGATTATTCATCGGAGCATTGGAGGGGATCGCGTTCGACTGGTACCGCAACTTTTCCGACAACTGCATCCATTCTTTTGACGGCTTTAAGAACATATTCCTGGAGAGATTCTACAAAGTGTGGCATGATGTGACGATGTCATCTCTCATGGACGTCGTTCAGGGAGAGAGGGAGCTAACAAGAAACTATATCGAGCGGTTTCACAAAACCGCAATGAGATTGCCCCAAGGCAATCCCGAGAGCTCCTTGATTGAAATCTGCCCGAAGAAGTTGCTCCCCGCAATTAGCCTCTGGATGGATGACGATTAGTTCAGGGATTGGACGACCTTCATCATAAGTGCTACTAATACGAAGGCAAAATTGAAGAAGGCTTGCCAGCTGGGATTACACATCCCAGATGGAGAAGAAAAAGGGCAAACGTCCTGGTTCCACCTCCATCAACAACAACAGTGGCGGCACCTCCAACCGGGACAATAAAGACAAACAGGCCACGGTCGCTGATGTGACCCAGAAGCCTGAACAAAAACAGGCAGAAGGTCAGTGGCCCAAGGTGAATTACTCATTTGAAGATAGTCATGTCAAACCTATCTTCGATATGCTCTTGCAAGGGGGTAGTTTCCAGCTCCCGCCTGTCACGACCCACACCCGCTTTTCGACACGAGCTCGTGAGCAAGCCAGCTACGTATCGAGCAGACTCCAGTCCGACTCGAATACGTATAAGCTGTCCATAACAGGGTATCATGTCTAATCTAAACTATATCTCAATCCAAGAATCATGTAAAACAAGAATAAACAAGTATGGGTCGTGGTCTGCAGCCCACTATCATATATGTCCGATTAGACTCTAAGAATAATATGAGTCTATAAAGCTAAGCTGATAAGCAGGATATATCATGAAGGCACGAGAAAGATAGTAAATCAATAACACTAATAAAATACCTGAATCATGCAGATGAAGTCAACTACCACATGCTCAGCTAACTAACTCCGTGTAATCAGCTACATGAAGAGATCATCAGGTCCTCAGAGAACTAGCAAGAAACATAAAACATGCCTACTAATATGATAGTAAATAACATGTATGGAGAATAAGAACACTGCAAAAGAACTTCTAAGGATCGAGTCGTGGAAATGTCATACTAGACTTGGCTATCAATCAATCGATTAACCCTATAGCCAGTAGTACAATACAAGATACTCCAATCTATAGTAGATTTTGACTATAATAATACAAGATACTCCCAGTCAAGATTAGCCAATTCTAATATCGATCTCTTCTCCTAAAGGATACAAGGTCAAGTAGACTCCAATAAAATAGTACAATGCAAGATACTCCCAATTATAGTGTCACAAGTCAAGTCAATCAATCAATCAATATATGCTATAGGTCGTAGTACAATGTAAGATACTCCCAATCTATAGTATATCTTAAGTCGAGTCAATCAAGCGATATCAAGATAAAGAATCGGCTATAGGTCGTAGTACAATGTAAGATACTCCCAATCTATAGTATCTCAACTGTAGCACAATGTAAGATACTCCTAGTCAAGAATGGTCAAGTCAAACAAGATATAGAAACTGACAACTCAATCACGAGACAAGGTAACACAAAGAAGACCAATAGATAAGCAATATCGAATACCCTATACGTGCAGTAAATCTACAGCAAGTAAAACAATCAAGGCAAACCAATCACGATATGGAATCATGTGACAATATGAAATGGAATACAATAAAGAAAAGAAAACAATGTAAATACTGTATACGTTCGACAAGGTATACTTGCCTGAGGGTTGCACGGAAAACCAACAATGTATCGCCAATCAACAAGTCAAAAATGCAAGTCATCACAACTGTCTCCGAAAGCTGAAATAAACATTACCAATATTCTCAAAATAGTCAAATTAGCTAGGATTATCTTTACTTAAGTCTAATTCTGGATACAGAGACAAAACGGTAATTTCGGGTCAAAACGGTATCCGCCGTTGGACCCGCTTTGCACCGAAAAATGTGCCAGAGTTAATGGTCTCTAAAGTCGTCAAACTACATGTCTACGGATTTGTTTTGATGATACGAACCCAACCGTATGTCCAATTTTGGAATCCGATGGGCCGTGCACAAAATCGCCTGTTGAATCGGATCAACTATCTCAGAATTGGACCAAACTTGGCATACAGGACCAGAAAAAGATACGGTCCTGTTAGCGCAAGTTTTTTCTCGATCTGACTAACGTGCACAAAGTAATTGGAAAGTTTGCACAGGGACCGATACGATAAATTTTGACGGATATACATCAAATTCGTCGCGCACATGCGACCAATTTGAATTCCGTCAAAGCCCACACGTCCACGAAGTCGTTATGCACCTTTCGATGCTTTCGGTTCGCGACCACGTCACCCGGTTTGGCGGGACGCACGTCGTATTGAAGGTTTTTCTAGTTTTTAAAACAGGTTTTTAATGAACTTTACAATCAAAATTCTTTTCCTATAACAAACGATAAATTAAAGTACCAGAAGGGTTTTAAAGCCCTAAATGTTGCCTATGAACCTATTCAACACATTTTTTAAATAGTTAAAGGATTCACGATTTGTCGCTTCCAAAGATGGGTGTCCGGCTGCTTCATGTTCTGTTTTTAGGACTGTTTTTACATCGATTTTTGTATCGATTTTGACTCGATCCTAGTTCGATCTAGTTCTAACTTAGTATATGAACGTGAAGAGGTATGTGTTGACACATGTACGAAGAAACAGATCAAGATTGGCTGAACGATGTGGAAGAACCTTACCTCGAAAAATTCCCTGTTGCTGCCATTGCTGCTGCTGTCGTGTGTGGCTTCCGGCGACCCGTGCGGCCGCGCACGACAGTCCAGGGGCACGCGCCGGCGCCTGGGGGCTAGGGGTGGGTCGCCAGGTGCAGGCTAGGGTTTTGGGTTATGAGAGATCCTCTCTTGATCTGTCCATCTCGATATTTACACATCGCGTGTATATGCTCTGTCACGCTCGAATTTAGGGGTGTGGGGGACTTTGGAGTGAAGTGGGCTGGCTGGGCCGAAAGGCTTGGAGGGAGGCTCGGCCTGTGAGCTTAGCTCTGCTGCTTGCTTTTATTTCATTTGTTTTGTTTTTCTTTTTATTCCTTGTCCTTTCTCTTTTTCTTTTTAGCAACATATATTTTTTTTAGCAACATATATATATATATTTATATATATATATATATATATATATATATAATATATATATATATATATATGTATACATACACACATATATTTATATGTATACACCTACACACATATATTTATATATTTATATATACAACACATATACACCTATTTATATAATATATTCATATATGCATACACATGTACACATATATTCATATCTATGCATAAATAATATTCCAATAAAATTCTAAATTCCTAAATATTTTTTTTTCTAGCGTATGACCTATTTATATAAATATGAATACATATGTTGTAACATTCATTTGACAGAAATAATATAACCAATAATAATAATATTATATCATAATATCCTCAATTAAATGATGATGATAATAATAATAATAATAATAATAATATAATAATAATAATAAAAGTAAACGAAATTCAACAAACCGATAATGACGTATATACCATTTTGCACCATCTAATAATTCCAAAAATGTACAAGGACCTATTTATAAGTATCATTGATTATCAACTAATAACAATATTTATAATATTTAATTGATGAATATTTAGAAAATATTCATTAGATCATTAAAACAAAATACAATACAATCATACCAAAATACCCCAACACGAATGTCGTTGGACGTACCGCATGACTACATGGTCTTGGGCTTGTTACGGGCCCAGTCCGAACTGGTTTGGTACAACCGGGTCTCCTAAACGTCAAATAATATTAATAATGAATAATTAAACTATTTATAATGATCATGTCACAACTTGGCCTGGTTTTTCTAGTTAGGACATCACTATGGCTTGGCCTTCCCCAACCATGGCTAAATACTAGTCAAAGCACGCTACTGCTGCACTATCCGTGCCATAATTCCTAGTCACCTTGTACTCCAAATCTTAACCATGGCTACAGTCATCTACCGTAATAATTAACTAAATAATTAATTCTAAATTCTAAAAATCGTTTAAATCAAATAAATAATAATTAAAAAATAATTCAAAATTTTCGAAAAGGGGAGCTACAAATCTACCCACCTTAAAAATAATTTCGTCCTCGGAATTCTAATTCATAACTATTCCTTAAAAATCAAAGTCTACTATTACTTTAATCTCCTCAAATTTAATTTTTCCAGAAATATTTCATGACCTTCTCCAGTCATTTTATTACTCCGAATACTTGAGGACTTCTACCCACCTTTGGTCATACTACTCATCAAATTACGGTCATATAACCTTATAATCTTCTAACTAGTTGCTAACAATCCTTCCAACAAATATCTAGGACATATGGCATCTATAATCACACATATCTATAAACAACCAACACTCAATAATCATGCAATATTATACTATAATTTAAAATTTTCTGATGAATTCTAGACAGCACGATCATTCGTCACCCCGGAATAGGAAGGGACGAAAATCAATGGTACGAAAAGCAAGAACTATAATCGAAAGCAAATATGGTTTTCAAGGACGTAGAGAAATTTCCATGAGAACTTTCAAGGCATTCTGGATTGAGATTTTATGGTTTACTCAGTTGCGCAGGCTCGTATCAGTACAGTTACGTAACCGATACGATATGCTCTGACCTGCATGGGCCACCATAAAAACTTGTCACGATCCGCACCCCTTTTCGGACGCAAGCTCCTGAGCAAGCCAGCTACGTATCGAGCGGACTCCAGCCCGACTCGAATACGTATAAGCTGTCCATAACAGGGTATCATGTCTAATCTAAACTATATCTCAATCCACAAGAATCATGTAAAACAAGAATGAACAAGTATGGATCGTGGTCTGCAGCCCACTAGAATATATGTCCGATTAGACTCTAAGAATAATATGAGTCTATAAAGCTAAGCTGATAAGCAGGATATATCATGAAGGCATGAGAAAGATAGTAAATCAATGACACTAACAAAATACCTGAATCATGCAGATGAAGTCAACTACCACATGCTCAGCTAACTAACTTCGTACAATCAGCTACCTGAAGAGATCATTAGGTCCTCAGAGGACTAGAAAGATACATAAAACATGCCTACTAATATGACAGTAAATAACATGTATGGAGAATAAGAACACTGCAAGAAGAACATCTAAGGACGACGAGTCGTGTGGAAATGTCATACTAGACTTGGCTATCAATCAATCGATTAACCCCTATAGCTTGTAGTACAATGCAAGATACTCCCAATCTATAGTAAATTTTGACTGTAATACAATGCAAGATACTCCCGGTCAAGATTAGCCAATTCTAGTATCGATCTCCTCTCCTAAAGGATACAAGGTCAAGTAGACTCCTATAAATCGTAGTACAATACAAGATACTCCCAATTTATAGTATCGCAAGTCAAGTCAATCAATCAATCAATATATGCTATAGGTCGTAGTACAATGTAAGATACTCCCAATCTATAGTATATCTCAAGTCGAGTCAATCAAGCGATATCAAGATAAAGAATCGGCTATAGGTCGTAGTACAATGTAAGGTGCTCCCAATCTATAGTATATCTCAACTGTAGTACAATGCAAGATACTTCCAGTCAAGAATGGTCAAGTCAAGAACAAGATATAGAAACTGACAACTCAATCACGAGACAAGGTAACACAAAGAAGACCAATAGATAAGCAATATCGAATACCCTATACGTGCTTATAAATCTAGAGCAAGTAAAACAATCAAGGCAAACCAATCACGATATGGAATCATGTGACAATATGAAATAGAATACAATAAAGAAATAGAAAACAATATAATACGGTATACGTTCGACAAGGTATACTTGCCTGAGGGTTGGCACGGAAAACCAATAATATATCGCCAATCAACAAGTCAGAAAATCCAAGTCATCACAACTGTCTCCGAAAGCTGAAATAAACATTACCAATATTCTCAGAATAGTCAAATTAGCTAAGATTGTCTGTCCTTAAGTCTAATTCTGGACACAGGGACAAAACGGTAATTTTGGGTCAAAACGGTGTCCGTCGTTGGACCCGCTTTGCACCGAAAAATGTGCCAGAGTCAATGGTCTCTAAAGTCATCAAACTACATGTCTATGGATTCATTTTTATGATACGAACCCAACCGTATGTCCAATTTTGGATTCCGGTGGGCCGTGCACAAAATCGCCCGTTGAATCAGATCGTGGGGCCCGCAAAACGGCGATCCGATCAACTGTCTCAGAATTGGACCAAACTTGGCATACAGGACCAGAAAAATGATACGGTCCTGTTGGCATAAGTTTCGTCTCGATCTGACAAACGTGCACAAAGTAATTGGAAAGTTTGCACAGGGGCCGATACGGTGAATTTTGACGGATACACATCAAATTCGTCGCGCACACGCGACCAATTTGAATTCGGTCAAAGCCCACACGTCCACGAAGCTGTTACGCACCTTTCGATGCTTTCGGTTCGCGACCACGTCGTCCGATTTGGCGGGACGTACGTCGTATCGAAGGTTTTTTAGTTTTTAAAACAGGTTTTTCGTGAACTTTACAATCAAAATTCTTTTCCTATAACAAATAAATTAAACTACCAGAAGGGTTTTAAATCCCTACATGTTGGCTATGAACCTATTCAAACATATTTTTTAAATAGTCAAAGGATTCGCGATTTGTCGCTTCCAAAGATGGGTGTCCGGCTGTTTCATGTTCTATTTTTATGACTGTTTTTACATCGATTTTTGTATCGATTTTGACTCTATCCTAGTTCAATCCAGTTCTAACTTAGTAATGAAGAGGTATGTGTTGACAACGTGTACGAAGAAACGGATCGAGAATTGGTTGTACGATGTGGAAGAACCTTACCTCAAAAAATGCCCTGTTGCTGCCATTGCTGCTGCTGTCGTGTGCGGCTTCCGGCGACCCCCATGGCCGCGCGCGGCGGTCTAGAGGCGCGCGCCGGCGCCTGGAGGCTGTGGGTGGGTCGCCAGGTGCTGGCTAGGGTTTTGGGTTATGAGAGATCCTCTCTTGATCTCTCCATCTCGATATATACACATCGCGTGTATATGCTCTGTCACGCTCGGATTTAGGGGTGTGGGGGACTTTGGAGTGAAGTGGACTGGCTGGGCCGAAAGGCTTGGAGGAAGGCTCGGCCTGTGAGCTTAGCTCTGCTGCTTGCTTTTATTTCATTTGTTTTGTTTTTCTTTTTATTCCTTTTACTTTTTCTTTTTCTTTTTAGCAACATATATTTTTTTTTTTTTTTTAGCAACATATATATATATATATAAAATATATATAATATATATATATATATATATATATATAATATATTATATATATATATATACCTAAACACGTATATTTATATGTATTTATATATACAACACATATACAAAATAAAATAAAATATATATACAACACATATACACCTATATATATAATATATTCATATATGCATACATATGTACAATATTCATATCTATGCATAAATAATATTCCAATAAAATTCTAAATTCCTAAATACTATTTTTTCTAGCGTATGACCTATTTATATAAATATGAATATATATGTTGTAACATTCATTTGACAAAAATAATATAACCGATAATAATAATAATATTATATCATAATATACTCAATAAAATGATAATGATAATAATAATAATAAAAGTAAACGAAATTCAACAAATCGATAATGACGTATATACCATTTTGCAGCGTCTAATAATCCCAAAAATGTACAAGGACCTATTTATAAGTATCATTGATTATCAACTAATAACAATATTTATAATATTTAATTGATGAATATTTAGAAAATATTCATTAGATTAAAACGAAATACAATACAATCATACCAAAATACCCCAACACGAATGTCGTTGGACGTACCGCATGACTACATGGGCTTGGGCTTGTTACGGGCCCGGTCCGAACTGGTTTGGTACAACCGGGTCTCCTAAACGTCAAATAATATTAATAATGAATAATTAAACTATTTATAATGGTCATTCACAACTTGGCCTGGTTTTCCTAGTTAGGACATCACTATGGTTCGGCCTTACCCTACCATGGCTAAACACTAGTCAAAGCATGCCACTGCACTATCCGTGCCATGATTCCTAGTCACCTTGTACTCCAAATCTCAACCATGGCTACAGTCATCTACCGTAATAATTAACTAAATAATTAATTCTAAAATTCTAAAAATCACAATTTAAATCAAATAAATAATAATTAAAAAAATTCAAAATTTTTGGTAAGGGGAGCTACACCTTCACCAAGGCGCAAGCCCCGAGCGGCAGAAATGGAGGACCCAAAATATTGTCAATTCCACCGCTATATCCATCATTCCACTCATGACTGCTTCCAATTAAAACGGTACATCCAGAGTCTTATCGACTCCAAAGCTCTGTCGATAGACTTTGAAGAAGTTACCGTGGCGACAAACATTGTGTCAATTCAGTTCGGCGACTTCCCTTCAACAAGCACTCCAGACGAGGTAATACCTGTCCCGCGGGCAACGATAGAGGTTACCAATCTTCCACCTGTCCGGAACCAGACATCTGGATTGGTACCTCTCACCACATCGTGAGGAGGGATCATGTGGGTGCATCCGAACTTAGTTCTCGAAGTTACCCAGGAGGTGTCATCTCCTACCAACAAGAAAAGGGCAGGAAAACTAGATCCTGCCATACAATTTCAGCCGAAGCTGAGGAAGCGACAGCTGTTGTTACCCGGTCTGGAGCACAAGTCTAGCCCACACGGGACAGTTCAATCAAAGATCCTCAGCCAATGTTGCCTCCCTCTGATGTTCCAAGGCCATCTCAGCCTCCACTGGCGGATAAGTCCAAGTCAAAGGAAACCCGCTTCGACAGGCCACTCCGTAACGATGCACCTCAGGGACTGGAGAGACCTTACAACTTTGACATATTAGCACAATTGGCTAATACACCAGCAAAGTTGTCGTTATACGGGCTCCTATGGCTCTCCAAGAATCTTCTTGTCGCATTGAGCGAAGCACTCCAAAATGCTGACGCCTACTTAGCTCAGGTCAAGCCTCTAGGGGAAGACCCGTCAGCAGATCTACAGGGCAGCAGTAGCACAGATGCAATGCCCACATATATTTACTCCATAGTACATGTTGATCAAGTCGAACTTGCATGATCGCCCCTTGTACTATACTAGATATAGGCGATATCAAGGTGGATCGGATGCATATCGACCCTTGCTCGTCAATAAGCATCATCCCAAAAGCTGCTCCAACTTCTTGGCATCCCTG
>JANAVB010031617.1:52138296-52214264 GCA_029216955.1 Iris pallida
CTAGGAGGCGTAGATACTCATATAATTATATATGGTGTGTGTTTATAGAATATTAATATAGTGTATTATTAAAGGTTAACTTGGGAGGATCGACAAGGACACGGAGTGGACATGCTTACCCGAAGACAGCAGTTACAGCATTTGGAGACTGTTGTGCGAGTTGACCGTTCGTGGCTCATTGAGTGGTTTGTAGTTCGATTTTCTCAGCTCAGGATAGCAGGCGAGTACTCCTGATAGTTTTCATTGTCTTGAATCTAATATATCCGATTCAGTTGTAGTGTTTACTTAGTTCTCGATACGATGGTATACGGACTAGTATACGTTGGATCCTGTCATGAGATATCATTCCTGAGTTACTTGGTATACTGGTACGTTGTTCGATCTTGTTTTCTTGTACTTGTATAGACGCCGATCCTAAGGTTATTTTCTACCCTCTTAGAGAATCTCGTGTCATGACGTGTTATGTCCGGATCATATATATTCGGGGATGGAGAGTTATTAGTGGTTATGTGATCATTACCCCTACTTGTTTATTACCTGTGCATAGCTCCACCCTCACCACACGTAGGGTGTAGCCTGACCTTATACTACTTGTGCATAGATTTCCATTTTGGCCGGCCTGATCCCTATACTATTATACTACTTGTGTATAGCCGGTCAAATGGAACAGCCTAATCTTGACCCAAGCCGATCACATAACGCTCTAATATCTCATGGCACTTTCTTTTATGATTACATTCATACCTCAGTTTACTTTGTACTATTTATATTCCAGTTTTATCTTATATCTCACACATGACATAATATCCAGTTCTCTTGTACTGTTTACTTTCAGTCTTGATATTTCATCTTGTATGTCATTATAACTGTCTCTTATAGTATTTATCAATTCACATGGAACTGCTGTTAGCGTTTGTACTTGCTCATATCCTGACAGGATAACCCCCGTTGTTTTTCAGAGGATTTAGATGCAGTTTTGCTGACCTACTACGAGTTTGGCATAAATAGAGCCTACGACCAGGACCAGCCTGTGGACCCTGTGCTCGTAGAGGACGCACCGCCAGTAGTGACCTAGTTACCTAGATTTGTCTTGATTACATTCCAGTTTGATACTTTGAGACTTGTAGTATTTATTTTGGGATATTATTTATGTCTTAGATTCTGAACTTGTGATTGTGGCTCGACACTATTTCAGACTATTTACTTCATCTTATCTTTATCTTTATCATCGTGCTTATCTCCCTTAGATTATGTGATTGAGTTGTATTCCTCCGTACGAAGATGACAGATTATATTATTGTGTCTTAGATTCTATATATTCTAGACGACCTTTACAGCGTTCTACCGTCGATACTGCGGCGTAGGCTGGACGTACCCACGTGCTCGTGCCGCTAAATAGGGTGCGGGTCGTGACAAGGGGGTAGAGAGCCCCCAGAACTGCATAACAGACTTGGTCTCTCCTGAGGGCCACCACCCTCACCAAGACGACGCGGCTTCCTACACAGGGGTAGCACCCCTTCCGAGTCTGAGGAAGATGACATTCCGACATTCCCTAGCGATTTCTCTGTACAAGGGTACAACACAGAGAGCACCTCTGCTACGATCCCTTCCACCTCTACCTACGTAAGGACAGTCTTTATGGCTGACGATGATCATGAAGCACCTACTGACCGACAACGTCTAGAAGTACTTGAAGCCATGCTCCTGTCCTTGGTCAAGTCTGTAGACGAAATCAAAGCCGCCTTGCCAACTCAACCAACAAGGACGCCCGGGCAAACAAGCTTGGGACCCGCAGTCAACGCGGACTCCAACACAACCGCCCCTCCTTTGGGTGATGATCCTTTTGGATCATCCGTTCCTTCAGCTGCGGATGAAGCCAATGAGGCAAGGAAGGAAGTCCAGGAGCTTCGAGCAATGTTCAATGCCCGAGACTCCTCTCGGGACCTCAAAATACGGCAGCCGTATCCCGTTGCATGGAGAGATGTGCCTTTTTCACCACGGTACAAGCGGTTCCATATCGATTCGTATGACGGGAAGACCTCTGCTAGTCGGTACATGACTTACTTGGAAGTCACAACTGACCACTTGCCGCACAGTGACGCCATCCTCACACGATTATTCATCGGAGCATTGGAGGGGATCGCGTTCGACTGGTACCGCAACTTTTCCGACAACTGCATCCATTCTTTTGACGGCTTTAAGAACATATTCCTGGAGAGATTCTACAAAGTGTGGCATGATGTGACGATGTCATCTCTCATGGACGTCGTTCAGGGAGAGAGGGAGCTAACAAGAAACTATATCGAGCGGTTTCACAAAACCGCAATGAGATTGCCCCAAGGCAATCCCGAGAGCTCCTTGATTGAAATCTGCCCGAAGAAGTTGCTCCCCGCAATTAGCCTCTGGATGGATGACGATTAGTTCAGGGATTGGACGACCTTCATCATAAGTGCTACTAATACGAAGGCAAAATTGAAGAAGGCTTGCCAGCTGGGATTACACATCCCAGATGGAGAAGAAAAAGGGCAAACGTCCTGGTTCCACCTCCATCAACAACAACAGTGGCGGCACCTCCAACCGGGACAATAAAGACAAACAGGCCACGGTCGCTGATGTGACCCAGAAGCCTGAACAAAAACAGGCAGAAGGTCAGTGGCCCAAGGTGAATTACTCATTTGAAGATAGTCATGTCAAACCTATCTTCGATATGCTCTTGCAAGGGGGTAGTTTCCAGCTCCCGCCTGTCACGACCCGCACCCGCTTTTCGAACACGAGCTCGTGAGCAAGCCAGCTACGTATCGAGCAGACTCCAGTCCGACTCGAATACGTATAAGCTGTCCATAACAGGGTATCATGTCTAATCTAAACTATATCTCAATCCACAAGAATCATGTAAAACAAGAATAAACAAGTATGGGTCGTGGTCTGCAGCCCACTATCATATATGTCCGATTAGACTCTAAGAATAATATGAGTCTATAAAGCTAAGCTGATAAGCAGGATATATCATGAAGGCACGAGAAAGATAGTAAATCAATAACACTAATAAAATACCTGAATCATGCAGATGAAGTCAACTACCACATGCTCAGCTAACTAACTCCGTGTAATCAGCTACATGAAGAGATCATCAGGTCCTCAGAGGACTAGCAAGAAACATAAAACATGCCTACTAATATGATAGTAAATAACATGTATGGAGAATAAGAACACTGCAAAAAGAACTTCTAAGGATGACGAGTCGTCTGGAAATGTCATACTAGACTTGGCTATCAATCAATCGATTAACCCCTATAGCCTGTAGTACAATACAAGATACTCCCAATCTATAGTAGATTTTGACTATAATATAATGCAAGATACTCCCAGTCAAGATTAGCCAATTCTAGTATCGATCTCTTCTCCTAAAGGATACAAGGTCAAGTAGACTCCAATAAATCGTAGTACAATGCAAGATACTCCCAATTTATAGTGTCACAAGTCAAGTCAATCAATCAATCAATATATGCTATAGGTCGTAGTACAATGTAAGATACTCCCAATCTATAGTATATCTTAAGTCGAGTCAATCAAGCGATATCAAGATAAAGAATCGGCTATAGGTCGTAGTATAATGTAAGATACTCCCAATCTATAGTATATCTCAACTGTAGCACAATGTAAGATACTCCCAGTCAAGAATGGTCAAGTCAAGAACAAGATATAGAAACTGACAACTCAATCACGAGACAAGGTAACACAAAGAAGACCAATAGATAAGCAATATCGAATACCCTATACGTGCACGTAAATCTACGGCAAGTAAAACAATCAAGGCAAACCAATCACGATATGGAATCATGTGACAATATGAAATAGAATACAATAAAGAAAGAGAAAACAATGTAAATACTGAATACGTTCGACAAGGTATACTTGCCTAAGGGTTGCACGGAAAACCAACAATGTATCGCCAATCAACAAGTCAAAAAATGCAAGTCATCACAACTGTCTCCGAAAGATGAAATAAACATTACCAATATTCTCAAAATAGTCAAATTAGCTAGGATTATCTTTACTTAAGTCTAATTCTGGATACAGGGGCAAAACGGTAATTTGGGTCGAAACGGTGTCCGCCGTTGGATCCGCTTTGCACCGAAAAATGTGCCAGAGTTAATGGTCTCTAAAGTCGTCAAACTATATGTCTACGGATTTGTTTTGATGATACGAACCCAACCGTATGTCCAATTTTGGAATCCGATGGGCCGTGCACAAAATCGCCTGTTGAATCGGATCAACTGTCTCAGAATTGGACCAAACTTGGCATACAGGACCAGAAAAATGATACGGTCCTGTTAGCGCAAGTTTTTTCTCGATCTGACTAACGTGCACAAAGTAAGTGGAAAGTTTGCACAGGGACCGATACGGTGAATTTCGACGGATACACATCAAATTCGTCGCGCACACGCGACCAATTTGAATTCCGTCAAAGCCCACACGTCCACGAAGTCGTTATGCACCTTTCGATGCTTTCGGTTCGCGACCACGTCACCCGGTTTGGCGGGACGCACGTCGTATTGAAGGTTTTTCTAGTTTTTAAAACAGGTTTTTCATGAACTTTACAATCAAAATTCTTTTCCTATAACAAACGATAAATTAAAGTACCAGAAGGGTTTTAAAGCCCTAAATGTTGCCTATGAACCTATTCAAACACATTTTTTAAATAGTTAAAGGATTCATGATTTGTCGCTTCCAAAGATGGGTGTCCGGCTGCTTCATGTTCTGTTTTTAGGACTGTTTTTACATCGATTTTTGTAACGATTTTGACTCGATCCTAGTTCGATCTAGTTCTAACTTAGTATATGAACGTGAAGAGGTATGTATTGACAATGTGTACGAAGAAACAGATCGAGAATTGGTTGAACGATGTGGAAGAACCTTACCTCGAAAAATTCCCTGTTGCTGCCATTGCTGCTGCTGTCGTGTGTGGCTTCCGGCGACCCGTGCGGCCGCGCACGACAGTCCAGGGGCACGCGCCGGCGCCTGGGGGCTAGGGGTGGGTCGCCAGGTGCAGGCTAGGGTTTTGGGTTATGAGAGATCCTCTCTTGATCTGTCCATCTCGATATTTACACATCGCGTGTATATGCTCTGTCACGCTCGGATTTAGGGGTGTGGGGGACTTTGGAGTGAAGTAGGCTGGCTGGGCCGAAAGGCTTGGAGGGAGGCTCGGCCTGTGAGCTTAGCTCTGCTGCTTGCTTTTATTTCATTTGTTTTGTTTTTCTTTTTATTCCTTTTCCTTTTTCTTTTCTTTTTAGCAACATATATATATATATATATATATATATATATATATATATATATATATATATATATATATATATACCTATATGTATACATACACACATATATTTATATGTATACACCTACACACATATATTTATATATATTTATATATACAACACATATACACCTATTTATATAATATATTCATATATGCATACACATGTACACATATATTCATATCTATGCATAAATAATATTCCAATAAAATTCTAAATTCCTAAATATTTTTTTTTCTAGCGTATGACCTATTTATATAAATATGAATACATATGTCGTAACATTCATTTGACAGAAATAATATAACCAATAATAATAATATTATATCATAATATCCTCAATTAAATGATAATAATAATAATAATAATAATAATAATAATAATAATAATAATAATAAAAGTAAACGAAATTCAACAAACCAATAATGTCGTATATACCATTTTGCACCATCTAATAATTCCAAAAATGTACAAGGACCTATTTATATAAGTATCATTGATTATCAACTAATAAAAATATTTATAATATTTAATTGATGAATATTTAGAAAATATTCATTAGATCATTAAAACAAAATACAATACAATCATACCAAAATACCCCAACACGAATGTCGTTGGACGTACCGCATGACTACATGGTCTTGGGCTTGTTACGGGCCCAGTCCGAACTGGTTTGGTACAACCGGGTCTCCTAAACGTCAAATAATATTAATAATGAATAATTAAACTATTTATAATGGTCATGTCACAACTTGGCCTGGTTTTTCTAGTTAGGATATCACTATGGCTTGGCCTTCCCCAACCATGGCTAAATACTAGTCAAAGCACGCCACTGCACTATCCGTGCCATAATTCCTAGTCACCTTGTACTCCAAATCTTAACCATGGCTACAGTCATCTACCGTAATAATTAACTAAATAATTAATTCTAAAATTCTAAAAATTACCGTTTAAATCAAATAAATAATAATTCAAAAATAATTCAAAATTTTCGGAAAGGGGAGCTACAAATCTACCCACCTTAAAAATAATTTCGTCCTCGGAATTCTAATTCATAACTATTCCTTAAAAATCAAAGTCTACTATTACTTTAATCTCCTCAAATTTATTTTTTCCAAAAATATTTCTTGACCTTCTCCAGTCATTTTATTACTCCGAATACTTGAGGACTTCTACCCACCTTTGGTCATACTACTCCTCAAATTACGGTCACTATAACCTTATAATCTTCTAACTAGTTGCTAACAATCTTTCCAACAAATATCTAGGGCATATGGCATCTATAATCACACATATCTATAAACAACCAACACTCAATAATCATGTAATATTATACTATAATTTAAAATTTTCTGATGAATTCTAGACAGCACGATCATTCGTCACCCCGAAATAGGAAGGGACGAGAATCAATGGTACGAAAAGCAAGGAACTATAATCGAGAGCAAATATAGAGTTTTCAAGGACGTAGAGAAATTTCCAGAAGAATTTTCAAGGCAGAGTGGATTGAGATTTTATGGTTTACTCAGTTGCGCAGGCTCGTATCAGTACAGTTACGTAACCGATACGATATGCTCTGACCTGCATGGGCCACCATAAAAACTTGTCACGACCCGCACCCGCTTTTCGGACGCGAGCTCCTGAGCAAGCCAGCTACGTATCGAGCGGACTCCAGCCCGACTTGAATACGTATAAGCTGTCCATAACAGGGTATCATGTCTAATCTAAACTATATCTCAATCCACAAGAATCATGTAAAACAAGAATGAACAAGTATGGATCGTGGTCTGCAGCCCACTAGCATATATATCTGATTAGACTCTAAGAATAATATGAGTCTATAAAGCTAAGCTGATAAGCAGGATATATCATGAAGGCACGAGAAAGATAGTAAATCAATGACACTAACAAAATACCTGAATCATGCAGATGAAGTCAACTACCACATGCTCAGCTAACTAACTCCGTGCAATCAGCTACCTGAAGAGATTATTAGGTCCTCAGAGGACTAGCAAGATACATAAAACATGCCTACTAATATGACAGTAAATAACATGTATGGAGAATAAGAACACTGCAAGAAAAACATCTAAGGACGACGAGTCGTGTGGAAATGTCATACTAGACTTGGCTATGAATCAATCGATTAACCCCTATAGCTTGTAGTACAATATAAGATACTCCCAATCTATAGTAGATTTTGACTGTAATACAATGCAAGATACTCCCGGTCAAGATTAGCCAATTCTAGTATCGATCGCCTTTCCTAAAGGATACAAGGTCAAGTAGACTCCTATAAATCGTAGTACAATATATGATACTCCTAATTTATAGTATCACAAGTCAAGTCAATCAATCAATCAATCAATATATGCTATAGGTCGTAGTACAATGTAAGATACTCCCAATCTATAGTATATCTCATGTCGAGTCAATCAAGCGATATCAAGATAAAGAATCGGCTATAGGTCGTAGTACAATGTAAGGTGCTCCCAATCTATAGTATATCTCAACTGTAGTACAATGCAAGATACTTCCTGTCAAGAATGGTCAAGTCAAGAACAAGATATAGAAAATGACAACTCAATCACGAGACAAGGTAACACAAAGAAGACCAATAGATAAGCAATATCGAATACCCTATACGTGCTTATAAATCTAGAGCAAGTAAAACAATCAAGGCAAACCAATCATGATATGGAATCATGTGACAATATGAAATAGAATACAATAAAGAAAGAGAAAATAATGTAAATACTGTATACGTTCGACAAGGTATACTTGCCTGAGGGTTGGCACGGAAAACCAATAATATATCGCCAATCAACAAGTCAGAAAATCCAAGTCATCACAACTGTCTCCGAAAGCTGAAATAAACATTACCAATATTCTCAGAATAGTCAAATTAGCTAAGATTGTCTGTCCTTAAGTCTAATTTTGGACACAGGGACAAAACGGTAATTTTGGGTCAAACGGTGTCCGCCGTTGGACCCGCTTTGCACCAAAAAATGTGCCAGAGTCAATGGTCTCTAAAGTCATCAAACTACATGTCTATGGATTTGTTTTTATGATACGAACCCAACCGTATGTCCAATTTTGGATTCCGGTGGGCCGTGCACAAAATCGTCCATTGAATCAGATCGTGGGGCCCGCAAAACGGCGATCCGATCAACTGTCTCAGAATTGGACCAAACTTGGCATACAGGACCAAAAAAATGATACGGTCCTGTTGGCATAAGTTTTGTCTCAATCTGACGAACGTGCACAAAGTAATTGAAAAGTTTGCACAGGGGCCGATACGGTGAATTTTGACGGATACACATCAAATTCGTCGCGCACACGCGACCAATTTGAATTCGGTCAAAGCCCACACGTCCACGAAGCCGTTACGCACCTTTCGATGCTTTCGGTTCGCGACCACGTCGTCCGATTTGGCGGGACGTACGTCGTATCGAAGGTTTTTCTAGTTTTTAAAACAGGTTTTTCGTGAACTTTACAATCAAAATTCTTTTCCTATAACAAATAATAAATTAAACTACCAGAAGGGTTTTAAAGCCCTACATGTTGGCTATGAACCTATTCAAACATATTTTTTAAATAGTCAAAGGATTCGCGATTTGTCGCTTCCAAAGATGGGTGTCCGGCTGTTTCATGTTCTATTTTTATGACTATTTTTACATCGATTTTTGTATCGATTTTGACTCTATCCTAGTTCAATCCAGTTCTAACTTAGTATATGAACGTGAAGAGGTATGTGTTGACAACGTGTACGAAGAAACGGATCGAGAATTGGTTGTACGATGTGGAAGAACCTTACCTCAAAAAATGCCCTGTTGCTGCCATTGCTGCTGCTGTCGTGTGCGGCTTTCGGCGACCCCCGTGGCCGCGCGCGGCGGTCCAGGGGCGCGCGCCGGCGCCTGGGGGCTGGGGGTGGGTCGCCAGGTGCTGGCTAGGGTTTTGGGTTATGAGAGATCCTCTCTTGATCTCTCCATCTCGATATATACACATCGCGTGTATATGCTCTGTCACGCTCGGATTTAGGGGTGTGGGGGACTTTGGAGTGAAGTGGGCTGGCTGGGCCGAAAGGCTTGGAGGAAGGCTCGGCCTGTGAGCTTAGCTCTGCTGCTTGCTTTTATTTCATTTATTTTGTTTTTCTTTTTATTCCTTTTACTTTTTCTTTTTCTTTTTAGCAACATATATATATATATATATATATATATATATATATATATATATATATATATATATATATATATATATATATATATATATTTTATATATATATATATATATATATATATATATATATATATATATATATTTTATATATATATATAAAATATATATATATATATATATATATATATATATATATATATATATATATATATATATATATATATATATATATATAGATATATATATATATATATATATATATATACCTAAACACGTATATTTATATGTATTTATATATACAACACATATACAAAAATAAAATAAAATATATATACAACACATATACACCTATATATATAATATATTCATATATGCATACATATGTACACATATATTCATATCTATACATAAATAATATTCCAATAAAATTCTAAATTCCTAAATACTATTTTTTTCTAGCGTATGACCTATTTATATAAATATGAATATATATGTTGTAACATTCATTTGACAAAAATAATATAACCAATAATAATAATAATATTATATCATAATATACTCAATAAAATGATAATGATAATAATAATAATAATAAAAGTAAACGAAATTCAACAAACCGATAATGACGTATATACCATTTTGCAGCATCTAATAATCCCAAAAATGTACAAGGACCTATTTATATAAGTATCATTGATTATCAACTAATAACAATATTTATAATATTTAATTGATGAATATTTAGAAAATATTCATTAGATCATTAAAACGAAATACAATACAATCATACCAAAATACCCCAACACGAATGTCGTTGGACGTACCGCATGACTACATGGGCTTGGGCTTGTTACGGGCCCGGTCCGAACTGGTTTGGTACAACCGGGTCTCCTAAACGTTAAATAATATTAATAATGAATAATTAAACTATTTATAATGGTCATGTCACAACTTTGCCTGGTTTTCCTAGTTAGGACATCACTATGGTTCGGCCTTCCCCTACCAGGGCTAAACACTAGTCAAAGCATGCCACTGCACTATCCGTGCCATGATTCCTAGTCACCTTGTACTCCAAATCTCAACCATGGCTACAGTCATCTACCGTAATAATTAACTAAATAATTAATTCTAAAATTCTAAAAATCACAATTTAAATCAAATAAATAATAATTAAAAAATTCAAAATTTTTGGTAAAGGGAGCTACACCTTCACCAAGGTGCGAGCCCCGAGTGGCAGAAATGGAGGACCCAAAATATTGTCAATTCCACCGCTATATCCACCATTCCACTCATGACTGCTTCCAATTAAAACGGTACATCCAGAGTCTTATCGACTCCAAAGCACTATCGATAGACTTTGAAGAAGTTACCGTGGCGACAAACATTGTGTCAATTCAGTTCAGCGACTTCTCTCCAACAAGTACTCCAGACGGGGTAATACCTGTCCCGCGGGCAACGATAGAGGTTACCAATCTTCCACCTGTCCGGAACCAGACATCTGGATTGGTACCTCTCACCACATCGTGAGGAGGGATCATGTGGGTGCATCCGAACTTAGTTCCCGAAGTTACCCAGGAGGTGTCATCTCCTACCAACAAGAAAAAGGGCAGGAAAACTAGATCCTGCCATACAATTTCAGCCGAAGCTGAGGAAGCGACAGCTGTTGTTACCCGGTCTGGAGCACAAGTCTAGCCCATACGGGACAGTTCAATCAAAGATCCTCAGCCGACAATGTTGCCTCCCTCTGATGTTCCAAGGCCATCTCAGCCTCCACTGGCGGATAAGTCCAAGTCAAAGGAAACCCGCTTCGACAGGCCACTCCGTAACGATGCACCTCAGGGACTGGAGAGACCTTACAACTTTGACATATTAGCACAATTGGCTAATACACCAGCAAAGTTGTCATTATACGAGCTCCTATGGCTCTCCAAGGATCTTCTTGTCGCATTGAGCGAAGCACTCCAAAATGCTGACGCCTACTTAGCTCAGGTCAAGCCTCTAGGGAAAGACCCGTCAGCAGATCTACAAGGCAGCAGTAGCACAGATGCAATGCCCAACATCATATTTACTCCATAGTACATGTTGATCAAGTCGAACTTGCATGATCGCCCCTTGTACTATACTAGATATATAGGCGATATCAAGGTGGATCGGATGCATATCGACCCTTGCTCGTCAATAAGCATCATCCCAAAAAGCTTGCTCCAACTTCTTGGCATCCCTATGCACCGGCTAGCGGCGACCAACACTGCTATTAGCGGTTTCAACTCGGGAAGGAGCTATCCCCTAGGGAAGATCCGATTGAAATGTCAGATTGGTGACCTGAAGATGGAGGTTACCTGCTATGTCATAGATACAGACACCTCATACAACATACTCCTGGGACGTCCATGGATACATGACTATATAATCGTGCCATCCACCCTTCACCAGTGCTTCATGTATGTCAGTAAGCACGACTTCGTGAAGACTAAATTCGCCGACATGGATCCCTTCAAAGGGGTTGAATCTTATTACGCTTCGGAGGCTTGTCTATATGACGAATCCAGGGAACATATAACTGACGAACTGGAGGCCATCACAGGGCCAGAAGAACCCTTGAGAATTCATCTCCAGGCCAACAAACCGGGCAAGGCCGTACCCCTCGTCGTAACTTTGCATAAAGAGGTGCTCGGTTCTCCTACCTCACCTACGCAGTTGGAACCAATGGCCATCCGGCTCCCGAGATCCAGCCAGGAGCCAAAACCTGTCACAGGGCCGATGGTGATCCGATTGCCAAAATCCAATCAAAGGCAACAAGAAGATGCGAGGCCCTCTGTAACGCCGATGGTGATCCGATTGCCAAAATCCACTCAAAGGCAACCGGAAGACACAAAGTTCCTTGCCGAGCCAATTGTCATCCGTCTTTCCTAAATGAGCCGACAACCAAGTGTCGATCCAACACCCTCAGGAAAGTCAATGCCACAAGCTGAACCCTTGGTGGTCAAGTTGCCCAAGACAGCATCCCGACCTCTAAGCTCGTAGGGGGTAGCCGAAGAGGTCGTAGAACTCACCAAATACTTGGTTACACAGGTGGATAGCCCCTCTCCTGATGATGTAATTCCTATGGACAAAATTCCTTATTTCATCAATAAGAGGCTGCCGTTAGACTATTCCGAGTATGATAAGCCTAATCTAATGTATGCTGCATGGGGCTGTCCAGACGTTAGCCTGTACACACGGGTAACAACCGTCCAAACCCCAAATCAACTTGCTCCCATTAAAGGCACTTACTTTCTGGTCCCAGACAGAAGAGGATGGGATCACACGATCATCTTTGGCCGAAAAGAAGGTCCTCAATCTTTTACGCCACAAGAGTTCGATCTCGGACCCGACGCTGGAAGATTACTGCTCTACCTGTATAGTCCTCAAGCTAAGTATTTCATGCAAAAGCAGGGGTACGACATGGAGGCTACCCCGGGTCAAAACCACGGCAGTGGTCGGCGATTGCCTCTACAGCCGTCGGTACCGGCAGGGAAACCTCAGGACCATTACCACAAATCCAGACATGGCCTCGGGTATGTTACACCTCCAATAACGCCCAAAAGTTCCGATGAAGAATACGAGTAGCACTCTCATTCATCCGAGTCACCCACTTACGACTCCGATAGCAGCATTGGAGATGTATTTAGACAGATGTTATCTGTCAACATGACATCCGCTGATATCGAAGAGGAAGACGAAGATCTGCTCGAACCACTTGAGTTGGAGCCATAGGTCCAGCAATTAGATGCACAATAGAAAAAATGTTTTGAACTTCGTGATCCTCCTACTGAGGACGAGGTCATGCAAGTTAACCTCGGTGATGAATCCTCTCCAAAGCCAATCTTCGTCTGTAAAAGCCTGACAGACGGCGAGCGGGAGTCGTTATTGCAACTTGTCAGAGAATACATCGACGTCTTTGCTTGGAGCTATGAAGATATGCCAGGACTAAATCTCGAGATCGCACTTCATAAGCTCAATATTTATCCGGACGCAAAACCAGTCAAACAACAGCAGTGGTGGTTTCGTCCAAACATCATGAACTCCATTGAAGCAAAAGTAAACAAGCTTATAGCTAGCAGTTTCATCCATGAAGAGCAGCACCCAGACTGGGTAGCCAACGTAGTACCAGTCATCAAGAAGAACGAAAAGATCTGAATTTGCATCGACTTCCGCAATCTGAATACGGCATGCCCTAAGGATGAATTCCCTCTTCCGATCACCGACATAATGATCGATAATACGTGCGGCTTCGAGCGCATGTCCTTTATGGATGGCTTTCCAGGATACAACCAAATCAAAATGTCTTCTGATGATGAGAAGCATACGTCATTCCGAACATCGATCGGCGTGTATTATTATACGGTCACGCCCTTCGGCCTGAAGAACGCCGGTGCTATATATCAACGGGCTATGAGTGTCATCTTCAGAGATCATTTGCGCAAGATGGTAGAGTATTATATTGATGACATCGCTGTCAAAAGCTGCTCCAAAAATGATCACTTACATGATTTAAGAATAGTGTTCGACCTCATGCGAGCGCACAACCTGAAGATGAATCCCACCAAGTCTTTCCTGGACGTGTCCAGCGGGAAGTTCTTGGGCTTTGTCATTACTTCCCGGGGCATTCACATAGATCTCGACAAAACAAAAGCAATCCTGGAGATGAGTCCACCGAGGAACCTCCGTGAACTCCACATCCTTCAGGGAAGACTAGCCTATATCAGGAGGTTTATATCTAACCTCTCAGGGCGATGTCAAGCCTTCACTCAACTCATGAGGAAAGGTGTCTCTTTCGTGTGGAACGAGGAATGTCAGCGTGCCTTTGATGACATTAAGGAGTACCTGATGAATCCGCCAGTTCTGGTAGCTCCGGTCGCCGGAAAGCCCTTTCTGCTCTATGTACGGGCGATGGAACACTCCCTCAGTGCTTTGCTAGCACAGAGTAATGATGCGGGACATGAACAAGCTATTTACTATCTCAGTCGGATGATGGTAGGACCAGAACATAGGTACACCGCCGTAGAGAAGGAGTGCCTTGCCCTAGTGTTCGCCATTCAGAAAACATAACACTATGTGACAGGACAGACCATCCATGTTATTTTACGAGTTAATCATCTCAGGGTTCTCATGACCAAGCCAGGCGCACTCAGTTCTCGTCTAGCCACCTGGGCGATACTATTATCCCCATACGACATGGTTTTTGTTCCGCAGAAGGCTATCAAAGGTCAAGCCCTAGCTGACTTCTTAGCAGCCCATCCAGGCTCAAAAATAGCCAAAATTTATGAAGAAATCCCCGACGAAGTCATCGCCTCAAACATGACTTCGCATGACGCCATTTGGTGAATGTTCTTTGACGGTGCTTCAAGAACGGGGCCACAAGGTGATATCTGTTAGGGTTATATACTAAAAGCATCACTTTTGTAGTAACCTTATTTCCTTAAATTTTGAATGAGAATCATATGGGCAAATGTTTGCATATTGTATTTGTTGCAAGTGTTAATACAAATGTCTAATATTCTATATTGTAGATAATATGGTGTGTGGTGTCACACAGAAGATCATATTATCAGTTTCCTATAGAGTATATAAATAGTTCACAACCTAGATGGACTTGGACAATCTATTAGAAAGGTTGTAGTGTAATCTGGTATTAGTCTATCTTGACTATAGGTTTACACTAGTACACTTTGTGTGTATTGAACAGGACCACTTGAGGTTGTTCTCTTTGTACTGACTACATAAGAGAACAAACACCTCTGTTATTATGGATGCTTGTGCTCTTAATCCGGATATAATAACGGACATGTATATGCAGTGTGCATTACTTTGACTCATAAAAGAGTGAGATTCATTATGGATCAACAACCTCTATGAATTGGGTAATAATATTATATGTATGATGGGATGTTGATTATAAATGGAATCCATGTCCCGATACATCGGGTTGATGATGTCCTCTTAAGGAGCTCATAAGGATTGTCATGTAAACCCTGCAGGTGGATTATATCCGACATAACAAATAAAGTTGAGCGGTACTACTTAAGGATAAAAGACGTCGAATCAATATAGTTGTCAGTAACTTAATTTGATCGACGGACATACGATATCTTAACATGGGGAGCCAAACGAGCATATAATAAAAGGAGCCCACAAACATAATTTGGGATTAGGGAGGTAGTACAATAATAGCTCATTAGTGGACCGAGCTATTGTTAATGGGCATGGATTGTGTGTTCGGGCTGAATACGGGATATCTAGATCCGTTAGGAGGCCTAACCCTAATTTCTCCTCATGGTCCCTGCCGTAGCCTATATATATCCTCTATTCTCTGGCCGCCAGATTACTAATCAGAAATCTGAAATTTTCTCTAAATTTGTGATTCACGTAAGGAGAGAAAGAGAGGGCTGCCAAGGAGAAGAAAAGGTTGGGAGATCGTCGCCCACACGACGTCCAACTCGAGGAAGGAATATGTGCAAAAGATCTTTGGGTTGTCTGCTCGAGATTGCCAGCAATTGCTTGTCTCCTTTCCGTCGCAGGTATAATTCATGAACTCTAGTTTTCGCCTATGAAGGGTTAGAACACGTATTAGATCTGTTTAATTTTCTACGATCAATACGCACACCAAAGGAAGGGTCCTGGGAATCCCAGTTCCATCAATATCGTCGCTGGAGTTGGGGTAGTATTAATTTCTCCCTCTGGGTTGGTGGTCAATCGGGCATATTCTCTTATAGAACCCTGTTCAAACAACGTAGCCGAATATAACGCTCTAGTCATCGGACTCCAACTCACAAAAGAAGTGGGGATCAAGTACCTAGAAGCATATGGTGACTCACACTTGGTTGTTAACCAGATCCGAGGTTCATACGAGATTCGCAACGAGGACCTGATTTCCTACTATCAGATAGCAATTGCCATCATTGTAACCTTGGAAGGATTCTTTATAGAGCATGTTCGTAGGCGCCAAAATATCAAAGCCGATGCCCTAGCAGGCCTCGCTGCTTCCTTGGCACTTCTAAATGATACTCATCATCTAATCGACGTGATAGGACATAAGTTGGTCTGTCCCAAGAACAATGTTTAACTGGGTACAAGTTATTCTATCCAGATAAACGATGACATACAAGACTGGAGACGCCCGCTCGTCGACTTTGCAGTCTACGGAATTCTGCCAGAGAATGTGAAGGAAGCAACTTCAATCAGAAGACGCTATCTCAGATTCTTTAATGATATGGAGACGAAAATGTTATATCGACGATCCTACGATGGGCTACTATTAAGATGCCTATCAAATTCAGAAGCCAAAGAAGCCTTACGCAAGGCTCACGACGGCGCTTGAGGGGCTCACCAACCTGGGCCGAAATTACAAGATCGCCTTCGCCGGATGGGTTATTACTGGCCCAAAATGGTAGCAGATGTATTTGATTATGCAAAAAAAGTAAGGCTTGTCAGATCCATGCAGATTTCATACATCTGCCATCCAAATTCTTGTACCTGACAGTGGCCTCTTGGCCATTTGAAGCATAAAAATTGACATCATTGGTCCAATCACCCCACCGTCGTCTAGGGGGCATCAGTTCATACTTGCAATCACCGATTACTTCTCCAAATGGGCGGAAGCTGTTCCGCTGACAGAGGTGAAGACATCGAACGTGATTACCTTTATAAAACATCACATCATCTACCGTTTTGGACTACCCCGGAGGATTATTCACGACAATGGTCTGCAGTTCGCAAGCTACGCTTTCTATCGATTTTGTGACAAGAATCGGATTCAGAACATGGCCTCGACAACATATAACCCATCGGCTAATGGTCGGGCTGAATCTTTCAACAAAACCATAATCATGTTCCTCAAAAAGTTTGTGTCTTCCAACAAACGCGACTGTAATAAAAAGCTTGGCAAGTGCTTATGGGCGTATCACACCACGATTCAGACGGCTACAAGAAATATACCGTTCTCCTTGGTTTACGGGAGCAAGGTAGTCCTTCCATTGGAGACTCAGATCCCTTCACTCCGAGTGACCCTTACTTACCGGTTAACGTCGGACGATAACTACCGTCGACGGCTACAAGAATTGGAAGCGCTAGACGAGAAGTGTTTACAAGCTCAACAAAGCATAGAGCTCTACCAAGCGCGCATCTCTCGGGCTTTCAACAAGAAAGTCCAACAGAGAATATTCTAAGTCGGTGATCTCGTCTTGGCCATTCGCAGACCAATGGTCATGACTCACAAGACCGCCGACAAATTCCAGCCCAAATGGGAGGGTCCGTTCATCATCGAGACCGTATTCTCCAACGACGTGTACCGTCTCGCAAAACAAAATGGAGACTTGCTCATGAAGCCTATCAATGGCAAGTTTCTCAAGAAATATTATGTCTAAATGACATCTTCCAACTATCTCTAAGATTGTGAGTTATGTACCCTCTGGTATTGCTGAACTTACACTCTGACCCCAAATCTTCTAGATTATTGAGTTATGTACCTTCAGGTACTACTGAACTTACTCTCTGACTACTCCGAGTGGATTTATATCTCATCTCCTAGTCATATCTATGAACTTCCACATTAAACGCTTTTTTCTACCAGAGTTTGCCTCAAAATCTATTACCTGCACCACCAGTGCGCAGAAGGGTAATAGGTCTATAAAACTTATCCTAATCTATTATTCGCACCATCGGTGCACAAAAATGGCAATAGGTCCACAAAATTCCCTAACGGGAAAAACAACCATGTCTATATTACCTCTGAGTTGTTTTCCCGTCCATCACAAACAAATCACCCAATACATAGAACTTCCACATTGATAGCACCTCTGAGTTGTTCTGTGTATCCCTATTAGGCCTACTCCTACCACGTCCTCATTACCTCTGAGTAGGAAGGCTCTACTTTAGACCCATATTTACCACGTCCTCATTACCTCTGAGTAAATATGTTGGTTTTCTCTCCACTTATTATCAGTACTCACATCGCCAGTACACAAAAAGGGTAATAAGTCCATAAAAGTTATCCTAATCTATTACTCGCACCATCGATGTACCAAAGAGTAGTAGGTCCATAAAATATTATTCAAATCTATTTGCTCGCATTTCCAGATGCACAAAAGGGCAATAGGTCCACAAAAAATCCCTCAATGGGATGTCCTTTATCAAACACCAGTGCTGTATTAGGCCCTCTAGTACAAGCACCACAAAATAATAGAAATAAAAAATGGAGTGAACGTATTCTGTTTATTCAAAATCACTTAAATTCATAGTACTACATCAACAGCAGAAAACAAAGAAAGAAAAATCTAGCAATACATAATTCGGTCAGTTTGACAGCGCTTCGCCTTCATCAAAAATCAGTTTCGTGGCCCTCGAAAGAAGTCATGTTTTACTGCTGAAAAGCAAACAAGGCTTTTGAATCTCCAAGGAGCTGCCCGGAGGAGGGCAAATATAGCATGCTATTCTCCCCTCCGTATTGCGGATACCTTAGCCCCGCTCCCTTGAAGGACCATACCTTCAAAATAGCATCCCTGATGGTGGTTTCGCCTACTTGGAGAGCCGTGAAGACAGGACGTTCATGATGACGCCTGACCACCGTCCAACTCTCCGAGGTATAAAGGCTTTTCCTACCACCTGGGAAAAACTCTTTCGAAGCATGAAGGGTTCTGAGTTGTTTGATGTGTATGCCAAAATGGCACGGGGAAAACTTTTTCGAAGCATGAGGAGTTTTGAGATGTCTGATGTATGTGTCAAAATGGTGTATTTTCACTCTATTGTCGACATCGGTCCTGGAGAAGTTTGCTAGCCAGATCCATAAAAAACATGGAAAAAGGGCTTAGCACCGAAAAGAAAACAAAGGACTATGTTTTTTCAGTTATACGGCCTAGCCAGTTATGCGGCCTAGCCAAACAAAACTCATGCGGCTCAGTCATGAGGCACTTGTGCAGCCCAGTCATAAAGTACTCATGCAGCTCGGTTATGAGGCAATTATGTGGCCCAGTCATACATCATTCATGCGGCCCAATCATGAAGTGCTCATGCAGCTCAGTCATGAGGCACTTTTGTGGCTCAGTCATGAAGTGTTCATGCGGATCAGTCATGGGGCACTTATGTGGTTCAAGTTCGAATAAGCAGCGCTCATACGGCTCAGCCCATGCGGCCCTATCATACAAAACACATGCGGTCCAAATGAGATTGGGCATGCATCGACCAGGCTTGAAGCACAGAGGCAGTATATGACAGACCCGCACATAAAATATGCGATATGGCCATTCAAAATTTTAGTCGTCACCTTTCCACCATCCTTACTCTTGATAGGGAGTTGCACGTCGGGATGAATGGAAGGAGAGTCTGTCGCTCTCGACGGAGAAGCAAGTCCCTTCCCTTTGGCCACCGCACCAGTCGACTTTGAAGCTTTTGGAGCCATAGAAGAAAGTATAATAAAGTCGAAGGAGAAGAAGGTGAAAGAGAAAAAGCTCTCTCCGAATGACCCCTATTTATAGGATTTTTAAAAAGTACCTCTTCGATTCTCGAAATCATTTAAGATAACGACGACGTTTGGGGACTTTATCCCTAATAACCGTCGACTTTATCTTGAAGAGTGCCTCTTCGATTTTCGAGATCAATAAAGGTAATGACGACGTTTGGGGACTTTATCCGTAATAACCGTCGACTTTATCTAGAAATGAGATCCACAACAGAATCAAAAAAATTAAATGCAGCAGTGACAGCTGGCAGGATGGACGAGATCTCTCTGCGGCTCAAAATCTCCCTGCGGCTAAAAGTTATTCCTGACTTGAAGATGTCCTACGGCTCGAGATCTCTCTGCGGCTCAAAAATTTCCTGCGATTTGAAGACTCCCTGCGGCTTGACAAATCTTCATGCTTCTTACTCAAAGTATTCCAAATTTGCAATTTGAAAACTTTGAAGGGGGTCTTGTAGAAGCATGGAAAATATGAGGTTCATGCGGATCACAATTTGCCGCATAAATACTTTGGACCAAACAGGTCCGCATAAAGGAGAGCCGCATAACAGATTTAACACCCTATGCGGCCCATCGACAACCAGACTGATTTGAGCCGTAGAAGAAAGATATGCGGCCAAGTTGATCAGTTCGTCTGATAAAGCTGACAAGTTCTGTCAAAACTGACAAAAATGACAGCTCTGACACTCTGAAAAAAAGATGTGAGACATCACCAAAAGCAGGGTTCATACGCTTTCATGCGGCCAGAAGGAGTGTTATCCAAGCCGTATGAACCTTATGCGGCTCAAACATATGCGGCCCCAAAGTCTTCGAATTTCATGCGGCCAAGGGCGACTGTAACCCAAGCCGCATGAGCTTTATGCGGCCCAAAAATACAGAATCTATGCGGCTTAAAAGTACTTAAGCTATATGCGGACTAAGGAAGATTGCGATTTAAGTCGCATGAGTCTTATGCGGCCCAACATGGTCGAAAACTGAAACTCTTGCGGCTCAAAATGATTCCTATCCTGCGATAGGACACGTGGCAGGCTGACCAAGTCTCAACCATCCAGATTTGCTGTAACAAAACCCTAATAAATCGACAGCTGGCGACCAAAGAGCGGGTCTTTACGTGCTTATTAGCCACGTGGCTACAGGCCATCTATGTGGCTCAAAATACATACCACTATAAATAGCAGGGTGCCAAACCCATGCAAAAGGCTGTCAACATTCGAAAGACAATTTCTTCAAGAGCTACGGACTGCGTCAGATAGTCCACGGAGTAAGGCAGAGTTGATACACTTTCCCGAGCCTCTACCGTCACCCCCCAGAATCAAAAACTAGGATTTTTTTCTAGACTTTTCTTTGTACAAGCGAGTTTGCAATCAATTTCAGTGTTTGTGTAATACCTGTCTTTGATTTTTAATGGCAAATAATCCTGTTGGGATATCATCGAATCTGACATTCACGAGGCCGTGCTCGACTTTTTCTGGGGGACGAGGTACCCTAAATCTATCTCATGCGCCAACCTCATCCTCATACCCAAAAAAGATAACCCGGAGACCTTCAGAGACTTCCGCCCCATCAGCTTATGCACCTTCACCAAAAAATCATATCAAAGATCATCGCTAGCCGCATGTCCACTCTCCTCCCCAAGATCATCTCCGAGGAACAAAGTGGCTTTGTCATTGGGCGAAACATCACTGACGACATCCTCTTTGTCCAAGAAATGATCACATGCATAAAATTCCCGTCCAAAGGCAAAAACGTCGCCATCAAACTGGATATGGAGAAAGCCTATGACCGTCTGGACTGGCAATTCATGATCTGGGTGTTCAAGGCCTTCGGATTCACAGAGCCTTGGATCGACATCATCTTCCGATCCATTAGCAACTCTTGGTTCTCCACAGTCATCAACGGGCAAGTGGAGGGCTTCTTCAACTCCAATCGCGGTGTCGGACAGGAAGACCCTCTATCGTCCACCATCTTCATCATCGCGGCCGAAACGCTTAGGAGAAACCTAAACTATATGACGAACACGCCCGATTTCCACCACTTTTACACCACTACCAGATGTCCACTAAACACTCACCTCACCTACGCCGATGACATCCTCATCTTCTCATCCGGAGACATCGGATCCGTGGAGGTAGTCCACAGAACGCTAGAGAGATACACCAGATGCTCGGGACAATGAGTCAACACCTCCAAAAGCGTCATCTACACCCACCACAAAGTCGATAGGAGCCACTCGGCTACTCTTTTCAACCTGACCTCCTTTTCCACTGCATACATGCCGTTCAACTACTTAAGGTGCACGCTGGTGTACGAGAAATCTAGTTTGGGTTTCTTCGACGAAATTGTGAGCAAGATAAAAAAAAGATCGAGGGTTAGCATAACGCGACCCTATCACCGGGTGGGAAGATGATCCTCATCAAGCACGTCCTCTCCTCCATCCCCATCTACACCCTGGCAGTTTGCTCCCCCCTAAGAAGGTGGTTTCCTCATTAGAGTCCCTCTTCTCCAACTTCTTTTGGGGACACAATGAAGGTAAGGACAAGCACCACTAGGCCAATTGGGACTCAATGGCCAAGCCGACCGATAAGGGAAGGCTGGAATTTAGCCGATTATATTACATCGTTGATGCCTACTCCATGAAGCTGTGGTGGAAGCTACGCTCGGGCAACTCGCTCTAGAATCGTTTCATGAAGCCAGATACTACTGATACTTCCACCCCACGATTGCCGTCACCAATACCAGATTCTCCGCGACCTTGCGACGCATCCTTCACGGTCGTCTTCTCGCAGAACCCCTCATCCGCCTGCAGTTCGGCAATAGAGGATCGTCGATGCGCCACGAATTATGGCTAGAGGATGTCGTCCTTCAGCCAACCGTGACTTCCCCCAACTGCAGGATCCGCGACCTTTGGGACAGCGACTATGGCTGGAGATGGGACAGGGTGACTGACTGGCTTGGGCCGGAGGCAGCCAACGGTCTTGCTGCCGTAGATGTGCGACTTAGTGACGACCCGGACACCCTGAGGTGGTCCCCTACTTTTGGAGGAATATTCTCGTTGGCTTCCACCAGGATCGTGGCCAGAGGCATTGGCACTCCGGCCCCACTCACCGCCCCCTTCTGGCAGTCTTGCATCCCCTACAAATGGTCAGTTCTCATCTAGAGAGCGCAATGCCGAAAGCTCCCCACCGACGACTCTCTTACCACCATTGGCTTCAGCCTTGCTTTGCGCTGCCACTGCTGCACATCTCACAAGTTCGAACAGCAAAACATGTCCTATTTTCTGGGGATCTCGCTTCACAGATCTGGACTAGCCTTTCAAGAAAATATAGAGAAGCTCATCCGACCGGCGGCTTCAACGATCTTCTAGCTAATTGGGGTCGATCTCATGGGCATCAGATCGTCGCAGCTGCTGGTATTTGGGTCCTTTGAAAGAACCGAAACAAATTTAGGTATGAAGGGCGACCATACAACTCCAACTCGCTGCTCAGAGAGGTCCTCAGGCAGATCTCCAAAGTCAGCATGCGTTGCTACCACCCCTCGAGCAGCTCCTGGCCGGCCCTAACCCCGGGGCTGAATCTGCGAGCGTGTTTGGCTCCTGGCCACTTTTACTTTTAATTTTTGTTGTCTTTTGGCGCTTGGCGCACTTCTTGTATAGGCTTCGTCATTTTGCGCCTGATACATTAATAAAGCTCTTTCGTTCAATATATATATATATATATATATATATATATATATATATATATATATATATATATATATACAAGTATCTACTAAAAATATATAAAGAAGTTATATATATATTAACATATATATAGAAAGAGAAGGAAAAGGGGGTGTGTGTGTGCTGTGGTAGGAGAAAGTTGCTGTCGAGGGTTGCCCCAACAATCCCATGCCCAACTGAAATAACAACATATATATATATATATATATATATATATATATATATATATATATATATATATATATATATATATATATATATATATATATATATATATATATATATATATTGGCAAAACACTCCCTATTTTATTCCATGAAAAGAAAAGCCGGAGCTGTACAAGTATACCATGAGATGCAAAATGTCGAAGCCTATACACGTATACTAACAAAAGGAGGGGAGAAAAGGAATCCAGAGGCTAATCCCTGGATAGGATGGAGTTCCAAAAAACCATCTGGCCGTGATGACAGAGGGACCTCCGCTTGTAACATTGCCGGATGGTCTCCCCTATAAGCTGGTCGGCGGAGAACTGATGGCCTTCATATCTAGCCTTGTTGCGGTTCTTCCATAGAACCCATGTGGCAGCTGCTGCTACGATCTGGTGGCCATAGGATGCAGAATCCCATGCCGCTACGAGGTTATTGAAGCGCCCGCCCCCTGGGTTCATCCTGCAGCGATGGGAGATCACACTTCAGACCTTGACCGGAAGGTCGCCCTGACAGAAGATGTTGTCCACCGTTTCCGATTGACGATCCGTACAACATGTGCATGTCGATGCTAGGCTGAACCCGATAGTGTTGAGAGTGTCATCGGTGGAGAGGATCTTGCGCAGGGCCCTCCAAATGATGAAGGACCATGGACCACACTCCTGGCTGATCTGACCGAGAAGGAACCCGAAGCATCTGTCGACCACCGAATCTCATCCACGTCGGACCCGAACGTCACTCCGCATCGACGTATGCGATCGACAGCCTCTGGACTGGCCCACTCCTGGACCTCGTTCCAACTCCAGGTGTTAATGATGGGGTCCCACATGTCTTTGATCTTACAGTGCTTGTGGGCTTCTGAGAGTATATGAAGTAAGGTATCTCCAACCCATCGCTCCAGGAATGCCGATGATTCACCGTCGCCTACTTGAAGGCGCATCTCAGGTTCGACAAGAGACCGCCCGATGAGCATGTGCCGCCACACCGCGGAGGATCTGCTGTTAGAGATGGCCGTCGACGGATGGATGTGCTTGAAGTATCTCGCCTTCATGAACCTGGTCCATTAGTTCTGGGTCATGCTAGCTTCCACCATAATTTCATCGAGAATGCTTGAACGATGTAGGAAAGTTTGGTGAACCCCAGGCCCCCCTCCTCGGTAGGCTACGCCATGGTATCCAACTAGCCCAATGATGCTTGTCGTGGCCGTCGTTGTGCCCCGAAAAGAAGTTGCTAAAGATGCTCTCGATCGAAGAAAGTACTATCTTGTGGGGGGGAACAAGCAGCTAGGGTATAGAAGGGAATAGATGTGAGGACGTGCTTGATGAGGATCATCTTTCCACCTGGGAAAAGAGTGGCATTATGCCATCCATGGAGTTTTTTCCTGATACGGTTGGTTAGGTCCACGAAAATGCCAGTGTTGGATTTCCCGTACACGAGGGGGCAGCCCAGATTGTGGAACGGAGGGTGTTTGATGGGGTAAGAGGTGGTGTTGGATAGAACGGCCGCGTGTTCTCTCTTGATATTATGGTGGGCATAGATGACACTTTTATTCGGGTTGACCTTCTGGCCCGAGCACCTGACATATCGTTGGAGGGTGTGGTGGACAACTTCTAATGACCCCACATCCCCGGATGAGAAAATTAGGATATCTTCAGCGAATGCCAGGTGGGTGATGATCGAGCAGCTGCTGGCAGTATGATAGTGGTGGAAGTTAGTAGTGCATGCCATCTTATTAAGGTTCTTGCTCAAGGCATCCGCCGTAATAATGAATATAGTAGATGAGAGAGGGTCTCCTTGCCTCACCCCGTGACTCGATTTGAAGAAATCGTCGGCCTGACCGCTGATCACTGTAGAAAACTATGATTTGTTGATCGATCTTCACACGATGTTGGTCCAAGTTTCGGAGAATCCGAACGCCCTGAAAACCTAGATCATAAATTGCCAATCTAGCCTGTCATATGCTTTCTCCATGTCCAATTTGATAGCAATATTGTGTCACACCCCAGAACCAGAATACTGGCAAGTAGGGACGGACCAGGCCAGTTATGTATACCAAAGTACTCCAGTACTCCGAAATAACGTATAAGCTGTATAGATAGAGGTTACTACTACAAGCCAACAGTTGATCCTAGGTCAAGCAATCCTAGGTATCTCAATCACAGGCAGTAAACAATGTACAATAAGTAAGATCAACTGAAATATAAAATAGTAAAGCATCCCAAACTATCATATATCAATGATCATGAAGCTAGTAATACAGAGTGAAGACTAGCAAGAGTAATAGTCATACATGATAAGCTCTAGCTATAGTCTAGAATACGCAAATCATGTTATGGCCCATAGGCTAAATGTCAAGTCCAAAACACGAGCTAAACACGTGTTCGGAGGCTAAATGCCACAAAAGAATAATGTACATAACTAGTGGGAGAATGAAATAGAAAACCTACTAAGGTACTCTGGTGCTCTGGGTAATCACCAACGAGTGGAAGGTATGGAAGATCCTCCGGGCTCCTCTATCAGATCTGGCCAAACAAAACAAGTGGGGTCAGACCCCCAATAGAAAATACCACAAAGGAAGCCAAACTATGAACTAAAACCAGCATGCAAATCATAGCAACAGATAGAGACAGAAATAAGTAAAAGCAAATCGAGACACGTGCGCTACCAATGCACTTATCTCGAGAATAGAAAAGACAATAAGTAAAGCAACATGTAGCATAAGGTAAAGGACATGTGACATAATGTAAACTGTGTACATGTAAGAAAAAGGAAGCATGTGAACATGAAAGATAAACTAGACATGTGAACATGTTAAGTAGACGGGACATGTGAACATGTTAGATAACTAGAGCATGTTAGCATGTTAGGTAACTGGAACATGTGAGCATGTTATGTAACTAGAGCATGTGAGCATGTTAGATAACTGGAGCATGTGAGCATATTAGATAACTGGAGCATATGAGCATGTTAGATAACTGGAGCATGTGAGTATGTTAGGTAACTGGAGCATGTGAGCATGTTAGGTAACTGAGATATGTAAGCATGTTAGGTAACTAAATTGAACGACAAATGATTAGATGACTTAGGAACTATTCTGGAACCCAAGTTACAACCGGTAAACCAAATAAGGACCAGAGTTGTAACCCTTCTCCTGAACATGACTTAATCTCTAATTATTTACCGACAAAAGTAAAGCATAACAATGATGTACTTAAATAAATAAATCCAGACACTGCCTAGACAAACTAGACTAGACTGGACTCCATACAACCAACACGGCCAAGTAATGAGTACAGCATTATACATTAGCTAACTAGGGTTATCACAATCCTAATTACTAACAAATACAAGTCTGAGAATTCCAAGTCCAATTACCTGCCTGCTGCTACCTGAATGATCCAAGCCAAAGGAGCAATGGTATATAGTGGATACATCGTCCAGGAGACAAATATATCCTATAGTAGTGGTACATCGCCCGGGAGACAAATGTACCACTAAGACATATAATAATGGGTACATCGCCCAGGAGATAAATGTACCCGGTGCAACACTTGACGGTGCGCTGGAAGTGTGCTCATCATGACAGATAGCTCCAAATCCCATGTATATATATATATATATATATATATATAAGACCAAGATCAAAGGGGCAACAAGTAACTGGAAAATCCTTAATGATCTAAGTAATCAAGCTAGTTGTTTAGTCCTTAACATTTTCTTGTTGGATTCTGGGTGTGGCATTCCGTAGAATCCATCCTAGACATGAGACATGTAAGACTGGACAAAAGCGAGAATGTGCACCATAACAAGCCACAACAAAAAAATATAATAAACAAGAAACTAGGAGTGCATTAAGACGAGCCACTATAGGGAGTGCGCCATGACAGGCCACTGTCATGTAAGCAAAGAAGGACATGTATTATGAGTGCGTCACGACGGGCCACTATCTAGTAAGCAAAGAAGACATGTAAGAGAAGTGTACCACGACGGGCCAATATCATGTAAGCAAAGAAGACATGTAACAATTATCATAGCTTATAAGAAAGAATCTATCAAAAAGACATCATGGCATGTGGGAAACAATAATTAAAGCTAAGTACATTTTATAGAAAAATGATTGAACATGTGCTAGTGTCAAGTGTATATAGGGTGTACAATCATTTTTTAACTATGCAAGATCATCTAATCATGTTAAGAAATCATTACAATCGAAGAAAATATCAAAAACGGACAAAAACGGGCAGAAACGGACAAAAACAGACTAAAACGGCATAAAATGGCATACCGACGGTATACAGCGGCATACCGACGGTATACCGGCCTAAAGACAGAAAGTTTCTGGTACAAAAATTGGCATACCGGCAGTATACACCGGCATACGGGCGGTATACCGGTTTTTCAAACAGCAACAAAATTCAGATTTTTGCCAAAACTTGTTTCAGCCATAAGAACTTCGTTTTAAATCGAAATTCGGATTTTCAAAAGTCCAAATTGCATAGAATTAAATTCCCTACAACATGGAACTATTATATTTCAAAAATTCAAAGATTTAATATATCAATATCTCAAAATACTCCTAAAAATAGGTTTCGGGGCACCGAAACGGGTTCCGATTGCCACAAAACTCAAAATCCATGATATACAAACTATGTGAGGGCCTCATATATGTATATGTGACCAAGATCTATGATGGTAACACTAGTATCACTCTTGATACCAAGTTTTCTACTAAGTCCATATTGGGTTTTAACAGAAAATCAAAACCTTGCTTAAATAAATTTTAGAAACATGCATATATATGAGAATCATAAGGAAAACATATTTTACAAAATGAGTTTAAGGCAATTCTAAGAATTTAACACCAAGGAAAACAAAAATGACAACCAAATAATATGGTTCATGGATTTGGCAAGATGTACTTGCCTAGGTTAAGCTCCAAGCCTAATCTTCTACTCCTCCTCCTAGGGGGGTTAAATACCACACCCAAGGCCTCAAGGCCAAGCTCTTAGCAAGCTCCAAGAGGGAGAGAAGGGAAGAAGAAATGAAGAGAGAGTGAAGAGAATGAAAAGAGAGAGGAGAGAGAAAGTGAAATGGTATATATAGAAGGGAGAATTAATCTTAGCCGTTGGATCGTAATCCATGTCAAAATCTAAGTCAGTCGTGGCCATCCAAACAAAACCAAATATCCAAAGGATAATAGCTTGCATCTACACTATTCATGAAAATATCTAAATACTATTCACGAAAATATCTAAAGCACTATTCACGAAAATATCGAAAACACTATTCATGAAAATATCTGAAATCGAAAATATCTAAAATGTGGAAAATCTGTCTGGACGGTATGCCGTCGGTATACTCCGGTATACTGGCGGTATGCGAGCCAAGGAAAAATCTATAAGTTAGGAAAAAATTTAAAGCATTCCGAAAACCAAAAAATACGAAATACACTACAAAATACGTATCCGTATATAAATACTTATACTGTGAGATGAGTCTCACATATTGCCCCCTCTTGGGGGGAACTTCATGCAAGTGATTAACTCATGAGCCAGTATGATATTATCCTGGATATTTCTTCTATGGACAAAACTGCTTTGCTCCTCGGAGATGATCTTGGGAAGAAGACTAGCCATGCTGGAAGCTACAATCTTGGATATGATCTAGTTGGTAAAGTTACAAAGACTTATCGGGCAGAAATCACGAAATGTTTTTGGGTTCTCTTTTTTTGGGATGAGAATCAGGTTGGTGCTCGAGATGGCTCTAGGGTACATGGCTTCTTGAAAGAAGGTAGACACCGCATCATGGATATCTGTCTTGATGATGTCCCAACATGTACGAAAAAATACTCCTGAAAACCTGTCTGGCCCGAGCGCATTATGCTCGTCCAGGGCCCAGACGGCGTCTCTCACCTCTTGGTCGGACGGAGGAAGCTCTAGGAGGATGTTATCACTGTCGCTGATAAGGTGGGGTATCTCCTCCAGGAATGTTGTGTCCTTGATAACTCTCTCCTTGGAGAACAGTTTGGCGAAGAACTGAACCGCCGCCGCTTGGATCCCCCTCTGATCGTTGATGATGTTCCCGGTTTCGTCAATAATTTGATGAAGCTAGAGTTTTTGTATGCGACCAGTGACGTAGGCGTGGAAGAAGCTCGAATTCTTGTCGCCCTTGATGTCCTATTGAAGCCTCGCTTTCTGCTTCCAGAAATCTGTCCCAACTTTCAGCCAGAATTTAAGGATCGCTCTGGTGAGGTTCAGGGCGGTCCTGGCGGCCGGCGATCTGTCGGTCATGAACCTGATTTCGGCACGAGCGACGTCGTCCTTTGCCTCGCGAATGGCCTAAAAATGTCCCCATAGGCCTGCTTGCTCCAGACTGCAAGGGCTATCCGCGTGGCTTTAAGTTTATTGGCCACCCGAGTGAGGGGATCGGGGGAGTTCGCTTTGTTCCAAGCATCCTTGACAATGCCTAAGAACTGGGGGTATTCGCTCCAGAAATCCAGGAAGCGAAAGCTCTTTTTGTGCAGGCCCGAGGATTTGGCGATGCCAACAAGAAGAGGGGCATGGTCGGATTCGGTGGCGTTGAGGTGGGAAAGCTTAGATGTGGTCCCCATACCCAGCCATTGGGCGTTCGTCTGGGCCCTTTCGAGGCAGAAATATTGGCGGCGGTCGCCTTCTTACATTTTGCACCAGGTAAAGGCGTTGCCTGTGAACGACAGGGGGGAGAGGTGGAAGTTAAGAATGAACTTGTTAAAATCTTGCATGGCCGAGAGAGCGGGAGGACGGCCGCCAGTCTTCTCTTCACTACAGGTGATAGCATTAAAGTCCCTAATGCAAAGCCAAGGGAGATTGTTATGGTGGAGATGGATGTCCAGAAGATTGTTCCAAAGATGTCTGTGCTCCGCGATGTCACATCTGCCATGAACCGCGGACAGGATGGCATGGTTTGGGATCAACGAGTGTTCCATCCAGCACGATAGGGCCTGCCTGGAGTCTTGTATGACTCCGATTTTGACGTCCTTCGAGCAGAGGATCCAAATGTCGTGTCTTCCAGCTATGGCCATAGGAAAGTCTAGCTGCAGCTGAATGGATTTAAGTTTCTTGTAGGGGATTTTGGGTTCGAGGATGATCAAAATGTCGATCTTGTGAGTTTTATTAAGGCTGGTGATTCTCCTCTTGGTAGGTTTGTTTGCCAGGCCACGGACATTCCAGGAAAGGATGTTCAGCATTAATGGAGACGGGAGGGGGTGTTGGTGAGCCCGCTTAGCTGCGGACCTGGTTTGGATCGCCGGTGACTTTCCGGCTCCTCTCTGTTCTGATTTCCTGGTAGTGGAAGCCTCTCCCTCTTTGTGTACGGAATCCTCGGGGGGGGGTTGATGTGGATGTCTTCGGTTGGTTCGAGCGATTCTCCCGTCGAGTCCGTCCCGGGTTCCTTAGGGGGGAGAAGGACGGAGTCGTCCTCGATGTCAATCTGGTCTCCTTCCGTGAGGAGGGGAATCCTGCGACAAGGACCTGAAGGCCTCTTTGAGCTTGTTCTGGCCCTTGAATGGCGAGGGCTTATACGACATCGACTGCGATATTAGGGTTAACCTCGTTAGGGTATTTTGGGGAGGGGCGAGGGTCTGGTAAGGCCTCCATAGCCGCCTCCGGATTAGGGTTGCTGACTATATCTGGGTTCAGATTGGGAGCTTCTGAAGAGTCTCCGAGAGGTGCGATCTCAATGGAGGGTTCTGTAGCTTCCTCGTCAAGGGCGTCGAACTGATTGGATAGGGTCAGGGCTGGTGGGTGGTAGGGGATCACCGCACTGAGCGAGGGGGCGTCGTCGCCAGTTTTGTCTTCATTGGATGGAAATCTGGTGTGGCGGTTCGGTAGGGAAAGCAGGAGGATCCACGAACCGAGTAATGCTGACCCTCTTTGGTGGGGACTTCATGCCTAAGGGGTTTCCTCTTAAGCTCAGGATAAAGACGATAACAATGCTTCAATTGATGGCCGCGTAGATGACAGTGAGAGCATAAGATAATGTGATTATCAGAGACGATTTACTGGGTGTGGGTCCGGTTGCCGAGTTCAATGAGGATGTGGTTGGGGGCTGAGAGGAGAGATCGAGTTCCATACAAATCTTCGCATAGTGAGCTTTTGTCAGGTTGCTGGTTTCTTCTGTAGTGGCCACAAAAGTCCTGAAGGAGTTAGCTATAAGCCTAAGGGCCGCTGGGATGAAACAAATGAGGGAGAGGTTGGGAAGGGTCACCCAGGCGGCAACCGTCGCTGATTCTTCCTTGGTGTTAAAGCTCGCTGACCATTTAATAATCTTCATCTGGTAGGAGTCCACCCTGCTGGTACCTTTGGACCACACGATCCTATGGTCAAGGTCAGAGGAGAGATGGAGCAGGATATGCTTTGGATCGATGGGTGCCCTCCTGTATTCATCAGTGAGCCTCCAACTGGCGATAACCTCCAGAACTCGCGATAGTTTGGGGCAGCCTGAGGAGAATTTGAGAACGAAGGAGTGGGAGAAGGAGGTGGCCAGCAAGGGCAGTTCCTGCTCGGGGAACGGAACTGAAGGCACTGGAGACTCTTCCGAGTACACAACGTCGGGAAGGGGAACGTCATGGACTCGGAGTTCCTGCTTGGCTACCCTATCCGGACGTAGTTTATCGGTGAAGGAGGGCATCGGATGGCCCACCATGGAGGGGGAGACTTGGATAGTACGGGGGAGGGCCCACGAAGTAGAGGGGAGGGAGGGGGGAGACTTGGATAGTACGGGGGAGGGCCCACGAAGTAGAGGGGAGGGAGGGGGGAGGAGCCGGCTGAAGGACCCGCACCCAACAGGGGTATAGAGCAAGGAGGTCGGTGGGGACCGGGCTCCCAGAGGGAGAAGGGAGGAGAAGCTTGAGAGGGGGCTCCAAGAAGCAAGGCACTATCGCTGAGGTCGACCGAGGCTGAAGGTTGGGCCAGGGAAGAAGAAGAAGTAACTGTAGAGGAGAGACGGCCAGGAGCGCCGGGAAGAGGGACACCATATGCGCCCCTAGCGGCAGATCGGTCATATGCGGCCACGTGGACAGAGTTGGAGGCGCCCGCGGGGAAAGGGCCATATGCGCCAAGAGGAGAGAAGGTGGGGCCACCGTTGGCGGCCGCGAGGGGGGAGACGGGGTGCGCCCACCGAGGGTGGACCCTCTAGGGCGCTACCGTCGCCCGACTCATATGCGCCCGCACGAGCAGAGAAGTATGCGCCAAAAGAAGGACAAGGGGCGCTCTTAGATGCTGAACGGCCAAATGCGCCCACAAGAGCAAGGCAAAACCCACTCGCGAGCACGGTCCCATATGCGTCCGAAGGATGGGAATGAGGGTAACTGCTGGCTGCTGGAAGACGGGGAGCGCCTCCGGTGGATGAGCCCGAGAAGGCGCCTCCGACGGTCGGCTCACATGCGCCCGCCCGAACGGAGCAGTATGCGCCAGAGGAAGGGTGTGGGGGGAGGCTAGGGCATGCGCCCACACAGGGGAGGCCACAATATGCACCCACAAGAGGGTGGACTTATGCGCCCACCTGCTTGGGGGTGGGGGGCGCATAGAGGCGTGCCCCCTGATCCCAAAATGTCGCTGTCTGGAGAGAGTCGGCGGGAGATTTGAAATTCGAAATGGAGATGGGGGGTTCCTCCATGATCGCCAACCCCGAGGCGGCCCATCAGGAGCAAGTTGTTGCCTTACCTAGGGAGGCGGGAGAGGGACACCGGTCGACTCCCCGATGGAGAAGAGGGGAGGAGCAGGGAGCGGAGGAATTAGGCACTGCCCCGACGAAGTAGAGGAGAGGAGCAGGGAGCGGAGCGGGAGGAGGCTTCCGAAGGGGCTCGGGGGTGGCGAAGGGATGGAAAGGAGGAGGAGGAGAGGAAGGGCAGCCTGAGGGGGATGACGAACGGAGGAAGGCAGTCTTAGGAGGATGATGAGCCCCGAGGATAGCTAAGAGATCAGGTGGGGGCTCGCGCGGCCGAGCACGGAGGGGGGCCGCCATACGAGGAGGGGGAACCTGGAGCGCTGGGGTGGCCTGCCGTCCGCCTAGGTGGGGCCGGAGAGGGAACCTGGAAAGCACACCGCTGGGGGAGGGGAGACACCATCTCGATTCTCTCAATCTTAGATATATATAAACACGGATGGGGGACGCCATGCGAGGAGGGGGGAACCTGGAGCGCTGGACCGGCCTGCCGTCCGCCTAGGCGGGGCCGGAGAGGAAACCTGGAAAGCACACCGCTGGGGGGAGGGGAGACACCATCTCGATTCTCTCAATCTTATATATATATATATATATATATATATATATATATATATATATATATATATATATATATATATATATATATATATATATATACAAAGGGAAACTATATATATAACATATAGATTATAAATTATTGAATGTAAACATTGGTCTACCTATAAATCAAACTCAGAAATGTAAACTAAACGTAAACATCAAACTCAGAAATTGAGTTGAAACACAAAATCGATCTAAAATATCCTAAAACCAACTCAAAGTCGAACTCATAAACTACACAACCGAACTCAATACCTAAAATCCAAAATACACAACCAAATCACATAAAATTTGACAAACATGAAGGTGTACACATGTGTGTCATGTTCGTGTCCTCACAGAGTCGAACTCGTGTCTGTATCGTGTCCAAATAGTGCCTATCGTACGGGCACATATGCGTGTATAGAAAATTCCTCGTTGGCACGTATCGTGTCCATGCATCGCACGAGATGCGTATCGCACGGGCTGTACGTACGTGCGCGTACGGCCTTGTGGGCACGTGTCGACCTCCGTAGCTCGCGACACGAGCCACGTCGTGCCACATGGTCGAGTCTCGGGTTAACCTAGGTCTAGGGCTACGTGTCCATGCTCTTGGATCGTGTCCTCATTGCGTCGTGTCCGCAAACGAAGGTTGTGTCAGCGATGATTTTTGTAGGAGTGTACAGTGGGCTAAACCCGTGCTGGTTCGATTGCTCCACGCACGCTCGACGAAACCTCGTAAAACTTTAGGAGCACGTGGGCAGAGGTTGCCCCAACATGTCCATCATGTTTCATGCAAAACTGTGTCGTATCCATCGAGTTATGACACTTGAGCATCAGGACACGCATGGTGCCTCGTGCCCGTTTGACCGTGTTCGATTTGGATACCAAAAATGTGTTAAATCGAGATCCGTCTTCACGAAAGTTGTCTCAAATATAAACAAAAACAAATTCATAAAAACAGAATCAAAAAATAAGAACTTTCGATTCTAAGAGGCATTTCATCGAACACGTGTTCCAATACACTGACATGCATCCGATACGCCTACCAAACGGATACAAAAATCAACCAAACTACATCTACCAGTCCGAGGTATCTAGATGGATGCATCTATAAAGAAAAATCAGAATTTACAGGAGTTTGGAAGGGTTTACCTGTTGAGAGTCAATATTTCAATGAAACGAGCCTCCAAACGTTCCGACGTCGATTTTCTCTGGTCCAAAGCCTCCGATTCCTTGCTAGCAAGTCTCCAGCAAGTTCCTCTCCTCCCAAGGATCTCAACGCACTTCGTTTGGATTGATTTGGATGAGAGTTGAGGAAAATAGGCTTTTGGAAGAGAACGGGATTTCTAAGGTTTGAGAAACTTGACGGCTACAATGCTATAACACATTAAAAAAGGGGGTTGTTGTTGTGGCCGGCCATAGGGGCTGCTAGGATTAAGTTAGGATTGGTGATAGGCCACAAGTCATCAAAAGTTAAATAAGAAGCCCATTAGCAAAAGGGCAAAAAGCTATATTGTCACACCCCAGATCCAAAATACTGGAGAGCGGGGGCAGACATAGCCAGCTACGTATATGAAATGGAATCCATCTCGCTATACGGTCACGGCTGTCTAGATACATGAGGGTTTATCTACAAGCCAACAGTCTCTTAAGGTCATGAACAAGCCTAGTGTCTCAATCACAAGCAAGTAAGTAAAAGTCACAAGATGTATGATCATTAAATATACAATAGTAAGGCATCCCAAACATTACATATTCAGTTGATCATGAAGCTAGTCGTTACAGAATGTCAGGACTAGCAAGAGTTTAGTCATACATGATCAACCCTAGGATCTGTTAATCATATTACAGCCCGTAGGCATACAGTAAGTAAGTGCAATCGAGCTAAACAGGTGCTCGTCGGCTAAATGCCTCAAAAGAATATTTTTACAATAGAGTGGAAGAGCCAAAAATAACCCACTCGTTGCCAGGGTTCCGTCTAGTGGCCACCATCTGGCTGGAAGGTCGGTAGATCCTCTGGAGCTGCTCCAAAATCTGGCCACACAAAACCAGCTGGGTCAGACCCCAGAAAGAGCAAGTGCCACAAAGGAGGCTTCACTTAAGAACCAAAACCAGCAATCAGCACAAGATATAAATAAAGTAAGAACTGGAAATAAAGAAATACACCAGGATGATATACGACGAGATAACCATAGAACTATTCAGATAACCTGGTTACAACCCGTAAACCAAACAAGGACCGGGGTTGTAACCCTTCGTCTGAACAGAGCTTGGAATTCTCACCATTTATCGGTAAAATAAATACAAGCATTCTGGTCATGCAGTAATCTGGAACAGGCTCAGGGCAAGACTAGACAGGTTAGACTCCATCCAATCACTTTACGGCCAAGCAAGAATTACGGCTTGATACTTTAACTAACTAGGGTTGTCACAAGCCTAATTACTAACAAGATGCAGCGAGATTATTCCACAGCTACAAGCCCTGCAGACCATCCAGGTTCCCCGGGTTAAAATATTAGAGTTGAATTCAGGTGGGTACATCGTCCAGGAAACGAATGTACCCTTAGGTAGCTTGAAGGGTGCAACACATGACAGTGTGCTGGAAATGTGCCCTACTCGACGGCAGGCTACAGATCCCAAGGCGTGCCCAGGTAACGGGATTGCCTGTAGCTGGGAAATTTCTTCATGATTAATGTATTAATCTAGTTATTAGCCCTTAGTTTATTTCAATAGGTACCTCCTGACCGTGGTACTCAGGAGTCCCCTCCTTGACATGATGCAAGACAAGACTGGATCATTTATACAAGCACAATCGCCCACGGTGTCCAGGTTATTATACAGGTCATATCATGTCAGGTAGCCGTCGCAACAGCTTATCAAGGTATAACATGTCAGGTTATCAGGTCAAGTGTACTTGTCAGGAGTGTGCCACGATGGACCACTATCAGGTCATGTCAGATTACTCATGTCAGGAGTGCACCACTACGGGTCACTATCAGGTCATGCTCAATTGTCAATTCCAACATATCAAGTAAAATCGTAATTATCAAGTTTAGGAAAAAAAGGCGTAAGGATATAAAATGGGCGTAAAATATCTAATAAAATATCAATATACAGGGCTATAGAAGAGCCAAGCTTAAGGAAAATAAAACCAAAGTGACATGCTGACATAAGACCAAGTCAGCCAAGGCCATACGCTCAGTACAAAAGTCATACGCTCAGGTCAGGCTACGTTCAAGTCAAGCTACGCTCAGGTAAGCCTACGCTCACAAAGGGCAGCGTATGAGGTCCATACGACCCCTTATCACACAAGTGAGCGTATGCAAGACATACGCTCCAAAAAGGCAGCGTATGAACTTCATACGACTCCTTGTCACACAAGCGAGCGTATGCGAGTCATACGCCTCCAAAAGGCAGCGTATGGACTCCATACGACTCATGGCTATCCAAGTGAGCGTATGCAAGTCATACGCTCCAAAAAGGCAGCGTATGGACTCCATACGACTCCTTGTCAAGCAAGCGAGCGTATGCGAGTCATACGCTTCCAAAAGGCAGCGTATGGGGTCTACTGCGCTGCGCTAAGAGCGCGCACAGCTCAGTGACGCAAGCTAAAAAGCTCGCGCACTGCTCACTATCTTCTCCAAACAGCAAGAACTCTATGGTTGAACCCTAAGCTTCAACAGTCCATATCTTGGTCAAAACAAGTCCGAATCCAACTTTCCAAAGGTCAAAATTAGGTAGAATAAAATTCTCTACAACATGGAACCATCAAAACTTGAAAACAAGGAAGTTTGATAGATCAAAACCACCAAAAATCTGAAAATAGCAAGACTCTACATCTACAAGAATTAAAGCCTCAAAATGGAAAATGACAAGTTCTAATGTGGTTTAGAATCATGAGGAGAAGCTAATGAAACCATCAAAAGGGGTTCTCTTGTGGAAGCAAGTTGCACTTGCCTATGGTGTTCCTGGTTGGTGGAGAAGAGTAATGGTGGGGGAAGGAGAAGTAAATGAGAATTATAGAGGAGAGAGAAGGTTGGTGGGGATAATAAAGAAGAGGGTTGTGGTGGAAATGAAGGAGAAGCATAGGCTAAGGTATTCCACCCTTGGCCCATGATGAACTAAGCATTGGGCCGGCCGAACCAAGCCAACCCAAACCGAGAGTTAAACCAAGCCGAGAGCTAAACAAGGAATCATGCAATACAGAATAAAATACGTATACGTATCCCAAAATACGTAATACGAACACAGGCATTACAACTCTACCCACCTTAAAAAAATTCTGTCCTTGGAATTTAATCAAGAGGCTAGAGGAGCAATGACAAGCTACATTAATAACAAGCAAGCTATACTAGGCAATCAATCAATCATGCAAGCAAGGAATCGAAGGTAGGAGGCATAAAAAAGACATTATACCTCACGAGTCAAACAAGTCGGGATATCACGATCGGATATCATCCTCACGCTCCCACGTTGACTCTCCCAAAGAGTGATGACCCCAAGCAACTCGGACTAACTTGATAGTCTTGTTCTTGAGGATCTTCTCTCTCTGGTCCAATATAGACACGGGCCTCTCCTCATACGAAAGGTTGGTACCAACAACCAATTCCGAATGATCCAGGATGTGGCTCGGGTCCGGGATATACCGTCGTAATTGGGATACATGGAATACGTCATGCACCTCGCTTAGCGACGGTGGAAGAGCGAGACGATAGGATACATCTCCTACTCGCTCCAGAATGTCAAACGGTCCTATATACCTAGGACTAAGCTTGCTCCGTACGCCGAAACGAATGACGCCACGGTTAGGCGAAATCCTCAGGAATACATGATTGCCGACTGAAAACTCGAGAGGGCGCCGATGAGAATCGGCCCAATGGCGCTGGCGATCTTGGGCAACTCGAAGATGATCTCGGACTCTCCTGACCACCTCAACTGCCTGGGCAATCATTTCTGGACCGAGCATCTGTCTCTCTCCAACATCATCCCAGGCTAGCGGGGATCTGCACTTTCTACCATACAGTGCCTCGAACGGTGCCATCTGGATACTGGCCTAGAAACTGTTGTTGTACGAGAATTCCACCAGGTGCAAGTAATCTTCCCATAAACCACCGAAGTCAAGTGTGCAAGACCGCAACATGTCTTCAAGAGTCTGGATCGTGCGCTCCGACTGGCCATCTGTCTGCGGGTGATATGCTGAACTGAACGGAAGATGCGTCCCCAAACTCTCTTGCAAGCTATGCTAAAAGTGCGACGTAAATCTTGAATTTCGATCCGAGGTGATACTGACTGGCACACCGTGCAATCTGACAATCTGCCTGAGGTACATCTCTGCTAACTGAGCTGTCGACTGACCAACTCTGAATGGAAGAAAGTGAGCCACTTTCGTGAGCCTGTCAACTATAACCCAGATAGTATCTCTACCAGCTGGGGATCTAGGTAGTCCAGTCACAAAATCCATGGTCACATGCTCCCACTTCCATCCTGGAATCGGCAAGGACTGAAGAAGTCCAGCCGGTCTCTGATGTTCGGCTTTAACTTGTTGGCAAACTAAACACCGAAAGACAAACCGAGCTATCTCCCGCTTCATGCCATTCCACCAGAAATGCTGTCGGATATCACGGTATATCTTTGTACTGCCGAGATGGATGGAATACTGCAAACTGTGCGCTTCTGACATGATCTCCTGCCGGATATCTCTGTTGGGTACACAAAGACGCTTACCATGTCGAAGTGTACCATCCTCATGAATACATAACTCTGGTCTTCGTCCTACCTCACACTCTGCTCTGAGTCGCTGAAGCTTGGAATCTGCCGACTGCGCCTTCTGGATCCTCTCGACTATAGTAGACTGAACTTGCATACTGGCCATCGAGGCCACACTGGAAGGGAGAATAACTTCTATACCCATCTTCTGAAGATCTACTAACAGCTCTGGTTGTGCTATTAGGAAATAAGCTCCGGCTCTCCTGCTCAATACATCTGCTACGACATTGGCCTTCCCAGGATGATACTGCAGGTTGACATCATAATCCACAAGAAGCTCCAGCCACCTTCTCTGACGCATGTTAAGATCCTTCTGGATGAAAACATACTTCAGGCTCTTGTGGTCGGTGAAAATCTCCACCCTGTCTCCATACAAGTAGTGCCTCCACAACTTAAGTACAAACACCACTGCTGCCAGCTCCAAGTCATGGGTTGGGTAATTCCTCTCATGATCACGAAGTTGTCGTGACGCATAAGCTATTACCTTTCCATGTTGTATCAGAACACATCCTAGGCCTCTGTCCGAAGCATCACAGTACACTGAGAATCCTCCGGTCCCATCTGGAAGTGTGAGAATAGGAGCTGTTATCAGGCCTCGCTTCAACTGCTCAAAAGAACTCTGACATTCTGCTGTCCAAGCAAACTGTGCATCCTTGCGGGTCAGTTGTGTCAATGGCGCTGAAATCCGAGCAAAATCTGAAACAAACTGCCGGTAGTAGCCGGCCAATCCAAGAAAACTACGAACCTCTGCAACTGTGCTGGGCACTGGCCATGATTCAATAGCCACAATCTTCTGGAGATCCACTTCTACTCCTCCTCGAATGATGATATGACCCAAGTACGAAATGCGATCGAGCCAGAACTCATATTTACTGAACTTGGCATATAACTGGTGCTCTCTGAGGATCTGAAGAACTATACGGAGATGCTGCTCATGCTCCACCTTACTCTTGCTGTAGACCAGGATGTCGTCCAAGAACACAATCACAAACTGATCCAAGTAAGGCATGAAGATGCGATTCATGAGGTCCATGAATACTGCCGGCGCATTGGTTGCTCCAAAAGGCATAACAAGGAACTCCCAATGCCTATATCTCGATCTAAAAGCTATCTTCGGGATGTCCTGCTCTCTGACTCTGATCTGATGATAACCTGAGCGCAAATCAATCTTCGAGAATACTGATGCCCCTTTGAGTTGATCAAACAAGTCATCTATCCTCGGAAGAGGGTATCTGTTCTTGATTGTCACTGAGTTCAAGGTACGATAATCAACACATAACCTGGACGTACCATCCTTCTTTTTCACAAGAAGCATCGGGGCTCCCCAAGGCAATCCACTAGCACGAATGAGTTCCTTGGTTCTAAGCTCTTCAATCATCTTATACAATATCTCCAATTCTAACGGCGCCATCCTGTAGACTCTCTCTGACACTGGGGCTGTTCCGGGAATCAAGTCTATAGTGAACTCGATCTCCCGCTCCGGAGGCATACCTGGAAGCTCTTCTGGAAAAATATCTGGGAACTCATCCACTATCCTGGGCAACTGAACTGCTGCTACTGCCATCCGCAATACTGGAGAAGATGACTCAACCTCACCTCGAGAGAAAGAAAACTCCGGCTCGTCTGGAATGCTAAAAACAACCCTGCCAAGGTGGCAGTCTATCCTAGTATACTGGTTCTTCAACCAATCCATCCCTAAGACCACATCATAATTGGCTATCGGGAATTCTATCAATCTAGCGAAAAACTCTCTACCGCTAACTACGATCCGACACGAGGAAAATACTCTATCTACTCCCACAAGTCCGTTACCAGTAAGTATATTGAGTCTTACTGATAATGACTCGGGCTCCAATCCTATCCGTGTCGCGAATCGTGCAGACATAAAAGAATGCGATGCACCAGAATCAAATAAAGCTGAAGCTGGAAAGGAGTTAACGAGAATAGTACCTGCCACTACCTCTCCTGGTGCCAATCCTTCCTCCACGGTCATCACCATAGCCTGACCGTGCCCTCGGGGTGCTGGTCCCCTCTGCTGAAATCCTCGCTGTCTGCTCTGACTCTGGGCTTGGGCTTGAACATACTGCTGGGGGTTCTGCTGCTGGAACACTTGGGTCTGAGGCGGCAAGGGCCTCGACAATGGGTACTGCTGCTGTTGCTGGACCGGTGCTGGCCCTCTCACCGAAGAGCTAGAAAGGTTGGACGATGATGAACCACCCCTATTCGGGCAGGATCCAACCCTATGGTCTGGTGCTCCACAAGCCAGACACAATCCCTGTGCCCTGCGATAATCTGCCACCACATGGCCTGGCTTCCCACAATGAGAACATCCCACTGCGAAAGACTGCTTCTGCTTCTGCTGCTGAGGGTACGTCGGAGTGGAATGCTGAACCGACGTTACTGAGGCCGCTCGCCTCGGAGCTCCAATAGTCAAAGCCCTGGCTGCCGGGGCCGGTGCTGAAGACTGATTCATCTGGCCGTGAGATCTCTTCCGACCTCCGGTCCTATCCACAATCCTCTGGGAGGTATACTCATGCCTCCGGGCTGCTCTCAAGACTGCATCAAAAGTCTGATGCTCAAACTACTCAACTGCCAACAAGATCTCCAGGTGAAGTCCCTGCTGGAACCGCTGGGCTCTATCATACTCGGTTGCCACCAGGGTGGGAGCAAACCGACTGAGTCTAGAAAACTCGGCCGCATATCCGTCGACCGTCTTGCCTCCCTACTTCAGATTGGTAAACCTCGTCTGCAGATCATACCGAGCTACGGCATCGAAATACTTGGTCTGGAATCTCTCCCTGAACACTGCCCAAGCAATAGGTGCTGCTAATCCAACGGCCTGCGCTGTCCACCAGATGCGGGCAAGATCTAATAGCTGCAAGCGCACCACGGCTACCTTCTCATTCTCTGGAGTCTTGGCTGCTTCTAGAACCACCTCTGTGTCCTGAAGCCATGCATCTGCTGCAATAGCATCTTCACTACCGTCAAAGAATGGAAGGTTCAAGCGCTTGAAGCTGTTGGCCGTGCTGTTCCCTGGATGATCGCCTCTGGTCAAAGCATCCGCCACTGCCTGTTGCAATACATCTCCACGACGATCTTGAGAAGCTATCAAGGTCCTGACGAGTCCTACCAAAGTGCCGTCATCAGGCTCGACAGGCTGAACTGGCTGGACTGGTGGTTCTCCGTCAGAAGGCACGACTCTGGAGGCTACTCCGGAATGCTGGGCTTGATCTCCAGGTTGCTGTTGGTCCACGGAAGGTGCTCTGCCTTGCTGGTCGGTAGGACCACGAACAATGCCGCTGAAGAAGATGACATAGGGAACAATAAAGAAGGACCAGGACAGATCAACGATACAAGCATATGATCAGGACAAGAATCCAGGGATTCAGAAGATATGAGCAGAGATCAAGGACGAATACTGATTGAGACATCTATTCGGTAAACCCTCACATATCTTGATTTACAAGACCTGCATGGGCCACCACTTATATATATTAAAATAGCCTAAAAATTACTTGAATTGTTTCCTAATTAGGACTAAGCTCTAACTTAAATTCTAATTAGCTAATTAAGTCTCTAATCACATGGTTAGTCTTCTAATCAAGGTTAACTAATGTTAAACTATCTGCTAATACAAAAATCACTAATCAATAGTTACCACACCAATCAAATAATAATAAAATAATTAAAAATTCAAATTAACACATAATTACTAAAATACCCCTATTCTAGAAAAGTGGTAGTGACATGGTGGCGCAAGTTGATAATGTGGCGCAACTTGATGTTCTGACTTCCATTTGAGTGGTGCAGCCTGATTTTTAGCCTCTACAAGACCCCCTTCAAAGTTTTCAAAATTTGAAATACTTTGAATTATGTATATTATATCATAGGTCGCGCTTGTTTCACCCGACTCCAATTTTTTGAGCGCAAGTTACACAATCAGTTTCATTATTTTGGCTAAAAATAGCTGTACACTTCTAAGCTTTCCCCTCTTTACCACAGTCGATCTTTTCTAAAACCCTATCTTCTCTTCCCGTGCTCCATCCACACGTACGCCTCAGTACGCTCCCCCTTCATCATGACGAGAAATAGCTAACCCATTAATGGAAGGTAAAATGTTTGACACCGAACCGAGCATCGATCAACCCTTTTTAGGGTTTTGATTTGATTTGGACGACATGTGCCTTCTCTTTTTAGGGTTAGGCGTACTTCATGACTTGCTCTACCTTTTTTAGGGCTTGGTTGCTATCCACACTGTGTGTTGCGCGACATTTTGAGAGTTATGATTTTTTGATTCTGTGAAATCAATTTGGCGCAACTTGAGATGTTGTGCTACACAATTGTTTATTTTGACAGAAATGTCGCGCAACACAAATGTAGCGCAACCTGATATATCGCGCAACATAGATGTGGCACAATACAAAAATATCGTGCAATATAAGGGTTGTGCAACCTATGATGTCATATATTCTGTTTCATTGAACCAGACACTTTTTGAGACTAACTTTTGTTTGCTCGCCTTTATACAGTTAACCTCAGAGAAGACCCAAAATATTCGCTTCAACATTCAATGTATCAGAGTACGAAGAAGACCTGTGCATGTGTCATATCTGCAGTACGACCCTCCTGAAACTAGGAAAGCTATACTCATTGCTCAAGAGAATACCACCGTGCTATGCTTGATGAACGGACAGCCTTTAGAGAGTGTGGATAACATAGTCCACAAGAAACCAACGTTCTTGTCACGACCCGCACCCAGTGTAGGGCACGAGAAGTGGGTACGTCCAGCCTACGCCGCAGTGTCAACGGTAAAACGCTGTTCTAGGTCACAATTAAAACTAAATATAATATGATATACTTTCCGTACGGAGGACAATCACATCATGATATAACTCAATCACCAAAACTAGAAGTAGCACAATAAGATAACTATGAATCCACAAGAGAATTACAACAGAGAGAAATAAATCTCAGTGTTATCAACACCAACTCAAACAAGCATAAAATAAATACAACTCAAGACCACTGAAAATAAAATAAAAAAATTCTAGCCATCTACTCCAACCTCTACTGTGTCTCCTCTAGGCTAGCAGGTAACCTCCAAGCTATCTGTAAAATTTATCAACAGGTCTAGTCAAGACGGAAGCGAGCACAATACATCTCACGCAGTTTATAATATGACAGGATATGTAAATATGCTACAGAGTAAGATAGAAGAAATACTGGAAAATATATGAAGTAAAAGAGATGACTGTAAAAAAATATCTATTATAAGTAAAGAACTAACAGTGGTTAGTGATGCAGAGTACAAGATTGACATGTGAACGGCTTGAATTTGTATATGAGTAATCTAAGAGTTTGCATATGAGTATACTACTTTAGAATTGTTCACATGACCATTTATACTTCCCCATACCCCAATCAATACACAAGGATCCAGACAGGTTATGTTATTGCACATAATATCATATGAAGGCCCATAAATGGGTGCACATAAATGTATACGTGGGGGCTCTGTGAACATGAGAGTACATGAATCACAAGAGTGCACATGAATGGTAAAAGTACCGGAGTACATGGTGAAAGTGAAACGCACATGACATACTATAATCCGATGCTCCCAAGGGGGATAACATCTCATGAAGGGATCCATATAGTACCAATCCGTGTTAACAACGTGACAGCATCAAGTAAAGTAATCTAGAGCATAAATATAAATCCTATCAAGTATGAAACGGTCAGAGAATGTACTCGCCTGATAACCTGAACAGCTGATAGGTATAGATGTCCAAACTGAAGCCACAGAGTCCTATTTAGAGCAACACAGGTTACAAAGTGTTCAAGTTGTAATAAATGAAGTTTACAAAGCAATCTACAAGATTCTAGGTTCTTCTAAGTCAAAGTCAACTCTGGTCAACAATCTAGTCAAACTAGGTCAAACTACTCAACTAGGTCACACAAGGTCAACTAGGCCAAACTAGGTCAAACTACCCAACTAGGTCACACAAGGTCAACTATGCCAAACTAGGTCAAGTGTTGACTTACAGTTGGCTTTTGGTCAACTGGTCAACTCTAGTCAAAAAGGGGCAAATCTAGTCTAAGTATTAAAGGTATAAAGTTGTACCTCGTTATTCGTACATCGAAATTTACGACACGTAAATCGAGATAAGTTGATCAATGGTAAGGTTCATAATCTTATTATAGTGATCCACATGTTCATCGTGTCAATTTCAGCGATGTGAGATCACTGGAATCGACTGATCTTAGTTTCTTTGTACTAATCCCGAAATACGAACATTATAAGAATTAATTATAATAATTGGTGATACAAAGAGAAAATATCTACAAACATTGCCGAAGATGAAATAAACATCGCCAACGTGTCCAGAATGGTCAAAATAGCTAGAATAGCCTGTCCATAAGTCCAGTTTGGACACAAGGGCAAAAAGGTAATTTTGGGTCAAAACGGTATCCATGTCGGACCCACTTTGTACCGAAAAATGTGCAAGAATACAAGTCTATAAAATCTAACAAATTATATGTCCACGAATCCAGAATGATGATACAAACCCAACGGTATATCCGGAATTGGATTCCATTGACCCGACCTCAATTTGGTCCGTTGACTAGAACATTGGAATTCCGGTTTGCACGAAAATGCGTGTCGGAGCCAATGTCGTCAAAACTCAACAAATTATATGTCAACAAGTCCAGAATGGCGATACGAACTCAACGGTATATCCGGAATTGGATTCCGATGAGCCGATCTCAGAATGACCCGTTGACTCGGACTGTGGGGTCCGCTTTGCACTGTTGGACCCGCTTTGCACCGAAATGTGTTTCAGGGCCAACGTCCTTCAAATCTAACAAAATTTACATGAATTTGTGCCAGAATGACGTCACGAGTCTACTGATGTTTTCGAAATTGAAATCCGGAGTCCCAGGTTCAAAAATAGAATTTTACAAGTTAGAAATTACGAATTTGGACGGCCAACTTTGGCGTCAAATTCAACCAATCAAACAAGCTCACAATAAAACAAAACTAAAGGGGTAGAAAGAGGGTTATACCAGCTATGCACAAGAACTAGTAGCATGCCAAACGGAGCTGCGGTGGAGGAGATACGAGCCGACGAAGTTGGCTCCGCAAAACTGTCCAAAAATTATACAATTTAAACGGTCAACTTGGCGGTCGGTTTTGATGTATCAAACGATAAAATTAATGGATGAAACTTAAAGTAAATGAAAAGGGACATATCGAGATTGAGATAGAAGAAACGGATCGACGATCCAACGGTCGGAGCATGCGCCGACGGGTTCCCGTGCCAAACGCACGAATCTCCTGTTTGGCTCGTCGGGAAGATTAACGAACACCTCGGGGATGTCCCCCAGGGTTCGCCGGAGCTGGGGGAGTGCCGTGGCAGCGGTGGTTGGCCGCGGTGGCACGGTGGTTGGCCGTGGTGGCTGCTACCACGTGCGCTACTGCTGCTGTGTTGTTGTTGTAGTTGCTGCTGCTGCCACCTGCTGTGGCACGGCAGTGGGGCGACGAGGCGGTTGCTGGCCGGCGCACACGTACGGTGGTGATGGTGTAATATTGATGATGATGGAAGTGGTGGTGATGGTGGTTCGGTGGTGGTGGATGAGAGTGGTGTTGGAGGAGGAGCGCAGCTTGGGATGATGATGGTGGCTGCCATGGAGGTGTGGGGAGCTGGAGTTCGGGGTGGTGAAAGAGAATGAAGAAGAAGGAGAAGGGGTCGGCTATTGAATAAAGAAGGAAGAGAGAGAGAGAAAAGTATGTAGGAATAATCAATGAGAGAGGGAAAATTAGAGGAAGAAAGAGGGATTCTCTAAATGTTAGGGCCGGCTAGGGATTTGTGTGTGTGTTTGAGTGTGGAAAAATGTTGTGTGGTGTGGATGTAATGTAGTGGAATGGAAGGCTAGGATTTAAATGAGAATTAGATGTTATTTAGTCATCCTCTAGAAATTTAATAAAAGGGGTTGTCCAATGAATATTTAAAATGGATAGACTAGGTATTTAATATTTGTAGGAAAATGAGTGTGTGGATATTCATGAGGGGACAACTTAAAGCTTGGGTTGGGTTCGGCTGAATCGGGTCGGGTCAAAATTGGGTTAATACAATAAATGAATTAATTTTAGGTATTAAAGATCATGGATAAATAAATAGCATGTGGGCCTCAAATAAATGGGACACAAGTATCATGTGGGTAGTAGGCTTCATGTGGGCAATGTCGATATTTTGGGTTGACAGGTTTGGGTCGAAAGTGTGTCCCCAATTCAAGTCGGAATAAATATGACTCTGTGGGATGAATTAAAATTGGGTTTCGTGTTAGGAAAGTTGTACGAAGTAAATGAAGCACAAGATGGTGTGTCTGAGTGGGACACGATGGTCATGGGTGTAGGGTGTCTTGAGTAGATCATACATGAGGAGTTGGTTCTGGAAAAATGACTTGTCTTGTGCTCCTAAATTAAAAGTCATGGCAATGTGCAAATAATGATCAAAGAAAATAGTGAAAAATTAATTAATAATTATTCAACGATCAAATGGTCTAAATTGATCCGAAGTTGTGTGATGCAAAAAGAGTACAAGGAAACAAGTTTGAGTGGAACATTATATACCAAAATGAAGGTAATCTTGTCCACTACAAAACTCATGAAGAAAGTTTCCAGAGATGAATATCTTTGGCACTCCATAAATCAAAGGCACGAAAAAGTACATTTAAAGATAAAAAAAATCAAAATGAAATATTTATTGAAAATAATTAAATTAGAAAAATTTAAAAACAACTCTAAATCTAGGGTGCTCACAGTTCTTGTTTGAAGATGCTATCAGGAAGATGTCCCAATCCAGGGCCAAGAAGGAAGGCAGAATTTATCAGTGTAGTGGGGGCAGGATTATATACCTCACTGAAATATCGAGATACCTATCACTGTCTCGATACGAATTCTCCAGTTACCCTCGTCGGATGGCATGGAACATAAATCCGAAACTGCAGGCAAGAGTGGGGAGGATCTATTTTAGGCTGGGTCCGCAAGACAGAGACCAATTCCACAACACCTCAGAGAAGTACAGCTCCTATCTGAGGGGTTTGATGCCTGGCTATGTTCCTCCAGAAGACTCCTCTCTATTTTTCCCAGTTAGAGTACCAATCTTTATGAACGAATTCACAAAAGCTGAGGGAAGATACCTGGATCAGACCATGCGATTGACAGGCCTGGTGAACCTAGATATGAAGCGCAGGAATTGCTTGGTTAATTGGGTCTTGGACCAATTTAAGGACAAGCTTCTTGAGATAGGTCTTTATGAAGCAGTCTGGGCTACGGTTTATGGCTTCCATCCGAATACCTACATATTTTTGGCTCTGGTAGAAAGGTACAATGATAAGACTAGTACCTTTATGACTCCTCACGGGGAGATTGGCTTCGCACTTCCCGAGATAAAGTTCATTTCCCATCTGCCAATGGGTAACAACCCGTATGAGGAGTACGTACCCACAAACAAAGAACTGGATATCTTATTAACAGAGAATCCTGAAATGGTTAGTGTCTTCGAGGAGCTCTTGTGTCACTATAAGATATGCTCCCTATACTGCAAGAGTGCCACTGAAGGTACATGCTACACATCCAAGTGGCTGCCATATTTGTTCTTGGGCCATGCCTTTAAAGACAAGATATTTGAAACTCAAGCTTGTGATCCACGTTTCTTCAAGCCACTCAGCGACGACGATGTTCAGAAACTAATGGAGAAATACAAGCACGTCAATAATGTGCTGAACGAGGATTGGTTCCCCTTCAAGGTAGGTACTCCGACCAAGAGTTACCTCAGACAAGGTTATAGACCTATGTCTAAAGATGCCCAATTGGCGGGCTTTTTTTCTATATGGCTGCAAAGGTTTGTGGTCCCTAGAGCAAGTACAGTTGACTAATTCCATCGAGGTGTTCTGTTCGCTGTGGTATATCACGTGTTTGGCTACAAGATGGACCTCCTTTCAGCGATGACTTGTCACTTAAATACGGGCCTGTGCTCTTTTGTGTATACTATGCTTCATGACAAAAATGCCCGACAAGATTTCCACCGCACCGAGATGCCCTACACCTATCTGTTCGGGTGGTTGCATTTGTACTATCCCAGTTTGATGGACCCAGATATGAGTGTAGTATAAGGGAACTTCATAAGGCGTTATTCTAATGTTCGTTGGAATATCAACGCCTTATCAGAATGCCGAAGAGCCTTGAACAAGGGTTCTGGATGGAGGTTCCAATATGTCCCTCCCCCTCAAGTGTATGAGCATGTTCCTTCCAATCTTTTGGATATGGAAGCCACATCACAACATCTGATTCCCTCCACCTTTGAATGGTTAAAATCAATCCGGCCGTCTCATTTAGTGTATCGATTTGAAGAGGAGTGCTTTCTAGAGCCATATCTGCCGAGCCGATTCACCTGTCAATTCGGCTACGATCAATTACATGTGGGGAATGCCACTACTGCCTGCAAACCTGCGGCTATTTGATCGATAGAGCTAGGGCGTGGGGATACTACAACGCTAGGGACACTAAAGCCATATTCTCAATGCCAAACAGCCCTGCTTAAATAGGCCCACGTATGTTATACACATACTCAAATTTCTACACTTCAGCAAATACTTTAGTCGAAAACTTCCATCTATTCCACAGCTTCGCTAGCGACAAATGTATGCGGTCTGGGACTCGTACTATACTGTCATTCAGAGATGCTGAGGACCAAGACCCTGCTAATGAACCGCTGGAAGCTTTCCTTGAGGGTCTCCTGGATGAGGTGAACGATCCGTTAGATGTGTCATTGAAGACACAAAAAGACAAATCTTCTTTTAGAGAACTGAGCAAGAAGAGGAGAGCTGGAGAATCATCAACTCAGCCTGATCATCTTCCTTCTTCACCCAAGGTTACAGAAAGGAAAAAAAGAGGGCCGTAATGGCCACCACTGAACCAACTAACACAAGGACGACACAATCCCAGTCAAAGCAGATGCACACTGGGATGTCCTTTGGAGGAGGAGTAACAACTCCTTTGTTGGTTCCGAAGCAAAATGGAGCCATCCAAGAAGAAATTCTCGAAGAAAAAGAACCGGTAGCACCCCTGCATCGGAAGCCCAGAAGGAAATCACAGGCAACTAAAGCAGATCATCCAAGAGTTGGCTCTTCCTCTATTCTATCCAGGATAGAGGAATCTTTAAGTCAGCATGAGACACCACCACCTTCGCAACATGATTTACCACTTCAAAAAGGTAGTTTTTAATATTACTTTCGTATAATCATGTTTAACTGAAATTTGACATTGTTCTTTTTTATTTGCAGAGGTTACAATGATGAACACTCTAATTCAAACCACCTTGCTGGATGAGGTTCTTACTCCAGAACCAGCATTTATGAAGGATAACGTTCCTGTGTCTGCAGCTGTTCTAGCTTCCGCAGGAGTGATGATGTCATCTCCGACTCTTGGAGTCCTTGAACCTGAACCCCTGGAGAAGGTTTTGCCTTCAACATAATCTCAGGCAGAAGTTGAAAATCCCCCTGCTCAGATGGATAAAGTTGTAGATCCTCTTATTGCTCAAACTCCTACTCTTTCTCAAGAAGACCGAGAAATGATAGAGGCTCTGAAGGGATATGATTTTGGAGATTTCTCGAATGAAGATGATCTCACCATTGTTGTCGAAGGTGACCAAACTTCGGTAGAAGTTATGTTGAATGAAGAAGGACTGGCCGAAGAGGGCCAAACTACTATTGCGGGTGAAAAGCACCCCATTGATAATGAAGGGCATTCAGGCCTGAGAACTGATGAACCCAAAGCTTCTGAAAAGGTTCATGAAGATTAGCCTGGAGCTTCTGTAGCAGCTAGGATTTTTGAAAATCCTAAAGCTGATATTGCGGGGATTGAAACCCCTATAGATCAAACCCCAAAGAATAAGGAGACAAACACAATCGCTCCGTCCCTCCAAACAGATTCAGGGGCTGGAAGCAGTCGCTTCTTATCGGGCGGCTCGGAGGCTGGAAGCAACCAAGCAGCAGTGTCTGAGAACACTATGTCGAGGCTTCGTATGGAATTAGCCATGCCTTGTGAAACGCCATATGTACTGCCAGGTTCAGGTAAATTTCTGATTTTTATTTATCCTAATATTTTTGATAATGTTTTAACAATGGTGTATGTTGATCGCAGAAGGACTTGTGGGAGCGACCAGCTCGATAATGGCTCCTTTGGACAGAGGAATCCAAACAGGAGAATGAAGCTCATCCTAGATGCCTAAATTCGGATCCCCTGGTGCACAATCTGAAGTACCTCCCACTGCTGCAGCAGTAGAAACTCAGGTGGAAGTGGTAGCCACTCCAAACACTCTAGCGACAAACAGATTTATTGTCGCTTCTTTCACCAAAGTCTTCTATATATATATTCGAGGCCTCTGGTTCAAAGGGTGATGGAGAAGGATGATGTTCCTTTGACAATAGTCAGAAGCCTTTCATCTTTTCTAATCGGAGGTATTCGCGATATGGGAGATCGAGATCTGGCCACCTACTTAGAGCATGTATTGGATGAGCTTCAGGAATCCATTAAAGCCTACAAGGACCTTAAAAGAGGGAATATTCAACAACTCGTGGACGCAGAATGTGAAGCCATGGCTCGTGAAGCTGAAACAAACAAAGCTAATTTTGAATCTTTTTTGATGGCTTTCTCCCAACGCTCCGCAGAGATGGACGTCCAAATTACTGAAGCGGCCTCCACTGTCGAGCATCATAGAACTACAACTACAGAAAAAGAGAAAGAAGCTCTTGATCTGGAAGTTGAAATTGCTTGGCTCCAAGAACGGCTTAAGGCGACTAAGCAACATATAGAAGAAGAAATCCAACTGCATCAAGCTGCTGCAAGCCAGTTGGATATTTTGAAGCGTTAGAAAGACGACTTTGTTAGAATACAGAATAAAGAATTAGCACGCCGGACAACTATTTTGCCCCCTTTTGACCCAAAGTCTGGAAGGGCCCAAGCTAGACAACGGGTGCTTGATTCCTGTGTAGAAAGAGCCAAGGCTTTGAAGAAGCGGATCGCAGACCTCAGCACTCAGCCTACATAATAAAGCGATCCCAGTTGTTGTCTCTTTTTTTAGGATACCTTTCATATGATGTACCTTTATTAAACATTTTGAACATCATTAATGAAATGAAAATTTTTGTGGTTCCATTACTTATTGTATATCCTGTTAAAGATAAGTTATAGAATAGCAAATATATTCAGAGGTACTGGATGTGACATATTTTTTATGGAAAATAAAAATATTCATTATATCTGCTCAGAGGTAATGTGGACGTGGCAGAGTATAATTCTTGAGATATCATTATTTTAAAAGACGACTTTATCAGAGGTAATATGGATGTGATAAGTCATTTGATATAGAAAATAGAATTCAGAGGTAATATGGATGTGAACTCATTTTTCTATTGATGATCTTCAAGTCAGCTGGGACTCAAAAACATGATATCATGTCTAAAGCAACCAAGTTCCAAAAGATGATATCTATGATAAAATGATTTGAATAGGCTCTACCAGGGATTTTACTCGGATAGCTGAGAATTGTACAAAATTTAGAGAACATCTTATACATAGTATTTCTTTAGAAATTTGCCATTGATAGGCATCATAGCGACTCGGCTATCCATACCAGTCAGTTGATAAGATCCATTTGAGAAAACTTTGCTTACAATGTAGGGACCTTCCTACTTTGCTTCAAATTTTCCTTTACTTATGTGCATCATAGTCATAGGACGTCTGACATTTAAGACTAATTCTCCTTTCTGAAATACTCGTATTTTTACATTACGGTTGAAGGCTTTTGATATGCGGGCTTGATATAACTCAATATGTTGTTGAGCTAGGAGTCATTTCTCATCAAGCACTTCAAGCTCCTGAAGTCTAAGACGGTTATTATTTTCTGTTGTGAGTTCATTAGCAATAGCAATCCTTAGGGAAGGGATCTGAATCTCTAATGGTAGAACAGCTTCGTACCCATACACCAAGGAGAAAGGTGTACAACCGGTTGGAGTGCGTATGGTAGTACGATAAGCCCATAGACATTCTCCAAACTTTCACTCTAGTTTCTTTTATTGGCATAAACGAATTTCTTGAGAACTTGATGATAGTTTTGTTGAATGTTTCAGCCAAACCGTTAGCTGCAGGATTGTCGACCGTGGAAGCAACATTATTGATTATGTTATCATCACAAAACTGAGTAAACTTCTGACTGATGAATTCTGGTCCATTATCATGAATGATTCGTCGAGGAATACTGAATCTGTATATCATATGATGTTTAATGAAATTGGTGACGTTGCTAGTCCTGACTTTAGATAAAGGTATGGCTTTCGCCTATTTTGAAAAGTAATCAATTATAGCTAGTATAAATCGATGTCCTCTAGATGACCGTGGATTGATAGGACCAATGACATCCATATCCCAAGCTTCAAAGGCCATGATACGGCAGACGGATAAAGGAACTCCGACGGTTGATGGATGAAGTCTGCATGGATTTGATAGGCTTGACATTTTCTTGCATATTTAATGGCATCTGATGCCATAGTAGGCCAATAGTAGCCCATACGTCGGATACGATCCTGTAATTTAGGACCAGGCTGATGTGCACCATATACACTATCGTGAGCTTCCCGTAGTATTTGTTTTGCTTCATCTCTCGCAAGACAACGTAAGAGTAGACTATCAAATTTTTATCGATAAAGGGTCTTAGAAGTATGATTGTAATAAAACTGGAGTTATCACCTACGGATTGTTGCAGCTTCTTTAGAATCTTCAGGTAAAATGTTATGTACCACAAAGTCGATGAAAGGAGCTGTCCATTCTTCACTAATGATATTGATTTCAATTGAATTGCTGAACTCAATATTTGAGTTATTCTCAATGCAAAATAACTCTCTGTTAGTGGTGACAATCATTTGTTGCCTTTTTACTGGGATTGCTAATACGGTTGCTAAATTAGCTAATGCATCAGCCTCCGTATTATATGCCCGACGCACATGTTCAATGAAGAAGCCCTTGAACGATGTAGCCAGCCTAACTGCCGCTTCATGATATGGGACGAGATCCTGGTACCGAACTTCATACGTACCTCTAGCCAATTGGAGACCAATGAGCAGAGCGTCGTATTCAGCCACGTTATTGGAACACGACTCGTTTAAAGAATAAGCTCTTTGAATAGCTAATCCTTCTGACGATACGAGGACGATTCCAACTCCAGCGACAATGGCACCTTTTGGTCCTATTCTGGATGTACCGTCAAATAATAGAAGCTAGGCAAGAATTTCTTCTGAAATCATGTTGGATTCCAAAGTTTCGTCCGAAATCTCGTCATAGAGTTTAGATGTTTCCGAAATTAGATGAGCTGCCAGGAAGTCAGTAAGAGCTTGACCCTTAACAGACTTTCGAGGAACATAAACCATATCATATTATGCTAATAATATGGCCCATGTAGCAAGCCTGGAATTAAGTGTACTGGGCTTCTTCATCAAGACCCGGAGAGGGTTAACTCTGAAAATAACATGAATAGTTTGGCCGGTGATGTAATGTCTCATCTTTTGAGCAGCAAACATCAAAGCTAGACATTCTTTTTCCACTAGGTTGTATCGATGTTCAGCTCCGATTATTGTACGGCTGAGATAATAGATAGCTTGTTCATGACCTTTTTTATTCTTCTGAGCTAGTAAGGCTCCCAATGAATCATCCATCGCTCGAACATACATCAAGATGTATATTCATGAGACTGGAGGCACTAGAACTGGAGGGTTCATCAAGTACCACTTTATATCTTCAAATGCTTATTGGCATCCTTTATTCCAAATAGAAGACATACCTTTATTCATGAGTTGAGTGAACGGTCTACAGCATCTAGAGAGATTTGAGATGAATCTCCTGATGTACGCAAGCCATCCCTGGAATCCTCGTAGCTCTTTTAGGTTGCGTGGAGGACGCATCTCTTGAATGGCTTTAATTTTCTCAGGGTCAACGTGTACACCTTTATAGGTAATAACGAATCCGAGAAATTTGCCACTAGAGACCCATGGAATGACTTGGTGGAATTCATCTTGAGTTGATGTTGGTGCATTAGATCGAATATAGTTCTCAAGTCTTGGATGTGGTCTTCCTTTAGACGACTTTTGACAGCAATATCATCTACATAGCATTCAATTGTCTTCCGCAAATGATCATGGATGATATTACTCGTAGCCCGCTGATAAGTTGCACCATCATTTTTAAGACCAAATGACATTGTAACAGTAGACTCCGAGAGGAGTGTGAAATGATATATGTTTCTCATCTTCTGGATGCATCTTGATTTGATTATATCCTGAGAATCCATCCATAAAAGACATTCGTTCAAATTCGCAAGTAATGTTAATTATGACATCAGTGATCGAAAGAGGAAATTTATCCTTTGGACAAGCATCGTTGAGATCTCTAAAGTCAATACAGACTCTGACCTTCCCTATTTTTTTTATAACTGGGACAACATTGGCAACCCAATCAGGATGTTGTTCTTCTCTAACAAAACCACAAGAGATAAGTTTCTTGACTTCATTTTCTATGGCATCTATCGTATCAGGTCAGAATCGACGTTATTGTTGTTTGACTGGCTTTGCATTGGGTAAGATGTTGAGCCTGTGGGTAGAAATCTTAGGATCCAGTCCTGGCATATCTTCATAATTCCAGGCAAAGACGTCAATGTATTCTCGAATAAGCTGAATGAATTCTTGTGTATCCGCTTCTGGGAGACTCTTGCTGATGAAGATAGGTCTTGGCGAGCCTTCATCTCCAACATCAATCTGAATTAATTGATCTTTAGTAGGGGGTTCCTATTGCTCAAAGCGAAGTTCCTATTGAGTGTCCATCCTTTGTGCCCACAGATCTGCTTTAGTAGCTTCAGTAAAGTCATTATCGTCTTTTGAGAATCCAGTAGACACCATATTGAAAGATAGTATCACCCGATGGACATGACCTACACTGGTATCAGAATCCCATAAAACAGAACCAGAAGAGTTAGATCGCTCTTCTTTATCGGATTTAGAGGTTTCTGGAGTCAGAATTGGCGAGGTATAACCCAATCCCTGCTTCGTTTTGCTGTAATATTGTTGTGACTTTCCTTTTGGAGCAGGGATACGAATAGGAGTTCGCCTTCCCTTACCACCATTGAGACCAGTTTTAAAATTATAGCCCTTCTTTTGAATGATATCTTTTGACTGTTGACTATAACGACGTAGTTGAAGTATGCCGTTATCATAATTTTCTTCTTCACTATCGGGCATGATCTTCTGTTCTGTTCCTTTACTAAAAAGTATAGGAAATTCATCTTTCTTCCTGGAAGGAACTAAGAAGAAGGAGTCTTGCACTGGTTCGAGCAATACTTCGTCTTGGAGAGGTTGAACTGTTCCTATTGTAAGTGGTTCGAAGTTATCTAACATTTCTAAATAACATCGAGTATAATACAAGACATCAATATACTGTAAAGGAGATGCTACTTTATTGATTTGTACATAATCATTTACAACAAGATTCTTGGCCATAACAGAAGGCTTAGTAAGGTTGATAACCAAAGGGGGAGAAGAAGAATGAGGATGTTTGTTACGACGAAGGTCGATAACAAGAGGCTCAGAAGAGGTGAGCTCCCTTTGTTCCATCTTTCTAGCAGGAGGCTGTTTGTTATGAGAGGAAAGATGGATAGTCAATGTCTGAGAAGAAGATGGACGAGTAGTACGTCCTTTAACTGGGATTATGAGAACATCATTTGAGGTGTCTTTCTGATCTTCCTTACTATCCATCACCAACACAACCTTCATGAACTCTTCCTTGTACATCCAAGAATCAGTATAATATGCTTCAATACCCCTGAAAGGATTTAGATTAGCTACTTCCTTCTGGACTTCTCCATTGACGACCACATATTTGAAGCATTGGTGGAAAGTGGATGGTACAATGTTATGCTCATGCAGAAAGGATCTTTCCAGCAAAGCCTTATAGGAGCCATGATTATCGATCACGTAGAAGGTAACCTTTGTACGAAGATTGCCGATTTGAACTTTCAAGAGAATCTTCCCCAAAGGTTCACTTCTTCCAGAATTAAATCCCAAGATTGTCGTAATGGTTGTTGAAAGATTAGGTACAAGAATATTTAATACATCTAATAGAGTCTTCGGCATGATGCTGAGTGCAGACCCAGGGTTGATCAAGATGCGATCAACTTTTATGGTGTCGACATATCCCGTGAAGTAGAGGGGTCGGTCATGATGATTATCTTCCAGCAGCATATCATCTTATGTCAAAATGATGTTAGGCATCAGCTCCATCATACTATGACAATGAAAGCAGGTTACAGGCTCCTCCTCTAGCTTCTTAATGAGTGTTAGACAAGTATCAGCTTGCATTAAAGCTTCACTCAATATTTCTCGAGTTTCCTTCGAGAGATGCAGTAGCTCAAAAATTGATAACCTTGCCAGGGTATTAGCCAGCTGAGCCAGTATATCAAAGTTATACGGCTTCTCAAGTCCCAGAGCTGCAGTCTTCTTTAATACTTTATTGAAGCGGACATATTGTTTTCCTTTGTCAGCCGCCGTCGGTTTGGGAGGAGTTGGTTCCACTAGAGGCGATAAAGTCGAGGAAAAATTGACAGCATGAGAAGATGATGCTGGAGGAGCCTCCGGAGCTAGAGCAGGGCTCTCTTGACCTTCTGAATAGTCTCTCAGCTAAAGTCTCCCAGACCTAGTACCAGTTAAGGCTTCTTCTTCGGATGCAAGTTCGAAGGATACCATATTGCATTTCTCTGCCCTGATATTACTTTTGGAAGGTTTTCTTTGGCAAGATCAAGAGTTTGTCCAGTAACCCAAACCAACATGAGATTGGTTGTGTGAAAGGCATAGAGAAAGAGGTACAGGAGATCCTTTTTCATGGTTCAGGCTGGGAGCCTTATGTAGATCATATCCCATCTTATTCATGAGTTCGCAGGATTGTTGACTATATATATGGAAGGCTGGTTGATAATTGGTTTCTAGATTTGGCAGCGTTGTCTTAGAAGAAAAAGAGGAAGAAGAAGAAGAAGAAAAAGAAGAAGAAAAAGAAGAAGAAGAAGAAGATGAAGAAGAAGAAGAATCTGCCGCCGAGGTGAAGGTAGCAGTTAACGGTGGAGGACAATATTCACCCAATAAAGTCATGTGACATGACTTGTATTTGGTTGCTTTCTTGGACTTTGTAGGTGAAGAAGGTACTTCAAAGTTAGCCACCAAATAAGGATGGATCCACATAATCTCTCCTTTATTAGTAGACAGAGGAACAAGACCATCAGTTCGTACAAGTGGGAGATTAACAATCTCCAAAGTGGTTTTCGGGATGGGAATGATGCCATTCTGTACAAGTTGAGCAGGAAAATCACCAAACTGTAGAGAGACGATGTTAGCCGTTACAGTCTTTTCGTGTTTTTGGAGAGTGATTGCACCGAAATTAACTATCTCCTGGATCTTGCCTTTAAGCACATAGCATGCTCAAGTCGGATGTCCGATAAACCTGTGGTAAATACAATATTTAGGGTAGTCAGATTTACCTACTTCCTCTGGCCGTTTTGCATCCGGTAGTTGAAGTTTATTGCTCTTGATCAGGCAATCAAAGATGCTCATGACATCATCCTCATCAAAGGAGTATTCTTCTTTCGGATGTGGTGCTCTCTGTGGTGGTGTCGTTAGAGTAGGTGTTGATTGACCTATATTGATGGCTAGAGTTTCTTTGCCTTTGACATTGATAGCCAAAGTCTCTTTACCCTTGCGGTTGTTCTGACGGCCACCGTTATTTGATGTAGCATGTTCATCTTTGTCAAGATTAGGCATTTGAATACCTAATTATTTGAACTTATTAGCACTTTCTTCTGCCACTTTAGCATTCACTATGAATGAAGGCCAATCCTGGAACTGCGTTGATCCAGTCCACATGCTGATTATAGGCAACATGTTTGATTTACAAGTGTCTACAGTCAAAGCATCTGGAGTTCCGAGAAGCATTTGAGTGCCTCACGACGGAATCGTTCAATGAACCGTTCGGTTGTTTCATTGTGTCGCTGTTTAATTTTAATGAGAGAAGACATAGTCATGTCATTCGTTCCCTCATAAAATCATTCCAAGAACATTTGTTTGAATCCGGAGAAAGAGGTTATACAACCATGTAGCAAACTGTGGTACCCGTCGTAAGCTGCACCTGCTAAATATCCGACGAACACCTTAGTGAGTAGAGCATCATTTAGCTGTAGTTGATAAGTCATTACCTCAAAGTGATTGAGGTACTGACTTGGAGAAGTGCTACCATCAAATAACATAATAGTAGGGGATATTTGGGAGGAAATTGAACTTCCTTCCACTCTATAGGATAAGGTTGTTTGATCCCAAGCTTCTGTGAGCCGTCTTTCTGCTTGAAGGCTTCAAATTGAGTACGTAAAAGTTTTACGGCCTCATTAGTATCTTCCGATGATTGTGGAGCAGTGGACTGATTTGATATGTTGGGAGGGGGTACTGTATGATAAGTACCAACCCAGCACCAGATTGACTTGGAATAGCTTACACAGGTATGGAAGCGGTGTGAGAAGACTGTACCCCCAGACCAATGTTGACGGGAGTTGATATCGTTATAGGTTCTTGGATCAGAATCAGATTCACAACCGGTAGAACTGTATAGTGTGTCATAACTATAGCATGCATGCCTGTCATCATCTCAACCATGCTCTTCAAATAGCCTCCAAAGCAGCAACTCTCTGCTCTTGACTATTAGAACTAGAAGCATCTTGATCTTCTGTGATGACATAAGCAGTCACTTCTCTAGCTATCGAAGATGAGCTAGTAGAAAAGATGGTTCGTTCAGAACTTTTACTATCCGCATCAAAGTCATATAAGGAACTACCCCCAGGATAAGTAATAGGGATATCCTTTGACTGAAGGCATCTTGGTTGGAATCAGGAAGATTCCTTTGATCGAGTGTTTCTTGGTCGGAAGAAAAGATTCCTTTGACCGATTGTTTCTTGGTCGGAAGGAAGATTCCTTTGACCGATTGTGTCTCGACTTCTTGATTTGGTATATTGGTATACTCTTTCGCCAGATTTACGAATTCGACCTAAGTAATGTTAACTGAGATTGCGGGATGCATTGCGTTTCAAACGCTTTCCACCCCCAGTGCTTCGAGACGTCATGTTGACAGAGGCATACAACAATTCATCTTCATCCACTATCATTAGTTGAGGAACCTGAGAGTAATTCAGGCGGTCGAAGACAGACCGTTTAGCTAATTGACAACAGCATTTGATAACTACCTCATAGTGATGGTTACAGCGATGTTCTTGGGGCCGCATTATAGATGGATGAGACGGATTTGTGCTCTTCCACTTCTATTTAGAAGTTCACGAAGATTGGTTACAACAATAGGATGAGAATAAGTCGAAGGAACATATTTTTTAATGATGTTAGGAACATGATTCTGATTCTTGAGATATCCTATTCCTTGAGTGTATAAGGAACTGTTGAGTTGGTTAGCATAGGTAAAGGGGTTCTTGACTTCAGTAGTCTGCTTCTGGCGTAAGTTAGCCACTGGCGCAGACTGTTTACATTTTGCTGAAGTAGGTGTTGACTGGCGCCTGTTGAGATAGGTGCGCAGGTCAGATAGGTCTGCTACTTGTGTATCTATCTAAGATACTAGCAGCTTACCCTGCTTGGATCTTGAGATGTGCAGGGTTGGAAGATCTGGAGTTGCAATCTTGGGATTTGGCATAATCCCTTTTTATGTTGTGCAACCTGTTCTTATGTGCCTGGCATAGCGCAACTGGGTAACAAAGTTTAGTTTGAACAGAACTCACTTTCTTCGCAGAGATTTGATTGTCTTTGTTCAGAGGAGTAGAGTTCTGCCCAAAAGAGCTTTAACACTGACTGGCACATATGCGCCACCGGAGATGCTTTCTACCGAGTCAAGGACCGGGGGAAGAATTAGAAAAAGGCCAAATGACACTTTCCTTTATCTGTGACGAGGCTGGAATAGATGTATTCCTTGCTAAGTTCAAATTTGGAGAAGGAGTAGCTAAAGAGCGTTTCCCTTTGTTTTATGGCTGAGAGGCTACAGGCGCAGGTTGCGCAGGTTGAGAAAAGGCCAAAGGGCGCTTCCCTTTGTTCTGTTTAGCACTCTCTCTAGATAGATCTTCTCTGAGTTTAGAACTGGAGAAATAAGAGAATAGCCAAAAGCATTTCCCTTTGTTCAGAGCCGAAGAGGCAGTAGGTACTGGTTGTGCAGGGGTAGTGGTTGGCAGAGAGGCAGTCTGCGCAGGTTGCGTAGGAGTAATGGATAGCAGAGAGGCAGTCTGCACAGGTTTGTAGGAGCAATGGTTGGCAGAGAGACAGTCTGCGCAGGTTGAGCAATGGTTGGTAGAGAGGCAGTCTGTGCAGGTTGCACAGGAGCAATGGTTGGTGCTGCAGAGGACTTGGGAGTCCACACAGTGTGTGCTTGCTCTTGGCAGCAACTGCTGTACGCCTAGTACCCCGATCACTGATTATTGCTTCGTAGGCAGTTTGGTCGACTTGAACGACCAAAGTCTTTTGCGTCTTGCCGATCGACACGGAATCACATTGAGTTATCACTTTCTCGTCGGAGGAGAAAGTCATCCCCAGCAGAGTCACCATTTTTTGCAAAAAACAAAAGTTTGATTACAAACTAAGAAAAGAGTACAATAGTACAATTTGATTTCTGGGAAAATACAACTATAGGAATCTGATCAGAAGACGATCACTTTATCCCTTAGACATTGTGATATCGAAGACACAAGCCTCTGGAAAATACAACAGCACTTTGTCAGTAGATATGATCATTAGTGATGCCTTGGAACTGATTTGAAACTCTATTTATAGAGTTCTTGAAATAACTGTTTAACAGTTATTCTGGGTGCGCGCCTCAGGTTGCGCACTTCTGTTCACTTGTGTGAGCGGTTATACCAACTGCTAAAGACACATGGCATCATTTGAATAAGATGCGCGTGATCGTGGGCAGTGTAGTAGACACGTTCTACATATTAGTGGCATGCACACCACGTATTCCTGCCGGACATCAGTTTGACCATCTTGTGCCAACTTGGCCAGGTTGCGCATTGACGCAACTCAGCAACTTGTGCTGCATTTGAGTATTCTTATATTTATTTTATTAATAACCATCGCGCACCTTAATATACTACACGAGCTGCTAGCTGTCATCAATATTTAACAACTGACAAGATCTTCTCGAGCACCGCATTGCGCAGGATTCGAACGAATTTCCTTCGATTTTTGTGCTGTCAGCTGTCAGGTAATAATGATGGCCATTATAGTTTCTCAAGGGGACTGCCACGTGGCACTCGCGCAACTGGCTCTGGCGCAACTTGATGTTCTGACTTCCATTTGAGTGGTGCAACTTGATTTTTAGCCTCTGCAGTAGGAATATACATATAGTCGTAGCGATGTATCGGTGTCTCAACAGTAACTAAGAGAGGCTGTAACTCAGAAAACATGGCTTCTCTCTAAATAAATATACATATGTATAAAGTGTAAGTGTATAGCATGGCCCGTGCAAGTAGTAATTGTTCTCAACTCTTAAGAATCAGTAAGTTGCATCCATAACTTACCGTTGACCTCTATCTAGACGAAAAATCCTATGACACATCTAAAAGAAAAACAAAAAAATTCGGTATCTCAGTTAATCAAGCTCAGGTATCAGGATAATATATGTGTCAATCATGTGTCATCCTGCAGGTCTTTATGGAAATAAAATATATAATCTCAGGCAGGCTTTATACATCAATACTAGACCACTTAACAGTTGAAGGCACCTGAATGTAATCTGGAAGCCCATATTGACATAACCACTAAGATCTAAGACAATAATAAAAATAACATGAAATAAAAAACAAAGAGAACATGAAGTGAACAATAGCAAGGTGCATTTGCCTGATTCTGCGCTGTGAAGATGAAGGGTAGCCCTTAGGTCGACGTCTCCGGAATCCAATGCTCCTAAATAATTAATTTATTAGTATAAGTATTTATTCATAAACTTATAATATATCTTAATTAGCTAATTTAATATTTTAAACCATAATAATTATATCCAAATATCTGATAAAACCACTTAGATTCATACACAATAACACATACTTTTCACGAGACACCGGAACCTAGTTTTACGATTTTTGACTTCCAAAATTGCTGTTTATGCCCCTACTTCGAAGGTATGCCTAAAAATCATCTAAATCATAAAAATAATAATTTTAAATTATTTTACAAAGAAATAAGCTCTAATTTCAGATTTTGAATTCTAAGAAAAATTTACTATTCGACTTCAATGTCGGCTAGTCTACCCGAAACGTGTCCGAACATCACCAACTATCCAATATGGCTTAAATATGTTCAATAACATATAAAATAAAATTAATATAGATTATTTCTATGAAACTAAATTCATTTATGATCATCTGTATGGATCATAATTTATAGTCTTTCTAGGTCAGTAGTTTATTCGAAAAGCTAGTATTTCGACCCCTATTTTTTTCGATCAAATCTGAGTTGATAAAATCATGGAAAAATGCAGAATCATATTTTATAGTAATAAAGCTACATTATATTCAGTTTTGAAAAATATCAATAATAAAATAGTGTTCCTTCACAATGGTGCTAAAAATCAACGTTACCGAAACCCGATTTATCAATAATTCAGATGCAACTTCTAGGGAAAAAATATATCATAAAAGGGATCAAAGTCTAATTTCTAGAATACTAATCTCAAATATACTACAGAATTATAATCGTAAGATTCGAGATAAAAAAAGATAGAATTTACCGGAATCCTTTGCTAGAAGGCTTGAGGTGCTCCTCCTTGCCAAAGATCCCAACTTTCTCGTCTTGCTTGCTTTCTAATCCCTTCTTGTGGGTTTGAAGGTGTTGAAAATAGATCTTGAAGGTTGGATGGTGAAGATGAAGCTTCTAGGATTTGTTTGGTGAGATTGGATGGAAGAAAGGTGAAAGGATCGAGTTTTTATGATGGAGGAGAGGGTTATGGTGAAGGAGATGAAGATGATGGGTTTGGGGAGAGGGGTTCTGCCTAATATTGAGAGAGGGAGAGATGGGAGTGGTCGGCCAAGAGGGAGAGAAAGTGATTAATTAAAGTTAGGGTTTGGGTTTTGGGTAAAATAGTTACATATATGGGCATTATGGTTTACATGCATGTAGTATAAGAGGAAACCTATTCCTATAAGGACAGTTGACCAATATACGTGGGGGGCAATTTTGTTCAGCCATGGTGTGGGTCCCATTTGATTGGATTGATATGTTGGTGAGTTGGCTAATTGATTGGCTAAGGATTAATATTTAAATAGGTATTTACTAACATAGAACCAATTAGATCTATATATAAATATATATCCAAAACTCCGATTAAATATAAAATATATTTATTAATATTTTAATACCCAACATGCCTACATAGGTTTGGGTTTGAATTGGAAGAAGTTCGAGAAGGTTCGGTACAACCGGGTCTCTTAAAAAGTCATAAAGGCTTATATAACTAACTAATTAATTAAAATATGACTTGGGTCACAATTTGAATTGCTAACATGCATGGGTCTAAAATATGACTCCAACATCCCTAATATGGCTAGTATACTAGTCAAAGCACCCGACTATACTAGACATGCCAATTTTTTGTCAACTTGCACATTCAAACTCAATCATGACTATAGCCTTTTATATATGGTAAAAATAGAATAAAAAGTAACTAAAAATCCAACAAATATTTTTAACCAAATTATATATTCTTTTAATTTTGAGCGATTTTATAGATACGTCCACGTTTGCGTCATCTATGTAATAGTATCCAATATTATTATTACACTAATTGGCCGATGACGTGTTGTTTTTAGCACATTTAAAGATGAGGTGAGGTCGAGTAGACAATAATAGGTGAAGAACTAGAACAGGAAATGAGACGTTATTTCCCTTCTGGTTGAGTGCATATGTAAGGAACTCGGTAGTTACTATATAATAATTAACAGAATGTTGAATTGTGTTCATTTAGTTAATTTTTAGAATATGTTTAGGGATTATATTATGTTTTGATACATACTTAGGAGTTGGTTATGTATTTGAGGTTATAGTGACATGGATACACGAATCAGACACTGACATAGACACACACTGATTTTCTTGTCAATGAATATGTATATATGTGTATGGATTGCATTATAATTTTAATTTTTGCATAAGTTTAATTAAAATCAAATTGATACTATATATATATATATATATATATATATATATATATATATATATATATATATATAGGAAACAACATAGATACATAAATGAGTTAGTATGGATACATGTTAGTATGATATCGTAAAATGAGTATAGGTGTATTTCCTATCTTAGTTGTGAATATAGGCTTGAAGGTTCATTTTGGGAAGGAGTTAGTATCTTAGATACTTAGGTAATGTCATTGAGTAGTGGGTATCGTAATGTCAAGTTATATTTAGTATACCCATAGGTGAGGGTATACTAGAATATGAAGGTAAAGGCAGTGGTCAAGGCATGAGTCAATATACTAGGTACCATGTAGTGTTGGTACCAAGATACCAAGTTTCAATTTTATGTTGGTACCAATATACCAAAAATCTAGAGTTTTATCAACACCTATGTTTATATTGGACACTCTGTGGTCAACATTTCCTTGTGGGCTCACAAGGAACACATGACGACAGAGGTATAAATATCTCTTATGTTAAGTGTCTGTGTTAGCCTGAAATCAAGTGGCCATGTAAGCCCTTCTAAGAAAACTAAATTTTGTTATGTAAGCTTTTTGAGGCTACTAGAGTTGTACCCAAAAAATGAAGAACTTAGACTTTTATAGAATTTTTTAAAAATCTAGTATTAACTAGCAGCCTCAAAAGGCTTACAGAAGTAAATTTCAATTTCAGAGAATGGCTCACAAAGAACACGTAACAACACCTAAGTGTCAAGTATGTTGGTACCATGTGTCAAGTATGTTGTTACCAAGATACCAAATACCGAGAAATCTTACTTTTATCATTAAACATGTGATGACCCTTACTTAATAGGGTTTAAAATCGGATAGTCCTGAATTATAAAACGGATAATACGTATCCATCTTTGCAGAATTATTTTCAAATGAATATGAATTACTATCTGCGGATTCGTTCGTGGATGTACAATCATAATTATGATGACATGTGCGGTTTGTGAGATGAATTTATACAAATGGCAAAGTAGTTCCTGCAGTTCACCAAGGCGTTACCTCAGTACATGGACTGCACCAAAATTAAGTGTCCATGTGTAAGATGTCACAACTTGAAATATCATCCAGAAGTGGACATCATATATTATTTATACTCGAGAGGTTTCATGCCAAATTACTATTCGTGGACCTCACACAGAGAACTTGTGCATTAAGCAACAGAGCCAGGGCCTAACGTGGAGTCGTCTATTGATGTCCACGACCAAGCTGATTACGACGAAGGGTGGGTGAACATGGTTTTTGACGCTATAGAACCTAGTTTCGATCCGAAAAATCATGATACAACTGAGGAGGCACCGAATGTCGATACTGCAAAGTTCATAGAGTTGCTGGAGAATGCAACAACTTTTTTATATAATGGTTATGAGGATCATTCACTGTTGAAGGTGGTTACAAGAGTACTGAGTATTAAGTCCAATTTTAATGTGTCTCAAGAATGCTACAACCGAATCATCGAGTTGATTATAGAGATCTTGCCGGAAGGTGCTAAGTGTGAGGACCCTGATTTTTTTAGAATTATTTTTTTATCTATTTTATATGTTTTCTATTTATTAAATTAGATTTTTATTTTTAATTATGACTACAGATGTACTTTTTCGTAGTTTTGATTTTTGAAGCACAATAATTATCAATTTCTTAAATTTATCCCTATCATTGTATTCTAGACGAGTCCACCTTCAGTTTGATATATCATGTCCCATCCAAACGTGTTCTCTTGTGCTATATTTTTTCATGTGCAACGTTGGGGATAAAATAGTCATTTTAGTCTCTACTGTAAAATTTGACTAGCTTTCCAATTAGCAATTAAGGCCCAATTTCGATCCAAATCATTTGACCCAATATATGATTTTGACCCATTTCGAGCCTACTATGCACATGTCATTAGTGTACCACTCAGTTGAGTTCCCATGTGCTAGTTTATCTTAAGTGGCACACAAGTCGAAACTATAGACATATTGGACTCAAATCGATCACAAAATTCTACTGACCAAAACTAGTCCAACAAGGGACCCGTGGAGCCTATCCTAAGGCATCCTAACCTATTAGACATATCTTAGATTTAGTTTTTTGGATTAGTATACAGCCACATTAATCAAATCTAATTTAAATCAAATCCTATAACAACTTTCCTATTTTGGAACCAATTTAAGTCCTATGAGATAGAATTGGTGTATTTTTTAGAATATGCAATCAAATCCCACCAAATCAAATCCTGCACACCCCCAACTTCTTTCCCTTACATGAATCTCTTCCGTCTAGGATTTATGTACACTTTTTATATATTTCTCTACTAAAATCCTCCAATTTCTTTTCTATTTTTGTACTTTTCTTTCCACCCTACAGAAACTCATCACCCTGACCTCTTCCAACCCTCCTGCCACCATCTTCTCGACCCTAAGACACCCCCTAAAACCTCAGCACCTTCCTGAAGAGCCTCAGCCCCTAATTTGATCGATACGAGGCACGAAAGGCACCCGAAGTCGACCAAATTAGTGCAAAATTCGTCACAGCAGGTTAGTCAAATTATAGACGAGATTTCATCAACTTTTTCCCATCCATTTTAATTCAAACCAAATCTGAGAGTTGCCTTTGTGTGTCTACTCCAACCTGTGATTGCCAGATCCCCCTGTTCCAAGCGGTTTGTCCGTGGCATTGATTCTACGATACGATGTCCAAAACTGATGAATCTGGTTACAAGCCATTTTTACCTATCCAAGTTCAGTTTCTAACCTTCTTATATTTTTATTCAAAATCTAGACGTCGGTATCTTTTCGACGCATATCTGTAGGATAGATTTTGCATCCGTTTGCTATTTTTAGAAATTTATGACATTTGCCGTGTCACCGAACTCCAAAAAATTTGCTTTCCTTGTGTCCAAAAGTGTCAAAACTCCATGAAACCATATTGAACTTTATGTGTGCAAGGTTTAACATTATAAATACTATTTTAACTAATTTTTGTAATTTTTTATATAATTTAATATTTTTAAATATTTATTGTTTTGTGCCTCAAATCGCAAACCAAGTCTAGGAATTATGTTGTAGAATCAATACAAGTCTTGTACAATTATTTTTCTATGTATAAAATATATTGTTTATTAATATATAATATTTATAAATATTTTTTAGAACTAAAAGTGATATTTTATGTTAATAATATATTACTTTTATATGTAGATTTAATACTATATATGTTATATTAAATAGAGTAGTCAATATGACTAGTTTTGGTATAAATATATTATTAAGGTTTATATATGACAAGTACATATATAGTAAGTTATTAATTTATACTATGTTCGTATTTTGGAATTCGAGCGTCAAAACTGAGATCCGTCAATTCCAGTGATCTTACATCACTGAAATTGACAAAGTGACTGTATGGATCGCTAAGACAAGATTATTAACCTTGTGGTTAATCGTCTTGGCTCGATTCATGTGGCATAGGTTTGGTTGTATGAATTACGAGATACAAATGTAATATTTGAACCTAGAGTTTATAATCCATAATATTAACGAATAGTGATCATAGAGATTAGTATAACCTAGCTCTAGGTGGTATGATTAATAAAATGGTTTATGTAGGTATTACACGACTTAAAATGACCCAAGCTTTCTAGGTAGGAGTGGTAAGTCATAATTGTATTTAGTAAATAATGCATATTTGTTTATGATTTAGGTTGGTAGATATTACACGGAGTCTGATTCATTCGTTCATGGATGGTTCGGGTAGATTTTGGTTCTGCACTCTCTGCATAGATTGGACAAAACTCCAGGCAAGTACACCTTGCCAAATTTTGCAGTATTTACATGCTTTTCTATATTGCCATTCTTTCTTGCTTGGTTCACATTTCTCTTGCTTCATGTCATGGTTACTTTCTAGTTTTACGTGCACGTAGATTGTTACTCATTTTTTATGTTACTTTTTCTATCTTTCTTATCTTGTTCATGTCTAGTGATAGTACTACTATGCATGTGCCATGTTTCCCCTGACCTGTTTGACCCGTACTTAACTTGGACATGATTAGATATACTTGACTCCCTAGTACCATAGGAGAGAATGTTTTATTAGCCGTGGCTATCTATTATTAGTGCCTCCCCGAGCTACGATAGAGCACCTGTTATAGGACAGTTAATGCCTCACCGGGCTGTAGTTTTTATCATGCACGTATATCCAGGATTAATATTATATTCTCATGACATGTCACCATCCATAGAGTTTCTTTATGTGTTATCCTTTTCTCTACTTGTTATTCCTATTTTTTTGCATGTTATTTACTGTACAGTAGGCATGCATATTATGTGTCTTGCTAGTCCTCTGAGGATGTGGTGCTCTCTCCAGGTATTAGATGAAGGTATGGTACACTAATGGAGGATGATTGCTACACCAAGACTGTAGGTATATTTAGTTGATGTTTTATCTTTCTCTTCCGTAATTAGATTTTGTCCTATATTTGATTCTTGCTACATTATAGCCTAGTCTTGTACAAGCTTCTACTTTTCTCTAGCTTATTCATGATAAATGTTATTGGGGATCCGCTCTAACATATTTATCTATTCTAGAATCAGTGTATTATGGTCCGATCAGCCTTACTGTACTTGATTCTTTATTGTTACCGATATTTAGTGGATTGAGATATAGTTGGTCTAGAATAACCAGACAGCTTATACATATTCGAGCTGGGATGGAGTCCTCTCGATGCGTAGCTGGCATATATATGTATCCTAAACCTACATACTTTAGGACTGGGGCGTTATATATTTTTTTGGTGGCTTACGTAGGTCGAGTTAGCCGTTTCGGTTACGTTAGTGTACCAAGCGGGCCTATGGACATGACTAAACCCTTAGAACCTCAATCCACAATGGCATTGACAATTCTTTAAAAATTTCTCTATCGTCCTTGAACTTCGTATTTGCTGTAACACCCACTTTTTTGGAATGAAGGTAATTTTTGAACTTTTGTATATATTTTTATTTAATAATGTGATTCATGATTTTTGGTGATTTTTAAATATTTCAAAACTATTTATTATATGGTATAGTGATTTGGCCTCTAGCTAGTTTAGCCTTGGTGCAAACTAGCCTAGTGTCTCACCATGACTTAGAGACCTTGTTAGCATGGTTAGTGGTAGTAATTCCATGTGAGTTAGTTTCAATTTAAAAGCTAATTTGCAAGTTTAGTTAAGGAGCTAGTTGGGCCCTTTGTTAGATGTTAGATTTTGACTTGTAGAGAGGCCCATTGATTGTGAAACCCTAATCTAACCCATTGTAACCAGCCATAGGGGTTCCCAAGCCTCTATTTAGTCCCTCTTCAAGAACACTTGCCTCTTTCTACACCTCTTTCTTCATTTGGCAAAACCAAGATTTATTCCTCCTTCAAAATTCCTATTTTATTCATTTTTCGTCCTTTTTAATCCTAGTTCATTCATTCGGTTCTAATTTGTGTTTGTGGACTGATGGTGGAGAGCAATCTCAGTTTTGGGGAGCTTTGGAGCTTGGGAGTTGTAAGGGGGATTCATTCTTTTGGGGCTTTTTCATTGAGTGTTCACTCAATAGGTAAAACCCTTCAAATTGCTTCCAAATTCTGATTTATTTCCATAGTTGCATTCATTTAGGGTTTAATTACTGGTCCCTCAAGTTTGGTTCGATTTGGAGTAGGATAGGTATGCGTATCGATTGCGTATTAATGTGTATGTTTACGTGTTCGACGAAATGTCGCAATGGAGCTTTTATTCGTATTTTTGAAAACTAATTTCACAAAATTATAGCCCTATATGTGGGGAATGGATTTCAAATTTACTGGGTCAATTTTGTATTATTTTATGTCAATTTTTGGATACACGCGTGCATGAGGCACTGCACTGTGCCCGTGCTGTCCCCTGTTGCTCGGGGTCGACACAGGATACGACACTACATAAGAATGGATGAAACTTGGTGGACACATAGGACACGTGACTGACATGATGTTGACCAAGTTTTATCGTGTTTTGTGGTGTGGATTGGGAGAAAGCGAGGCTGCACTGTCTCGTGCTCACTATGCACGCACACGAAATCACGCTCTGATACGCGTTGATTGATACGACACAACCTAGACATATATTAGGGTGTTCAGTCCCTAGCCCTATCCCTGGTGAACACGTGTGTACGAGCACGGCTCGTCTCGATCACTGAGTCATGTCCAAACAGATACGACATGGTTGTACGAGGCAGCCTCAACTGCCAGTTCTGTCACTGTGGGCATTTCGAATTCTTGGACACTTCGTATCCTGTAAATTGGACACGATTGGCTCCCTAGACATGTGGGATATGTCCCTAATCCCTGTACACATTTCCTCCATTGAATTTCAAGTTTTTATTTCAAATTTGGGGTTTCGAAGCTAATGTTTTAAATGTTTTCTGAGTTCCCAGTTTTGTGATATTCAAAATAGGTTTTGATTTGGGTTTTTGAATTTGAATATATTCATTGATGTTGTGATAAGCTCCCAGGTTGATGTGATTTGATATTGACTTGGGTTTGATTTCAAATTATTTATGAGTTTCCTATATGTATATATATATATATGTGTGTGATTTACCTACTATATCTTGGTTCAGTCCATTTTGTATTATGATGCTCTGTCTACATCTTCTTTAGTGTTCATACATTAGTATTCTCTAATGTACAGTTGTCATTCATCTCCTATATGTTAGTCCAATAGAAGTGTCCCATGTTGTATATGTGTGCATGTAGAGTGATAGTGAGTGACTACATCATGGTCCATTTGGTAATCTGACTTTCAATCCTTCAGTGATTTAGCCCCATAGACTCCTTGTACCAGTTACCTACAACTCTTCCCTTAGTATTAGCAGATGAGTTGGAAAGGACACTGCTTGGGTTCAGTTCTTGTCATTTCATTTAGCTTAGCTTCCAATTTTATTGCCACTAGTGTTAAGTCCACATGTTGACAGAGTTTCAGTCCCCATTATATAGTGTTATCCTACATTCACTTATAGTCAATCCCCATCATATAGTATCAGATATATTAGTAGAAGGAGAGGTTCAGATGTGAGTGCAACTAGAGTGTCTAGTGTGTGTTGTAAGGAAATGTAGTAGGATGGGATGTATAACTATTATACACTAAGTGATATTGAGGGGCCATATATAAGTACCAGTCACGTGGATACTAAGTTTAATCATATAGTATACATGTAGCAGTTAGGAGGGCCAAATAGCATTTAATAGAAAGTAGCATGGGAATATAAGATATAGATATACCTATATACTTCTATGGGTTAGGTATAACCGTGTAAGGATGTAGGCAATCCAAGAGTTAATATTGTCACCTAGAGTATAGGTACCCATATGTACTAGGGTAAGAGTTTAGTTAATAGAATATAAAATAGACAGCCCCAATACCCTAGGTTTGGTTGTTGGACCCAGAATAAACTAGTTTGACTAGAGTTTACCAGAAGTCAACATTAAGTCAATATGTGACCAATTGACCTAGCTTGACTACATTTTGATTTAGTTGACTAAGTTTGACTTAGTTGACTAAGTTTGACTTAGTTGACCAACCCTAGAATTGACCAAAGTTTGACCAATTAACACTTGCTAGCCTAAGTTTGACCAGTTGACCAATATAGGCCTAATTGGTCTTGTGGAATTACGTTTGACTAAACCTAGAGTAATTGACCTAGCTTTACTAGAGTTGACCCAAAACCCTAAAAGTTTAACCTAGTTTGACTTGAGGGTTGACCAAGAGTTGACTTTAACCTAGAATTATATAGTTTGCATCGTAAACTTTATTTACCTTATTTTAAACACATTATAACCCATATTGCTCTATTTAGGACATTGTGACTCCGGTACAGACATCTGATATTACACTACTCTCTTCAGAGTGTCAGGCGAGTATATTATCTGACAGTTCTCTCATTTACTTGTCGATTACTGTACATCAGTTCGAGTTAGTTCTATTTGATTCTCTGTTACAAACATGAATTGATATTGTTAGATCCATTTTATGCGACACTCGTTTATTCATGTCTGGCCTCCATTTCTGGAACCACTACTGGCATCACCTACTGGTATTATCTACTAGAATCACTTACTGGTATCATTCATGTTCTTGCTGGACTTGTACTTATTTTTGTGTCGTGTTATGGATTCATTTGTACTTGTTGGGCGAGGAAATACTGGAGTTGACATATGAACATTCCCAAATCTGGAACCACTCCCTTGGAATTATTCTGGAATGATAGCCACCTCGTACTTGGCCGGTGTGTGATGTGCCGTATTACCTATAACCGTTTACATGTCGATCTCGGTATTTTAAACACACTGTTAGTGTCATGTTTAGGACTCATCTGGATATTGTCTGGACTCACACAGGACTCATACTGTCTGGACTCACATGTGATTACACTTGGTTTATTTCATACAGTCTGGACTCATATTACTCTAGTTCAGCTAGTTTAATTACAGTCTTCATTTTCCATGTTTCTTTGCTTCTTCGCTTTACTTATATTGTGCTAACTATCGTTCCATTTACATTAACTGTTTAAACTGCAAGTTTATCAATATAACTGTCGATAACTGTTTTAGAATCTTTGTCATTTATTTGGGTTTTCTAGATGATTTTGTGCTCGTTCTGTCCTGACTGGACCTGTTGAAAATATTACAGATGCTTGCCCCGAGGACCCTTGCCCTACTTACTATGGACCAGGAGATGGTTTAGCTACCTTTGGCCCCAACTCAGGAGTGATCAGGAGACTAGCTAGTAGACTTGCTTTAGATTCATGTTTAGAACTTAAATTGTAATAACTTGAGATATTGAGTTGTATTTGAGTTTGTTTGAGATATTATTATTAAGTAGTTTATATTTGTTATTGTTGTTTAGTCTTTAGTTATAAACTTCTGTGTTATCTTATCCTGCTTAGACTGTGATTGAGATTTCATTATTTCTATACTTGTCCTCCGTTCGGAGTTAAGATTTGACAAGTACACTATATAATTGCGTGAGTTATTGATTAGATAGTAACCTTGAACAGCGTTCTACCGTCGACACTACGACGTAGGCTAGACGTACCCACTTCTCGTGCCCCAATACTGGGTGCGGGTCGTGACACATTTTTAGTGGTGGCCCATGCAGGTCGAGTTTATGTAGTGGTATTCGAACTAGAGTATCACTACAGCCTGCGATTGGATTGAGATAGGCTTTAACGGAGAGGTACTCAATCACAGTTAAGAAATTTTATGCTTCAATTCATGCCATCTATACATCGTACTGATTTGCCTTCTTTGAAATAAACTGTCCTCCTTTGATTATATCACTTCCTGATCAGTATTGACTTCCTTATTGATCTGTCTTCAGGATGGTGGAGACATGGTCACGTCATTCCGGCACATGAGATACAGCAGAGGGGTCTGCCACCTCTCGTCTGGTTCAGCCTGTAGCTGGGATAGCACCACTCCCTACGACTGCTCACGTAGGAGTATCTGCTACTTTCGGGGGTCCTCCACCTGTTTCGAGGTTTTCTCCAGTTGTTCCTGATGTTCTTCAGCAGCAACCGCCACCTACTGGGTATGTGGATGCAGCACAGATGTTCGCTTACTTCTAGAGGATGATTGAGGTGCAGCA
>JANAVB010031617.1:52437580-52761250 GCA_029216955.1 Iris pallida
GGACATAGGTGGATGAATTTGGTGACAAAATGGAAATAAGAGGATCGGTTACAGACATGAGAGAAATCAAAGAATAATGGATAAATAATAGAAAACTATTTATAATACATGAAAAACTAGTTTTTATGAGTCAAATAATTATAGAAAAAATACTTAAATTCAAGAAATCGTTTTATTTTGGCCAAAACTCTAAGTTTGTCAAAAATAGAATTTCTAGGAAGAAACTAAATTTTATTTGTCCAAAAATATTTAATTAATTATATAAAAATCTAGAAAAATATTTAGGGTTACTGAGTTGTCAAACATAATTTTGGAATGGGTTAACTATCTATTTATTAATAAAACAAAATAATAACAATAATATTAATAATAATAATACTTATAGTAACATGCATACTAATAATATATGTAGCTTTTATATAAAAAATACACTGTAATTAGGATGATAATATAATAACAACAATACTCACATACTGCTTTACTAGTAGTAACCATTAAAATTATTATAGTAATAATAATACAAGAAATACTAATAATATATTTACATATACAGTACATACATACCTTCTTAATACAAATAATACTAATAATAATAATAATAATAAAAATATATGCTAATAATAATAATAATAATATATAAAATAACTCAGTTAACAGTAAAATAACAAAATGAAAAAGAAAAGAAAAAAATAAAATAAAATAAAATTTCACTCGGTTCTCTTCTCCCAAATGAGAGAGAAGCTAAAAAAAGATGAAAAGAAAGGGAACGAGGGAGATAGCGAGAGAGCGAGGGGCGGAGATCGGAGGCGTGGAGTCGTCGGTAGGCGGCGGAGGCTTAGGCGAAGGGAAGAAGAAAGGGGGGTTCGGAGCTGACGGGGATGGTGAAGGGCGACAAACGGCGACGGAGAGGATCGGGCTTGGGGAGAGCGGGAAAGTCGGCCGGGATGGGGGTGTACTGTGCGGAGGTCGGAGCTAGGGCACACGGCGGTTAACCGGACTGGACGCGACGCGTTGGAGGAAGACGGAGGGCTGGACTGGCCGTTCGTCGGCGAGGCGGTGCGAGCTCAGGACGGTCGGAGGAGGCTCGGCAAGAAGCGCACGGTGGTCTGGGAGGAGCTGGCTCACCGGAGGGTACCGCGGCTCACCGTGGTTGCAGCTGCTTAGGGCGATGGTGGCGCTCGCCGTAACCGATGCTGAGTCTAGATCAGGCGATGATCGGTGCTGCCAAGTTAGAGCGGGCGTCAATGGGAGGCGCGCTGTGCTGGTGAAGATGGCGAAAGCGTGGAGGGTTTCAACAAAGCAGGCGATCGAGCGGACGAGCGAGGCGACCGGTGGAGGAAGCTCGCCATCGAGGCAATGGCGGTAGGTGTCTTAATTTGGGTTTTTCCTTCGGTCGATTGGGTTTGGAGTCACCGATGGTGGCGGTTGACAGGTTGGCCGGAGGAGCTCCGGTGGGTCGGGGCTATTGGCGCTAGGGCTGGGGCTCAGCCGGTTGATGGGGTGGTGTCTGGGTGTGACAGTGGCAATGTGGTGATGGCTGGTTGCTGGCGTATTCGGTTCGAATCTGGGGGGTTCGGCCAGTGGCCGAAGGCGAGGTCACGCTGGCCCGACCGCGGTGGCGGGGTCGAGAAGTTTTCGTTGGGACCTTGGCGGAGTTGGACGTGATGGTGGTTATGTGTCGTAGAGGTTAGAGTGGTCGGGATGGTGGATGCAGGGAACAGGGATGGCCGGGTTGGGGAGCTTCTGGCCGAAGTTGGGAGGCACGGACATTGTGCAGGTCGGAATAATGGGAAAGGCTGATACGGAGGTTAGGGATTAGGATTTGGTGTTGGTTGTCCTGCGAGACATAGCCTTGGAGTCGAGTTCGTGTCCGGCGTGTGGACACGAAGAAGATGAAATGTAATGTAATACAAATAGTGGAAGGGAAAAATAGGGACACAGTCACGATGCACGCACGATGAGATGTTGGTCACGGACACGATGTACTTATTTTTGGTTGTGGAATTTGTAGAAGATGATTTGTGGAGAAAATAATATGGAGGAGTACCTGCCTATTTATAGGATGTAGGAATTCTCAGTTGGATAAGGATTATAATATTTAAATCCCCTTTAGATAATTGCTACTAATTTAAAATCAATCAATTCCAAATCCAAATACAAATCCGATTTAAATCAAATTAAATTTTTAGTTTAAACTCAATGGGACAAATCAAATTTCAAATATTTAACTATTTAAATAAATCTAAAATTTCAAATCAAGGTTTAAATCGTCACAATAATTTTGAAATATATTTTCCAAAATACTAATAATAATTTCAAAAACTACATTATTATTTAAAATAAACTAATAAATAATTACTAAATATATGTATGTACAAATAATATTTACATAAATATACTTTTCTAATATACCATTTTATAGGAAAAATTACTTATTATTATAACTGTATAAATGAAAAGATTTTCATAATTAAAATCATAAACTTGAAAATGATAGCTAGAAATAATTATTATCTATATTACTTCGAAAAAGATAGAAAAAATTGTTTTCAAAAATATGTACGCTTGCACATATCCGCACTCGTCGAGCAATTACGAAAAATAAAATTTTGCACACGACGTACAATACGACTACGTGACGTGCAATACAAAATTTTAAATCAGTACCAAATTTAATAATAAAAAAATTAGTAGAAATTTAGGGGTTTTACACACTGACCCCAAGTTTCTGTTATAATGGACGTTACCCACAAACATCCCCGACTGGCTCGAAGTTAAGGAGTCCACCATCTTTCTGTCCATCGACAGCATGTTAAACCACGACAACGGAAAATGACGCTCCATCTGAGGAATATGGATCGCCATTCCGTCAGAAGTGAAGCTCTAGTTCTCGATATATCCAGAACTTGGGGGTTCTTCACAGTCAAGGCATCCCCGAAGAGGAACTCAGGTTTCAGGAATTCTCCTCCCAATCGCCCCGAGTTCATCATGGCACAGAGAAAATAGAAGGACTGGTTCGTGATAGCATTCAGCCTCTCCGCAGGTTCGTCTTTGGGGAGCTGGTTCACCACATACTGGACTATATGGTCGAACCGCACACCCACAGCAGATTGGGCTGAACCAACCAAGGGCTCTTTCGCAGGATTGACTGGCAGATTCACTGAAAAAAAAGATAAAGGAAACAAGTTAGAAGATGGCCAGGTAAAATCACTTAGTGTTTCTGGGCTTATGCGGCTCTATTTTATCGAGGCCTCATGCGGCCCAGTTCAAGTGAGCTTATGCGGCTCGGTTTAGCGAGTGTTCATACGGCATGATTTAGAAGAGGTTATGCGGCTCTGACTTGGTGCGGCCTCATGCGGCTCAGTTCAAATGAGCTTATTCGGTTCTGTTTAGCGCGGCCTCATGTGGCTCAGTTCAAATGAGCTTATGCGGTTCTGCTTAGCACGGTCTCATGCGGCCCAGTTCAAGTAAGCTCATGCGGCTCTGTCTAGCGGGTGCTTATGCGGTCCAGTTTCACAGGGCTTATGCGGTTCTGATTTGGTGGGGTCTTATGCGGCTCTGATTCTGTAAACCCCCAATATTTCCTAAATTATTTAGCACCTTAAAAATGTTTTTCTATATTAGTTAGAATTTAATTGGTATAGGTACGTAAATATAAATGCATTTGTGTATAAATTATTTATGTGATTGTTAGTATTCTTATTAAATTAGGAATAATATAAATTCTTGGATTACTTATTGTTTGGTATGTATATATATATATATATATATATATATATATATATATATATATATATATAATATATATATATATATATATATATATATATATATATATATATATATATATATATATATATATATAATGTATTGTTAAAAAATAATAATAAAAAAAGAGTATAACAGTGGTGGCCGAACCCCCAACATAGTAGCAGCTAAGCTGTGGAATTGGGGGTGGGGGCCCGACCCACAATTCATTGCTAACAGCAGCGGTGCTGCTAAGGACCTTAGCCCCGACCCCACATCCCAAATAGAAAACCAAAGCAGCTCGGCTGCATTACGTGAACCCGAGCCCAAACCATATCAGCCCGAGCTAAAAACCTATTCTTAGTTATATCAGGAACGAAGCAGTATATATATGTAACTACTGCTCGAAACAAAACGTAACCCCCGAATACTCGTCTCCCACCTAAAGCCCTCGTCCTCGAGTCCCCATCGCCGTCGTGTGCGACCCGACCGTCGCGAGAGCCACCACCAGCAAGGGAGGTAGCCCCGACGATCGCCGTTGACAGCAGGCACGCTGCCGACCCCGACTTCGCACACGACTTTCACGCGCACGCCCCACCGTTTGTATTACGTCTTCTCAAGTATGAAGACCATCTATACAACTATATAACACTGCAACACTTCAAAATTAGACTTCGTATCATCCCAGAAATTGAAGCCAAAACTGGCATTTGATAACTCGAAAGCAGAGCAGATTTCATACTTGAGCACCCTACTTCGGAAGCGAAAACTTGCCAGTCCAAGACCAGTTTCTAAAACCCATATGAACCATTTTTGTTAACAACATATACGGCTGTGCAATGGAGTTCATACTTTCAAATTTAATTATCTGTAGGAAGTTACGAGTCTTGAAAAAAAAAAACCTACTTATTCTGTTTTTAAAAATATAGAATTTCGTTCGATACGACGTACGCCCCGACAAACCGGGCGACGTAGTCGCGTGCTATACGCATCGAAAGGCTCTATGGACGTTGCGGACGTGTGGGAACTGATGGAACTCAGTTTCGTCGCGTGTGCGCGACGAAATCAACGCGTATCCGTCAAGATACCCCGTATCGACGTTTTGCAAACTTGCCCATAACTTGTGTACAGTCGTTGAATCAAGACCAAACTTGCGCCAACAGGTCCGGATCAAAATTTGGTCTTGCATGCCAAGTTTGGTTCGATTCTGAGAAGGTCGAATCGGAACCCATTTTTGGTGGGCCCGCGACCCACTCAAACTGACAATTTTGTACACGGCTCATCGAATCCAAAACTGGACATACCATTGAGATCCTCTCCTCAAATTGAAACCGTAGACATATAGTTTGACAACTTTAGAGACCGTAGACTTTGGCACGCGTTTCGGTGCAAAGCGGGTCCAACGACGGACATCGCTTTGACCCGAAATTATAATTTTGCCCCTGTTCCAGAATTTGACTTTGGACAGGCGTTTCCTAGGTATATATTCTTCATCGAGACCATTTTTGATATTTGTTTCAGTGTCCAGAGTTGTTTGGAGATTGTGACGTTTCTTGGCTGACATTGTGATTACTTGGACTTGCCACTTTGTACCACAGGCAAGATACCTTGCCACCTAACTCTGTGATTATTAATTCTTATTTTCAGTTTTTATTTTAGCATTTTGTTTCGTGATATTTAAACTGTGCGTCCAAGCCACACTTGGGTGCAAGCGACTCTATCGGTCGTTTTTCTTGCTTTATTTATTCTCATGTATTGACTTAGTTTATTGACCACCCATTGATGTTGAGGTATTGGTATATCTCATACGGCATTGACACTTGTTGTATCATGTGATGTGAGTCACATGTAGGATAAGTTTTTACGTAGTCGGCTGGCCACCGATACGTATGAAGCGTGCGACGGATAGGAGTAACTGTCAATAGTATTGCATGTTAGAAGACTTGACGGTTACTAGAGGTTCATATCAGTCATGGAGATGATGATACTAGGCATTGGGTAGGGAGAACAATACCTGACGTATGGGCTTCTTTACACTTCCATGATTACCTGTGCGCTCCTCCGGAGACGCAGGCTCCAGGCGCCCTCTGACGTTTCCCAGAGCGTTATGGACGTAGCCCCTTGCACATGGTGCCCTCTGACGCTTCCCGAGCGTTATGGATGTAGGCCCCTGGTACCCTTTATGGGAACTATGCCGATCCCATTTACAGCTAGGGCTCATGCGTCGAAGGATTGTATCAACTGCATATTCACAGTAGAATGGTTAGGAACCCGATTGCATGCATACCTTTTTTCTTATTATATTATCACAGTTTATATGGCATGGTATTTTCTTGTATCTTGCTATGTCCCCTGAGGACCTGGTTATCTCTCCAGGTTTAGACGATTTCCACGGAGTACGGAGCGGCATTGGAGCTATCTTACATTGATGACGAGGCAGTCACTACTGATTTCTAGTTTATTCTATATTTGAGACAGTTGTAGACATTATTTTACATCTCTTTTCATTTCTATTTGCGGAGGTTAGACTCCGATCTTGTGAGACTATTTTTCATAGCTGTTTGGAGTGAGTATGTTCACCCGGCAATCTTTTGATACTCTGCTTTATTCATTTGGACTTATTATCTTCTATGTTGAGCTGTGTGATGAATTAGATATGTTATTCTGGCCTGTGATTATTTTTATTTACAGCTTATGTGCATATATGAGGATTCCATATATTGGAGTATTCTTCGTATGTGTACAGCTGGCATGTTCACGTACTCGGTCCTACGTATTTTGGGACTGGGCGTTACATTTTTTGTGGTGGCCCATGCAGGTCAAATTTAATATTGTTGGGTTACATGACTGTGCCCAACAAGCATGCATATAGGAATAGAATATCTCATCCAGAACTACTACTATCTCTTGACTTCCAATCTTTTTGAAACTTCCTTGATTATTCGATTTACTTCATATCTAATCTTTCTTAATATCAACTTATCTTCCTCGTGCCAACAGTATGAATCTACGTAGCGGACGCACTTCTGCCTTGCCCTCACATCTAGCGAGGAGACTACTTCGGAGGGACAGAATCCCATGACTCCAGCGACACCCTACCAACCAGAACTGTCACAGCCTACTACGACACCAACGACGGAGTACCCAAATATTACAGCACCCCCAGGCAGCCAGGCTGGACAGACTACTACCATGCCACCGGGAGGGAATGTACACTGCCTCCTCCACCACCATTTCCTCAGCAGTTTCCCCCACAGTCGGGACCTCAGACGCCTCCACCACCGACTGATGGGAGCCCTACTACTCAGTTTATGTATACCATGATGCAGGCTCAGTGGCAGCAGACTGAGCTAATGAGACAGACGATGATGGCAGCTATGACTAGACCTCCACCACCACCTCCAGCACCAGTACCAGCAGTGGCTCTGTATCCCTATGAAGGCTCTATCAAGAATTTCACAGATATGAACCCCAAGGCCTTTAGAGGGACGAAAGCCATTAGTGGTGTCACAGTGGCTTATTAGTACCGAGAAACTACTGAAGGCATCCCAGTTGCCAGCTCGAGATTGGATGACAGCATGGACCTACTGTTAGAAGATAATGCTCACCACTGGTGGAAGGCAGAAGAGAGACGATTAGGCACTGGGATCACCTGGAAGCAGTTCTTTGATGCATTTGATGAGAGATTCTTCCCTATTCATTCCGAGATGGTCTCTATGACCAGTTCCTTCACCTGAAACAAGGGAATATGACAGTTGATGAGTATGACTCAGAGTTCAATCGCCTGAGTCGATTTGGTGCGGGATTGACTCCGACAGAGTTAGAGAAGGCGAGGAGATTTCACCAGGGGCTTGCACCAGAGCTCAAGTCTTATACGACTACCCAGTCTCGAGTCTCCCATTCAGCTATCTTGGAAGAAGCGCATGCTCAGTGATTCTTCGCAAGGAACAGCAGGAGACATCGAGGCGCCATACCCCAGCAGTTACACCAGCCCGAACCACTCAGAGTGGACCTATTAGGAGGGCCACAGGACAGTTCCAACAGAAGGCCCTCACCTTATCAGAAGCCTGTTTGCCATTATTGCGATAAACAAGGACATATTCAGAATGACTGCAGGACTCGCCTTGGATTATGCTTGAGATGTGGATCCAATCAGCACATGCTCAAGGATTATCCGGAGCAACATGCAATAGTACAAGCTCGGCAAAATCCGAGGCCCACAGCCCAAGCTCTTCCAGCACCACGGCCTATAGCAGGAGCACCTCGTCCACCATTGCCTCCCCAAGGCACACAGTACAACAAGGCCAGAGCTCAGGGCCCAGGACAAAATTATGGGCAGGCATTCTCACTTGCTGTTGAGGATATAGAGACAGAGGCGGAAGTTATAGCAGGTATGGTTCTAGTTGCATCTTTTCTGATTACATTATTTGATACTGGAGCCACACATTCATTTATAGCCACTAGTTTTGCCATTAGACACAGCATTCCCATCACATCCTTAGCTAAGAATGTTAAAATCCTTACTGGAGGAGGAGTTGTACCTGTTAGTGGTGTTTGTAGACTTTGTCCTGTAGTATAAATGGTAGAGAGATGATGGCACGACTTCTTGTGTTCCCTATGCCGACATTTGATGTGGTTCTTGGAATGGACTAGTTGAGCCAGCATTTCGCTCTCATAGACTGCCATAGAGAGCAGTATTATCTTTAGACCACCGAATGCGGCAGAGTTTGAGTTCACCAAAGAAGACGGAGATAGTTGTGATGCACCCACATCGGAACACATATGATGATGCATGACACCCCACAGCACCCTATTATCACCGAGTTTGAGGATGTATTCCCCGAGGAATTGCCAGGACTGCACCTGACCGAGATATTGAGTTTTCTATTGAGCTTATTCTAGGAGCCGAGCCTATTTCATCCCGAGTATATCGTCTGGCACCCAAGACTTGGTAGAGATGAAGACGCAAATTGATGACTTATTAGAGAAGGGATTTATTCGTCCCAGTGCGTCACCATGGGGAGCACCCATTCTTTTTGTGCCTATGAAAGACGGACAGTACACATGTGCATAGACTACAGAGCACTGAATGCGGTGACGGTGAAGAACAAGTATCCCTTGCCGCGAATAGATGATCTATTCGATCAACTAAGTGGATCAAAAGTATTCTCCAAGATTGACTTACGATCGGGCTATCACCAATTGAAGGTTCGAAAGGAAGATATTGCCAGACGGCCTTTCGATCGAGGTATGGACACTACGAGTTCTTGGTCATACCTTTCGGGTTGACCAATGCCCCAGCAGTTTTTATGAATTTGAGGAACAAGATCTTTCACCAATACTTGGACAAATTTGTAGTAGCCTTTATAGATGATATCTTGATTGACTCTAAGAGTCAAGAGGAGCACGAGCAGCATCTACGGATAGTTTTGGGAACATTGAGGAATGAGCGACTTTTCGCGAAGCTTAGCAAGTGTGATTTCTTTTTCAAGGAGGTATCATTCCTTGGTCATATTGTTACGGGCGATGGTATATCAGAAGACCCAGAGAAGATCACAGCAGTCAAATCATGGCCCGCTCCCACAACAGCTTCTGAAGTGAGAAGTTTCCTCGGACTTGGGGTTACTACCGACGGTTAGTAGAAGATTTCTCTCGAATAGCGGGGCCTATGACTCGATTAACTTGCAAGGATCAGGAGTTTGTATGGACAACGAGTGTCAAGCCACTTTTGACGAGTTGAAGAAGCGATTGACCACATCACCAATCTTGACGCTACCATCGGGCCCAGGAGGATTTGTGATCTACAGCGACGCATTCGGGAAGGGATTAGAATGTGTATTGATGCAGCACGGTCGGGTAGTAGCGTATGCATCGCGACAGTTGAGAGTGCATGAGAAGAATTATTCGACCCACGATCTAGAGCTCGCAGCGGTTATCTTTGCTTTGAAGCTATGGAGACACTTGTACGGCGAGAAGGTTGATATCTACACTGATCATATGAGCCTCAAGTACGTGTTCACACAACAGGAGTTGAATATGCGACAGCGACGTTGGTTGGAGTTGATGAAGGATTATGAGATCGAGCTTCATTATCATCCGGGCAAGGCTAATGTCGTGGCAGACGCAATGAGCCGTAAGCCCATGGCACACTATTTGACTACACAGAAGGAATTGATTAGAGACTTGGAGCAGCTTGGTATTGAGATAGTATTTCCTGGAGCAGACGGCGTATTAGCCAACCTTCAAGTACAATCATCATTGGTAGAGCGCATCAAGGCAGCATTGCCTAATGATACAAGATTTCGACGACTGAAAGAGAGGACTAAAGCAGGAGAGCAGACAAGTTTGAGGATCCACTCAGATGGGACACTGCGATGTGGTGATCGTATTTATGTACCCAATGGAGAGCTACGTCAGGAGCTTATGGCAGGGCTCACAGTTCGACTTACTCTATTCATCCCGGAGGGACCAAGATGTATCGTGACTTACGACAGTATTATTGGTGGCATGGAATGAAGCGAGAGATAGCTCGTTTCGTTACCAAGTGCTTGGTATGTCAACAAGTGAAGGCGGAGCACCAGAGGACGGCCGGATTATTGCAGCCGCTACCCATTCCAGAGTGGAAGTGGGAGCACATTACTATAGATTTTGTCATGGGTTTTCTCGGAGTCCTAGGGACGTGACGCAGTGTGGGTGATTGTTGATAGACTTACAAAGTCAGCCTATTTCTTACCTTTTAGAGTGGGCCAGTCGACAGAGGTATTGGCAGAGATGTATATGGAGCAGATTGTGAGATTGCATGGTGTGCCTGTTAGTATTGTGTCAGACCGTGACTCGAGATTTACTTTGCATTTTTGGAGGAGCATGCAAGAGAGTTTGGGCACTCGATTGAAGTTTAGCACATCGTATAATCCGTAGACAGACGGCCAGTCAGAGCGTACCATTCAGACGCTAGAGGATATGTTGAGAGCGTGTATGCTTGATTTTGGTGGTTCGTGGGAGGACCATCTCCATCTTGTTGAGTTTTCCTACAACAATAGCTATCAAGCGAGCATTCAAATGGCTCCGTTTGAAGCGTTGTATGGTAGAAAGTGTCGGTCTCCTATTTGTGGAGCGACATAGGAGAGCGACAGCTATTGGGTCCCGAGTTGGTCTTGAGCACAGTGGAGACAGTGAAGAAGATTCAGGACCACCTGCGAGCTGCGTAGGATCGCCAGAAGCAGTGGGCAGATAATCGTCGTCGACCCTTGGAGTTCAAAGAGGGTGACCATGTGTTCTTGAAGATATCCCCCACTAGGGGCACAATTCGATTCGGAGGACGTGGCAAGTTGAGTCCATGGTACATCGGCCCTTTCGATGTCTTGGAACGTGTTGGAGAGGTTGCCTACAGATTGGCACTGCCATCGCTAAAGAAAGTGTATGATGTATTCACGTATCTCAGTTGAGGAGGTACGTGGCAGACAACAATCATGTGCTTGATCACTCCGAGATCACAGTGGGACCGAGTTTGTCGTATGAAGAGCAACCAGTAGGTATCCTCGATCACCGAGTGAAGGTGTTGCGGAACCAATATTCCATTGGTTCGCATGGCATGGAAGCATCACTCGCCAGGGGAGTCTACTTGGGAGCGCGAGGACGACATCCGGAATCGCTACCCGCACTTGTTCGAAAACGGAGGTATGTCTTGAATTTTAAGTTGCTGATTTTTCCTTTCTTGCATTGCATTTGATCCCCCGACCTTAGTTTAATTTCGAGGACGAAATTTTTTTTTAAAGTTGGATAGGATGTAAACCCCCAATATTTCCTAAATTATTAGTGCCTTAAAAATTGTTTTTCTATATTAGTTAGAATTTAATTGGTATAGGTACGTAAATATAAATGCATGTGTGTATAAATTATTTGTGTGATTGTTAGTATTCTTATTAAATTAGGACTAATATAAATTCTAGGATTACTTATTGTTTGGTATGTATATATATATATATATATATATATATATATATATATATATATATATATATATATTATATATATATATATATATATATTTATATATATATATATATATATATATATATAAAATATATATATATATATATAAACAAAAATATATATATAACTATATATATATATATATATATATATATATAAAAAAAATATATATATATATATATATGTTAATATATAATGTATTGTTAAAATAAAAAAATAAAAAAAAAGAGTATGAAAGTGGTGGCCGAACCCCCACCATAGTAGCAGCTAAGCTGCGGAATTGGGGGGGGGGGGGGGACGACCCCACAATTCATTGCTAACAGCAGCGGTGCTGCTGAGGACCTTAGCCCCGACCCCACATCCCAAATAGAAAACCAAAGCAGCTCAGCTGCATTACGTGAACCCGAGCCCAACTCATATCAGCCTGAGCTAAAAACCTATTCTTAGCTATATCAGGAACGAAGTAGTATATATATGTAACTACTGCTCGAAACAAAACCCTAACCCCCGAATACTCGTCTGCCACCTAAAGCCCTCGTCCTCGAGTCCCCATTACCGTCGTGTGCGCCCCGACCGCCGTGAGAGCCACCACCAGCAAGGGAGGTAGCCCCGACGATCGCCGTTGACAGCAGGCACGCTGCCGACCCGACTTCGCGCACGACTTTCACGCCGCACGCCCCACCGTTTCGTATTTCGTTTTCTCAGGTATGAAGACCATCTATACAACTATATAACCCTGCAACACTTCGAAATTAGACGCTTCGTATCATCCCAGAAATCGAAGCCAAAATTGGCATCTGATAAATCGAAAGCAGAGCAAATTTCATACTTGAGCACCCTACTTCGGAAGGCGAAAACTTGCCAGTCCAAGACCAGTTTCTAAAACCCATATGAACCGTTTTTGTTAACAACATATAGGGCTGTGCAATGGAGTTCATACTTTCGAATTTAATTGTCTGTGCAGGAAGTTACGAGTCTTGAAAAATCCATAAAAACCTACTTATTTTGTTTTTAAAAATATAGAATTTTGTTCGATACGACGTACGCCCCGACAAAACGGGCGACGTGGTCGCGTGCTATACGCATCGAAAGGTGCGTATGGACGTTGCGGACGTGTGGGAACTGATGGAACTCAGTTTCGTCGCGTGTGCGCGACGAAATCAACGCGTATCCGTCAAGATACCCCGTATCGACGTTTTGCAAACTTACCATAACTTCGTGTACAGTCGTTGAATCAAGACCAAACTTGCGCCAATAGGTCCAGATCAAAATTCTGGTCTTGCATGCCAAGTTTGGTTCGATTCTGAGAAGGTCGAATCGGAACCCATTTTTGGCGGGCCTGCGACCCACTCAAACGGGCGATTTTGTACACGGCTCATTAGAATCCAAAACTGGACATACCGTTGAGATCCTCTCCTCAAACTGAAACTGTAGACATATAGTTTGACGACTTTAGAGACCGTAGACTTTGGCAAGCGTTTCGGTGCAAAGCGGGTCCAACGATGGACATCGCTTTGACCCGAAATTATGATTTTGCCCCTGTTCCAGAATTTGACTTTTTAACAGGCATTTCCTAGGTATATCTACTTCACCGAGACCATTTTTGATGTTTGTTTCAGTGTCCGGAGTTGTTTGTAGATTGTGACATTTCTTGGCTGACATTGTGATTACTTGGACTTGCCACTTTGTACCACAGGCAAGATACCTTGCTACCTTACTCTGTGATTATTATATTCTAATTTTCAGTTGTTATTTTCAGTATTTGTTTTGTGATATTTAAACTGTGCGTCCAAGCCACACTTGGGTGCAAGCGACTCTATCGGTCGTTTTTCTTGCTTTATTTATTCTCTTGTATTGACTTGGTTTATTGACCACCCATTGATGTTGAGGTATTGGTATATCTCATACGGCCTTGACACTTGTTGTATCACGTGATGTGAGTCACATGTAGGACACGTTTCCGCGTAGTCGGCTGGCCACCGATACGTATGGAGCGTGCGACGGATAGGAGTAACTGTCAATAGTATTGCATGTTAGAAGACTTGGCGGTTACTAGAGGTTCATATCAGTCATGGAGATGATGATACTATACATTGGGTGGGGAGAACAATACCTGACGTATGGGCTTCTTTACACTTCCATGATTACCTGTGCGCTCCTCCGGAGACGCAGGCTCCAGGCGCCCTCTGACGTTTCCCAGAGCGTACGGACGTAGCCCCTTGCACATGGTGCCCTCTGACGCTTCCCGAGCGTTATGGACGTAGGCCCCTGGTACCCTTTATGGGAACTATGCCGATCCCATTTATAGCCAGGGCTCATGCGTCGAAGGATTGTATCTCAACTGCATATTCACAGTAGAATGGTCAGGAACCCGATTGCATGCATACCTTTTCTCTTATTATATTATCACAGTTTATATGGCATGGTGTTTTCTTGTATCTTGCTATGTCCCCTGAGGACCTGGTTATCTCTCCAGGTTTAGACGATTTCCCACAGGAGTACCGAGCGGCATTGGAGCTATCTTACATTGATGACGAGGCAGTCACTACTGATTTCTAGTTTATTCTATATTTGAGACAGTTGTAGACATTATTTTACATCTCTTTTCATTTCTATTTGAGGAGGTTAGACTCCGATCTTGTGAGACTATTTTTCATAGCTGTTTGGAGTGAGTATGTTCACCCGACTATCTTTTGTTACTCTGCTTTATTCATTTGGACTTATTATTTTCTGTGTTGAGCTGTGATGAGATTAGATATGTTATTCTGGCCTGTGATTATTTTTATTTACAGCTTATGTGCAAATATGAGGATTCCATATATTGGTGTATTCTTCGTATGTGTACAGCTGGCATGTTCACGTACTCGGTCCTACGTATTTTAGGACTGGGGCGTTACAGATTCAGCGTGTGCTTATGCGGCCCAGTTCAAGTGAGCTCATGCGTCTCTGTTTAGCGAGTGCGTATGCGGTCCAAATTAACAGAGCTTATGCGGTTCTGATTTGGTGGGGTCTCATGCGACACAGTTCGAGAGAAAGCTTATGCGGCACTGTTCGATGGGTCTTCATGCGGCCCAACTTGCAAAGTGCTGATGTGGCCACAAGATGACTCTCATGCGGCACATACAGCACAGTATCATCACAATGAACTTGAATAGTTCCATGAAGACGAAGAAAGGCTCGCGTATAAACATGCGACGTAGCCGTTATGGTTAGGATTTAAGTCTATGAAGATTTCTTCCAACAATCTTACTAGCAATAGCGGGGTGAACATCAGGGTGAACTGGAGGCGCCGCAGTCGATGAGAAAGCCGCTCCCTTACCCTTCGCCGCAGCACTAGAGGAGGCCTTAGAAGTCTTGGGAGCCATTGATAATCGAAGGAGAAGAAGACGACGGCTAGGGCAAGAAAAGCTTGAACAAGAGGAGAGAGTAAAGAGTCTCTCTCTAAAACTTTCTCATATTTATAGGCGGATAGCGGGCACGTGAACCGATAGGCGCTTCGGGTTATGGTCCGCCTAGGAGACAGAACCGACTCTTGGGTCATCGAGGCAAATCCAAAGTATATTTAAAGCCGACTTTGGGATCTTACCCAAAAGACGGCTTCAAATCAAAACAAATCAAGAGCAATAATGAGACGCCCACGTCACACAGGACCATTATGCGGCCAGAATAGTCCATACGGCTAGGAAGTCTATACGGCCAGAGCGGTCCATGCGGCCAGAGCAGTCCATGCGGCCAGAGCGATCCATGCGGCCAGAACATCCCATGCGGCCAGAGAAGTCTATGCGGCAGGAAGAGCTTATACAGACATATCCATGCTTCTTATTCAAAGTGTTTCAATTTTGCAAATTGAAAACTTTGAAGGGGATCTTATAGAAGCATGGAAAAATATAAATAAATGCTTATGCGGCACAGAAATTAGCCCCATGCGGCTCATAGCTGAATGAGCCTTCATGTGGCTCAAAAGACCCGAGAACTTCATGCGGCTCAGAAAGATGAAGGGGAAGCCACGTGGCCTCATGCGGCTCAAAACAGGCCTTTACAGCTGGCCATAAATGCTCTGAGCAGCGGGCACATTAATTACCCTGACACAGCGGCAGCTCTGACAACGACGGATTGACAGCTCTGACATAAAGGTAAAATAATGACCCTGTCATAATGGCGTGCTCCTAGAGAGACGAGATAAAATCTTTATAGCTGGCACGATCCACCCATTTCCAAAGCTCTTTATGCGGCTCAGTTGTAAAGACTTCCATGCGGCTCAGTTGTAAGGACTTCCATGCGACTCAGTTGTAAGGACCTCCATGCGGCTCAGTTGTAAGGACTTCCATACGGCTCAGATTAAAGGACTTCCATGCGGTTCAGATGGGGGACAACCCTTATGCGGCTCTGACATGATGCCATCCTCATGCGGCTCGGTTGTAAGGCCGCCCTTATATGGTTCAATTAAAGGCCATACTCATGCGGCTCAACTATGACAGTCCTCCATGTGGCTCGCAGCAGTTAGGACACGTGGCAGGAGTTGATCAAATCCCAACAATTCAGATTTATGGCAGTCGACATAACAGACAGTTTGGACACGTGGTAGAAGATTGATCAAGATTTATTCACTCAGATTTACTGATATCAGTAAATCATCACAATACAGATTTGTTGCAATCAACATTAACTGCCCATATCGATTTCCAACAAACCATACAGATTTGGTGTAATCAACATTAACTGCCCAGATTTGTTACAATCAACATTAACAGCCCAGATTGATTTTCAACAAACAGGATCAAGACAAATTTTAACGAATCCCTAACCACCTGCTTTTTAAGGAGCAATTACTACATACCCTACTTATCATAAAGCCCTATAAATAGCAAGGTGTCATTCCCTTGCAAAACCCGAGGCACAGAGGAGCAGACGCACAGAGCCCGAGCAGAGAGACTAGTAACTCCCGCACACACAAAGAGCATTTCTTCCCCGGAGCCGAAGCTGCATTCGATCGTCCAAGGAGTAAGACAAAGTTTTCGTCACTCTCTCGAGCCACTACGTCACCCCCCCCCCAGAAAAAAACTAAACAATTGTACTTAGATTGCTTTTCATAGGTTTGTTCCTAGGCTCTCTTTGTACGAGCGAGTTTGTGTGGTGAAGTAAATGTCCAGTCCTCCCATAAAACTGTTCTGTTCTTTTATAATCAATGGTAAACAATCATGACTGCCCATACACCCCACTGATATTTTCCTCTTCTTCCTCTACTCAAAATATCTCTATATATATAAATATCTCATTTCCTTTCTCTTATATATATACATATATATATATATATATATATATATATATATATATATATATATATATTAATGTCTCTCTCTTCTTTTAATATAACTCTCACACTCTCTCTCTCCATCCCACCATACCAACACCACCATCACCCTCATAGCCGACAGTACTAGCCCCCCTCTCTCTAAATATCTCTCTCTTTTTCTCTCCCTCTATCTCCTTATATAATATAAACACACACACACACACACACACACACACACATATATATATATATATATATATATATATATATATATATATATATATATATATATTATATATACTAAATCTCTCTCTCTATCTTTTTATACTTAACACTCATCTCTCCCTCTCTCCCCTACCTGGCCGACCACACCACCCCCTCCATACTCGGTCGACCACCACCTCCATGGCGACCCCCTTCTTCCACCACTCCTTCTCCTCCTCCTTCTCCATTCTTCATCATCACTCCACCACCATCAACACCAATCCCACACCATTACCACCTCGTCTACCATCGCACAGCCATCACCGTCGTCGCTCGCCGTGCTCCGCCGGCTCCCGTACGGCCGTGCGGCGGAGCAGCAGCAACTGCAGTGGCCAACAGCAGTGCGCACAGTGCGCGCATGTGCGGGCCGCCGTCGTGCGCCGCCGTGCCGCCGCACGGCGCTGCCGCCGGCCGCCACCGCCCTGGCCGGCCACCCCTGGCCCGGCGCACCTTTCCATGGCAGGTTTTTTGGACAATCCGATCGTTGGATCGGCAAACTCTTTATTCCGTCACAATCTCGGTATATACCCCTACACTTCTATCAATTTTCGTCAGTTAATTTCGTCGTTTGATACATCAAAATCAGCCGCCAAGTTGACACTTTAATTTGAACTATTTTTGGACAATTTTGTGGAGCCGACTTCGTCAGCTCGTAACTCCGCCATCGCAACTCCGTCTGGCGTGCTACTTGTTCCTATGCGAAGCTGGTATAACTCTCTTCCTGTCCCTCAAGTTTTGTTTTATTGTGAGCCCGTTGATTAGCTGAATTCGACGCCAAAGTTGGCCGTCCGAATTCTTAATTTAGCACTTATAAAATTCCATTTTTGAACCCTGGACTCCGAATTCAATTTCTGACACCACCAGTAGACTCGTGGCGTCGTTCTGGCATGTTTTCATATAATTTTTTCTAGAGTTGGAGGACGTGGGCCCTGGCACGTATTTCGGTGCAAAGCGGGCTCCACAGTTTGGGTCAACGGGACTTTTTGATGCCGGCTCATCGGAATCCAATTCTGGACATACCGTTGAGTTGGTATCGTCATTCTGGACTCATTGACATATAATTTGCTGAGTTCTGAGGATATTTGCTCTGACACGCTTTTTCGTACAAATCGAAATTTCAATGTCCTCGTCAACGGACCAATTTGAGATCGGGTCAACGGAATCCAATTCTGGATATACCGTTGTGTTCGTATCGTCATTCTAGATTCGTGGACATATAATTTGTTAGGTTTAGTGCACTTTTATTTCGGCACATTTTTGGTGCAAAGCGGGTCCGATACGAACACCGTTTTGACTCGAAATTACTTTTTTGTCCCTGTGTCCAAATTAGACTTATGGGCAGGCTATTCTAGCTATTTTGACCATTTTGGACCCGTTGGTGATGGTTGTTTCACCATCGGACAATATCTGTAGATTTTTGCCCTATTATTATAATCTTTATCCTTTTGTAGTATTTTGAGATCCATCGATTCCAGTGATTTCACAACCACTAAAATTTTGAATGTGTTGACCCTGTAGATGTTTATAGAGACTAGCTTTGACCCAGTTTGACCATGGTTGACTACTTTGACTGAACGTCGAAGTAAAGTCAACATTTGACCTAGGTTAGACTAGTTTTGACCTTGGTTGACCACAGTTGACTATTTTGACTAAAAGTCAACTGCAACCTAAATTTGACTAGAACTTGACCAAAGTTGACCAGTTGACCCAAAGTCAACTGTTAGTCAATGTTAGTCAAGTTTGACTTAGAGTTTGGCCTAGAGTTGACCAAAGTTGACTAGAGTTGACCAGTTGACCAAAAGTTAACTATAAGTCAACCATTGACTTAGATTGACCTAGTTTGACTTAGTATGACTTGATTTTACTTTCAAACTCTTATATTGATACAGTATTCCACCTATAGGTCCTCGAGGCACTGTTCTAGGACTTAGTTGACATATTCCACCAGATCGCAGGCGAGTACATTCTCTGATAATAATTCTGTTTTATGATATCGTTTATGTTTCTTGTATTTAGTGTAGATACCTTTGTTCTCTTGACACATTGTTCACACGGATTGGTATTTCTCTGGATCCCGTTATGAGATGTTATTCTTCGCTTTCCTTGGTATATCTTGTGCAAGTCTTTCTTGTTCCTTGTGTATTGTATAGACATGATTCCTGCGAAGGCTAGCTACCCTCTCGGAGAATCGCGTGTCATGATGTATCATGGTTGGATCCACTATACTAGTCGGGGACGGAGAGTATTAGTGTAGATGTTTGGTCATTATCCACCTTGTTTATTCTTGTAGATCTTATGAGTGTTAATCATACACTCCACGTATGATTAACCAGGCCAGTAGACCTTGTGCAGACCCAAGTCGGCCACATATTAAAACTAGTACTCACACACATAGATAGATGATTCTTGATTCTTGTACATGCCATGATCAGTTTTACTTGCCTTGTTCTAGCTCTAGATTTACAGCTTACCTTGCCATGATACTCACATGTACAATTCATGATTTTTGTATATTCTCTCTATTTACTGCTACATTTTCAATATCGTCTAATTAGAACTGTTATTTGAGATTTGTGCTCGTTCCATCCTGACAGGATATGTTGACAAAATTTTAGGAGTTGTTGTGCCCTCAGTATTGGACTTCATGATGTTGCTAGCTGGGGTTGTTCTCGGTATTCTTCACCGTGAGTTGTCTCTCAGGAGTTCTAGGTCTGGTAGTTATTAGTTTTGTTATTATTTTCCTCTGTTTTATACTTGTCTCATATGATCATTGTAGATTCTAGTTTTTTAGTGATATTGTTATTATGTCTTGTCTTATCTTCTTTAGTTTTCGTGATGTGACATGAGTACATTTCTAGTTATGGATTTTTAGATGTTGTAGTTAGTATAGGGAACTTGACAGCGCTCTACCACTGATACTGCGGCGTAGGCTGGGCGTGGCCCACGTATTCGTATCCGAATATCCGGGTGCGGGTCGTGATACATTACTATCAAGTTAGACATGGAGAAAGCCTATGACAGACTCGATTGGCAATTTATGATTTGGGTCTTTAGAGCCTTCGACTTTTCCAAAACCTGGACCAACGTGGTGTGGAGATCGATCTGCAACTCGTGGTTCTCCACGGTAATTAACGGACAGGCAGACGGATTCTTTAAATCCACTCGCGGAGTCGGGCAAGGGGATCCGCTATCCTCTACCATCTTTATCATCACGACGGATGCGTTGAGCGAAAACCTTAATAAGATGACAAACACCCCCAACTTCCAGCACTACCATACGACTAGCGGCTGCCCGATCATCACCCACCTGACCTTCGCTGACGATATCCTTGTATTCTCATCCGAAAATGCAGGATCGGTAGAAGTCGTCCACAACACCCTCCAGATATATGAAAGGTGCTCAGGACAGAAGATCAACCTAGGAAAGAGTGTTATCTATACCCACCACAATATCAAGAGAGGGCAAGCGACTAGCATATCAACCACCACATCATTTCCCATCAAGCACCCCCCATTTCTCTACCTCGGGTGCCCCCTAGTATACGGGAGATCCAACGCCGGGATATTCGAGAACCTGACCAACCGCATCAGGAAGAAGCTCGAGGGTTGGCACAATGCCACCCTATCCCCAGGCGGCAAGATCATCCTCATCAACCACGTCCTCACCTCTATTCCCATCTACACCCTGGCTGCGTGCTCTCCCCCAAGAAAGTACTATCCCACATCGAGAGCATCTTCAGCAATTTTCTCTAGGGTCACAGCAGCAGCCACGAAAAGCACCATTGGGCCAGCTGGGATACCATGGCTCGTCCCACTGGAGAGGTGGGTCTGGGTTTTTCCAAACTTCCCCACATTGCTAACACTTTCTCGATAAAATTGTGGTGGACGCTTCGTACTAGTATGAACTTATGGTCCAGGTTCATAAAGGCCAGATATTTTAAGCACATCCACCCATCTACGGCTATCGCTAACTGCAGATCATCCGCGGCCTGGTGCCGCATCCTTCATGGGCGGACCCTCGCCGAACCAATGATCCGTCTTACGGTAGGCATCGGGGAAGCATCACCATTCCTGGAGCGCTGGGTCGGCGATTACTTGCTTCCTCCCACTCCGGCGGCTCCTAGGAACAGCACTATCTAGGACCTATGGGATCCTCCTAATAATACCTGAAATTGGAACAAAGTCAGGTCATGGGCTGGGTCCGAAGCAACCGATTACATTCGTCGCAGCGGGTTGAGGATCGAAATGGATGCAGATAAGCTCATATGGTCGTCCGACGGTGCTGGCGCCTTCTCTGTTAAGTCTGCTAGAAGCGTTATTCTGGAAAACGCGGTCCCACCCCCTACCAATACCTTATTCTGGCAGACGTGCATCCCCAAGAAATGGTCTTTCCTCATCTGGAGAGCCCTACGAAATATCCTTCCCACTGACGACAATCTCAATACCATCGGGTTCAGCCTCGCCTCTGCGTGCACATGCTGCTCCGAGCGTCAATCGAAAACAGCCAACCACATACTTAGCCAGAGGGTCAAGGTCTGGAGTGCTGTTTCCCAGTGTTGCAGATTGTCTCATGGAGGCGACAACTTTTACCATCTTATGGCCACCTGGGCTTCCGCGTCCCATGGCCACCAGATCGTCGCTGTGGCCACCACGTCGGTTATCTAGAAAAATAGGAACAAGGCGAGATACGAAGGCCATTAGTACAGCGCAGACCAACTAATTTGGGAGACCATTCGTCAATGCAACCAACGGAGACCCCTCTGTAGGCACGACCAGGTGGATTTTCGGATCTTTCTCCTTTCCTAGGCTTAGTCATTTTGTTTCTAGTTTGCCTCTTCTTTTGTCAGTATACGTGTACAGGCATCAGCATTTTGCGTCTTATGGTATACTTGTAAAGGTGCGACCTTTAAGGCCTTCTTGAATAAAATGGTCGGTTGGTTATATATATATACATATATATATAAAGATGTCTTCCTCTTCGCTCCTTTGGAGCTCCCCGCGGTGGACTCCCTTCTCCGCTCGTCTTTAGCCGGCCGCCGGCCGGTTGATCTTGGGCAGCTACTCCCCTCTTCCACTCTTGTCCTCCTCTCCGACTACGGCTATGTCTCTTCCGCAGCGGGCGTTTATGTGGCCTTCCGATCATCTTGCGTTGCTGGGTCTGTCGCTAGACCCACTTCTGGCCTCTCCTCTGCCTTTTCCAGTGTCTGGCCTGCCCGTGCTTCCTTCGATCGCCCCTCGTCCCTCCTCCCTCTTCTTGCTTTTCTGCTTCCCGACTCTCCCTCCCGGCACGTCACCCCCTCCTTCTGCTAGACCCGCCTTGGCCGATTTCGTGTCTGGCCCCTCGTCGGACCGGGCACTGGCTAGAAGGCGTGTCGCCATTCCTTTTTTCTATTGCGACCTTGCCTTGCATCGAGCAGCGGTCTCCCTGAGTCTGCCCCTTCCCTGGTCAATGGTCAGGCGGGCGTGAAGCTCGATGCTCCTTCCTCTATGCTCCCCTCCTCGAGCTGTGCACCCGAGCTAGCTGTTCACAGCTAGGCTCACGTGGGTACTGTCACGCCGCGATTCGTAGAGTCATTTATTCGCATATTTTATCTCTTAGAATCGATCGTCCTCACTTGGCCGTGATGTCGTACAAGTCTGATATTCCACTTGTACAAGGCAAGATGGTACATAAGTGATAATCTTCAAATAGGAACACATCGTAGCGGCAGAAGCAGACAAATTGAAGTTAATTATAACAATCTTTCTTATTGAATAGAAATACATCACTTCTTTATAGCAGCGGAGATAAAAAGGCTAACTTGTGGTCACACAGAGATATATAGAACTTTATTCTCTTTATTGATAATTGAAGAAGAGTACAAGACTTGCATTGAAGTACAATGCTTACAACACATCTCACTTTACAGTGAAGCCAACTGAACAATGCTATACAGCTTACATTTGATACTCGGATACATTGGATTACAACTCGATATGCCAACTTGGCTTACAACTCACTGGTACCACTGATTATAATGTTCTATATATTATGTCCTTTATAAACAGAAGATATCATCTTGTAGAAGAAAAGCTTCTGTATGCCCAATAAATCATCGATGCCGCGGGACCAATCAAGCCAATCTTCATGTGTAGAACATCCCAAGCACGAGCACCTGCCCACAAAATGTGGGTCAACACATCATCTATGTACTAGCGAGCAGAATCCAACCCACTCGCCTAAATTAACATACAGTGATCGATTTTAGCAAATATTTAATAGAATGATCGTTCTAGTTGGGGCCTAGCATCAGTTTACAGTTCATGGGCAATAATCATAGTGAAGCATGTAAACTTATTCTTAGCAATATTTATGTGGACGTATCATTATAGCATTCTTGGTGTTATCATGTAAAGGCATCATTGAGGCATCGTTAACATTAACATCTTAAACATGTTATGACAATTCTCACTTCAAGCATCTCTTAACATGTATGTTACGTTTGAGCAGTATTTATAGCAAGACATCTTTCTAGCATACTGGATTTAACATGTTAAGCAGGTTCTCATATTGAAAGGCTACACATAGCATCATTTACTTGGCACATTAAGCACACAAGTTACACCAACGCATATATTGAGTATATCACATTTAGGTTATTTCTTAACGATAGCCAACTCCCTTGTACCTGCATAAAAATACAGGATAATATGATATACTTACTCTGTCTGCACAAAACATTCATTTGCATGCATCCTGACCACATGGTCATTGGTGAAACTGCACCATAAAGGACTTTCCAACGGGTATTACGACGCACCATTCCAGGGTAGGTTGCAAGCCTAGTCGAATGTCCTGTAATACCTCGTGCCACCATAGCACGACCAATGTTTCCTTCCGGGTCGAATCGATCCCGGTGCCCCAGGTACCGTTCGAGGAAACTTACTCAGACTTGTACAAGTACGTCCATGACCATGCGAATGCGTGTCGACTCGATAAACACAAGTGCATGGTAAAACACTGAAAGTAAGCAGAGCCAACAGTTCAACATCTCATTTTAATTTCGAGCCGTATTCAACGACTAATCATTACCATCATTCCACTTGGCGATCTCTATGATCCCAAGCCTCATCATTCCTTATTCATTGATTCATTGTAACATTTTTCATAGCATTCCACTCAACGAGGAACCTACGGCTTTTCATTCATTTTATTGGGATAATTATTCATTCTTTCATTGCTTATAAGGGACAGGCAACATTTCATATTCTTGCAACAGTTATACAGAGTGTACATGATTCAAGGGTCTCATTCAGTTCATTGGGTCGATAGCACAGCCAGTTCATTTTTTATTCTATCATTCATAAGGCATCTCATTATTCAAGTGTTGCATTTGTTTTCGCAGCATTAAACATAAGGGGCAATATTATAAATTCATTCTCAGGCACCAAGTCACATTAGCAGCTCAATGTGATTCATTCAGCAGTTCAATATTCATGTCTTATTCATTTCAATAAATTCTCAGCATAAGCATCTCTATTACTCAACAACTAAAACATGGGACATTTAGGGACAATTAATAGCAATTCAATACTTTCTTTTATTAAACATGAAGGAGTAAGGAGGAGGAAGGACAGTTCCACTCACTTGCATCAAAGGGTCTTCCTGTTCCGATCACACACAATTCCACTAAGCGTAGCTCCACCAGTGAGCCACGTTCCAATGCAATACCCATTCCATCTAGCCAGTTAAGAGAGACTGCATCAGTCTCAATTCTCCTGATTTCCAACATAAGTCTTGGTCCAACATTCTGATAGCATCCAACAAGCCAACCCAAATGCCTTGCGCAGAGTGGGGCATTACATAATATACCACTCAGAAAAAGTTTCGTCCTCGAGACTTAAGGAAACAACTCATCTACTAGATTCACTTAGTCACACTGAGTTATTCATTCAGCTTTAATTCAATATTCAGTTCATCACACTCGGTCATTTTAAAATAGCTATCCAACTGTACCATTTTAATCCATCAATGATTCGATCTGTCTTCCTTTTTTAATTTTTTGTAACTTTTTATTGATTCACCAACATTTTCCTTGTATTTCTATCTTCGTCGCACGTATCACTTCGTTTGGATCCATACACATATTTAGGCGTCCCCAAAATATATGTATTTCAGTCAAAGTCTGCGCTAGTGCGATAAATTCTTCCCATAATGTTATCTCAGTCGCAACCTATCACTTCAGCTGGATCCATACACATATTTTAGGCATCCCCAAAACATATGTACTTCAGCCAACTTCCATGTTAGTGCGATTCGATCAGCCACGATATAACTCTCTTTTTCAAATCCAACTTAGCATCCTTTCAGTTGACTTATTACTTCATTCACTTTGCCATAATTATTATCTTCTAGACCACAACACTTAACATCAGGAACAACTCGAGTAAGCTCTCTATCCAAGCATAATATTTCTAACATTCGGTCAAGGGTCTAACTTAGAGCCAATCATATCAAGAGTTCACCATATGCAATCATATTTCTTCCCAAAATCCAATAATATTTCTCACCGAGGCAAATCATCTTTTCTAAAAGATACAATTCGGCGTCACCCACTATCGATTAATCGAGTCAGGGTATAATTTTATGCAACAGTCAAGGTTAACCCAGCTACCCGACTATAGATACCTATCCAACATTCCCGTCATGAGCAGTCAATTCCATCTCATGGGATAATTCACTACTCGATACATACAACTCAAGTCTCATCCCACGATTGTAGTTCCCGCTATAGGCCAACACATAATCCTCAAGGGTCAAACATCTCTAAGGTTCATATTGAAGCATATACTTCCTTAGGTCAATACTTATTCACCACCATCTCTCGTTCAATGCCACAAGGTCATTCTATGGGTCTCCAATGGGCACCTATTATTCAGTCAATCTCTAAGGCTAGCTATACCGACAGCTAAACCTAATCATTCAGGTGACTCCCCTAGAGTGGACGACTACTAGGGATCATACAAATTTCTTATTCTCAGGGCCAACAAGCAACCGACAGTTCTAAAGAACTCTACCCAAACCTATGGGTATCAACTCAGTCTGAATAACTAATCGCCATTGTCGACTATACCAACAATTGGATATGCCGCCCACGGTCGCTAAGGTCAAATCTATCTATTCAGGGTCTTTCTCAAGGAATAATTCCCACAGAGGCTCATTCTAGACTTACCCAACAATTGACTAAGATCGATCTATCAATATTACGATCAATCCCAACCCGACATACGATTCTCATCGTTCAATAATCCATCAAGTAAATTCCCAATGATTCAATTTCTATTCCAATTCCTTTGTACCTACACGAACCCATAAGCCAAGGCTAACTATTCAAGGGTCGTCGATTCCGATAGCCTTAACATAGCTATGGAATCATACTATTCGGTCTGTATGACGAAGTCACACCACTAATTCATAAGCCAACAATCTATATCCCTAACCAACAGTCATATATACCGACATTATCCAACACGTTTGAAATTTCTCATTCCCATTCGTTTCATCAATCATCAAACTCTCTTACGGGCATTCTTAAATCTCATGAAGCAAGGGTCGAGTAATTCATGCAATTCAGTCCGACAATTCATGTATCAATTAACCATCTCTATGCAACACAACTATTCAGGGTTGCTACTTGTTACTTTTCTAGTACAATTCAATTCTTCAGCATACATGCACATATGCAACGACTATCCTTTGGTGATCAAGATGGATTACATCTATCACGCCTTAGGGTCAAGGCACAGATCTCTAATATTCCTTTGGTTCACGGACAATATTTTTAAAACTTTTAGCTTAGCAACCAACTTTTTCTTAGCCACATATAATTTGCATCCAACCAATCGAAATCAACATTCAGATATTCTAAGCCACAACATTCTCTAGCCAAATCTATTTACCCATAGCATACTAATTGTCTTACTAGTCGGAGTCATCACTCAACTAAACAATTTCTAATCAAGCCACCGATTACAATTTTCGACAATCTTGCTATCCAACATAACATTATCGTCAAGGGACACTCGAGTCATCTAGCAACAATACATGACTCCCAGCTAAGTTTCGACACTACCCAGTACCCACAGATAGTCTCATTGTTATCCTATGGAAAGGGTCAACATACCTCTAGTTCTGAGGTGGTAGAGGCAATATACCACTCAGAAATGAGCCATCCCCAAAAAATACTAAGTCTAATCTGTTCCAGACATTCATCATCTATATTGATCACAACACTTAGCCAACATATCGGGGTCTCAATATCATAAGCCAACATTCCTAGGATCTCAAAGCACTAGCCATCACCCATGAGTCAACTCATCTGTTCCGTTTAACTCATCCATCAATTTCCCATTCATAATTCTTTTCCAACATTACTTGCAATTCTTAACTTGTTACAGCGTACATAGCCACTTTTCTATATTCCCACATTTCCAACAGCATTCACAACATAACATACTATGGCATCGAGTCATTGTTGGATTATTTGTGTCCAAACCAACAACAATCCTTCATTTTGGGGCATCACAATATTTAGACTTATTGTATAGAACATCCAATGAGCAGCCAAGAGGGTCAATGAACTTTCAGACACAAACAATATAGGATGATTACCGAACAACAATAGCATAATCGTGGAAGCAATCTTTAATTTAATCACGGAAGCAACGTTGAGTGATCGCGGAAGCAACTTTGGTTAATCGTCGATGCAACTTTGATTTAAAACAAATCAAAGAAGATACCAAGGACGTAAAGCCGTTCTCTGATACCAATTTGTCACGCCCCGATTCGTAGAGTCATTTATTCGCATATTTTATCTCTTGGAATCGATCGTTCTCGCTTGGGCGTGATTCCGTACAAGTCTGATATTGTACTTGTACAAGGCAAGATGGTACATAATTGATAATCTTCTAATAGGAACACATCGCAGCGGCAGAAACAGACAAATTGAAGTTAATGATAACAATCTTTCTTATTGAATAGAAATACATCACTTCTTTATAGCAGTTGAGATAAAAAGGCTAACTTGAGGTCACACAGAGATATATAGAACTTTATTCTCTTTATTGATAATTGAAGAAGAGTACAAGACTTGCATTGAAATACAATGCTTACAACACATCTCACTTTACACTGAAGCCAACTGAACAATGCTATAAAGCTTACATTTGATACTCAGATACATTAGATTACAACTCGATATACCGACTTGGCTTACAACTCACTGGTACCACTGATTACAATGTTCCATATATTATGCCCTTTATAAATAGAAGACATCATCTTGTACAAGGAGAGCTTCTGTATGCCCAATAAATCTTCGATGTCACGGGGCCAATCAAGCCAATCTTCGTGTGTAGAACATCCCAAGCACGAGCACCTACCCACAAAACGTTGGTCAGCACATCATCTATGTACTGGCGAGCAGAATCCAACACCCTCGCCTAAACCAACATATAGTGATCGATTTTAGCAAATTTTTAATAGAATGATCTTTCTAGTTGGGGCCTAGCATCAGTTTACAGTTCATGGGCAATAATCATAGTGAAGCATGTAAACTTTTTCTTAGCAATATTCATGTGGATGTATTATTATAGCATTCTTGGTGTTATCATGCAAAGGCATCATTGAGGCATCATTAACATTAACATCTTAAACATGTTATGACAATTCTCACTTCAAACATCTCTTAACATGTATGTTACGTTTGAGAAGTGTTTATAGCAAGACATCTTTCTAGCATACTGGATTTAACATGTTAAGCAGGTTCTCATATTGAAAGGCTACACATAGCATCATTTACTTGGCACGTTAAGCACACAAGTTACACCAACGCATATATTGAGTATATCACATTTAAGTGATTTCTTACCGATAGCTAACTCTCTTGTACCTGCATAAAAATACAGGATAATATGATATACTTTGTCTGCACAAAACATTCGTTAGCATGCATCCTGACTACATGGTCTTTGGTGAAACTGCACTATAAAGGACTTTCCAACGGGTATTACGACGCACCATTCCAGGGTAGGTTGCAAGCCTAGCCGAATGTCCCATAATACCTCGTGCCACCATAGCACGACCAATGTTTCCTTCCGGGTCGAATCGGTCCCGGCGCCCCGGGTACCGTTCGTGGAAACTTACTCAGATTTGTACAAGTACGTCCATGACCATACGAATGCGCGTCGACTCGATAAACACAAGTGCATGGTAAAACACTGAAAGTAAGCAGAGCCAATAGTTCAACATCTCATCTCAATTTCGAGCCGTATTCACGACTAATCATTACCATCATTCCACTTGGTGATCTCCATGATCCCAAGCCTCATCATTCCTTATTCATTGATTCATTGCAACATTTCTTATAGCATTCCTCTCAACGAGGAACCAACAGCTTTTCATTCATTTTATTGGGATAATTATTCATTTTTTTATTGCTTATAAGGGACAGGTAATATTTCATATTCTTGCAATAGTTATACAGAGTGTACATGATTCAAGAGTCTCATTTAGTTCATTGGGTCGATAGCACAGCCAGTTCATTTCTTATTCTATCATTCATAAGGCATCTTATTATTCAAGTGTTGTATTTGTTTTTGCAGCATTAAACATAAGGGATAATATTATAAATTCATTCTCAGGCACCAAGTCACATTAGAAGCTCATTCATTCAGCAGTTCAATATTCATGTCTTATTCATTTCAATACATTCTCAGCATAAGCATCTCTATTACTCAGCAACTAAAACATGGGACATTTAGGGGCAATTCATAGCAATTCAATACTTCCTTTTATTAAGCATGAAGGAGTAAGAAGGAGGAAGGACAGTTCCACTCACTTGCATCAAAGGGTCTTTCTGTTCCGATAACACACAATTCTGCTAAGTGTAGCTCCACCAGTGAGCCACGTTCCAATATCCATTCCGTCTAGCCAGTTAAGAGAGACTGCATCAGTCTCAATTCTCCTGATTTCTAACATAAGTCATGGTCCAACATTCTGATAGCATCCAACAAGCCAACCCAAATGCCTTAAGCAGAGTGGGGCATTACAGGTACTCCCAAGGCAGTTACCTCGTGTTTCACCCAGTACACGCAGGTCTCTCCAGCGCGTTTCCCTTTCGCACCACCATGCACGTTAATTGGATCCCCGTTCACATCTTAGTGCTCTCCTCTCTGCTCTGTGAGCATGAGAGTCCCTGACTCCGTACGACTTATATGTGGCATGGGATCCTATCCATCCTTTGTGACTGGTGCGCCCCTCTCTCTTGTGCCTTCCTGGGGTGACGTGACCATGGACGCCTTGGAACCCCCACTCTCCTTGGTTCTAGTGTCGGCAGCAGGAGGGCTCTGCTCTCTGGATTGCGTGCCTTCTGTTGAACGCAAGTTACTCCATATAGGGTCAGCGCCTTTGGAGGTTTCGCCCCTGGTTGGTGCTAGTTCGGCAGTGGTAGGGCATCGTGAGGCCGGCGCACTCCACCCGGTTTTGTCTGGATGTCACGAGGCGGCACTGGTCTCTCCGGATGCTCGACCCCCCCACCTTTTGGCAGTGCACTCTGAGGCATGCCGGACTCTACCTTTTGACCACTTGGTGCTAGAGCCATTACTGTCGCCTCAGGACCAGTTTGGCACTAGCTCCCTAGTGTCTCCCCTCCATACGCTGGTGTCTTCGCTTCCTGTGTCGAAAGGGTATTTCTTCGCTTTCGGTGGTCCCCTGCACTCGTACAGGCAATCGCCCCCGGGGTTGCTGTCCTCGCTTCTGTGCGAGAGCAGGTCGTGCTTGGCGTGTCCCCCGCTGGCACCATCTGTCCAGGATCTGCACCCCTCTTATCTGGCGCTCTGTGCTCGATCGCAGCATCCTCACTGTCAGTGCCTGCAGGGGGTCACCCTGCTTTGTCAATCCCTCTGCGCCCCTTTCTGCTAATCAACCTGTCTTATCCAATGCGGAGATGCTCAGGCCTGATTGCTCTGCGACTCACTTCCCTCATCCCAAGGCCAGCAACCTCCCGGATATAGAATACACTGTTCTTTCTGATAGTCAAGTGATCTCGGTCCCCTTCTCCACTAACGAGATATCCTCTCTATTAGTCACCTTCTTGCTGACCTTTGTCATGAAATTCACTATGGGGTGCTGTAGAAGTATAGAAAATATGGGGTTCATGCGGATCACATTTACAAAGCTAACCGCATGAGTACTTTGGGCCAAGTTGATCCGCAGAAGGAAGGGCCGCATGACAGACTCGGCATGCCCCTGCGACCCATCTTCACTATCTCTGATTATATTAAAAAGCGACCAAACTGATTTGGACCGCAGAAGGAAGAGCTACTTATGCGGCCAAGCTGATTAGCCGTAGAAACCCCTCTGACAAAGCTGACAAACTCTGATAAAGCTGATAACTCTGTCAAAACTGACAAATCTGACACATCTTGACAAAAAAAGATAAGACGTGACCTTTCGAAAAAATACAAAAAAATTTATGTCACCAGACATAGGGCCTACGTGCCTGAACCTAGGGCCCACGTATGTCAAGCGGCCAGGAGGACTGCGACCTGAGCTGTATGAGCCTTATAAGTCTTAATCTATGCGGACCAAAAATTCTCCAAACTTCATGCGGCTAAGAGTGACTGCGACCTGAGCCGCATGAACCTTATGCATCCTAGAATGCAGGATCTATGCGGCTCAAAAGTCTCCAAGCTGCGTGCGGACTAGTGGCACTACTGGAGGGACACGTGGCTAAGGAAGACTGCAACCTGAGCCGCATGAGTCTTATGCGGCCCAACACGGCCGAGCACTAAAAGACCTATGCAGCCCAAAATGACCCAAGCAGATTGATTCTGCGATAGGATGCGTGGCAAGTTGACCAAGTCTCAACCATCCAGATTTGCTACAAAGAGATCTCAACAGATCACCAGCTGGCAGCCAAAGACCTAGTCTTCGTGTATTGTTACAGCCGTGTGGCCACAAGACCATCTATACGGCCCAAAATATGCTTCATCCGAAATCATTATAAATAACAGGGTACCATACCCCTGCAAAAGGTTGGCAATTTTCTCAAGAGCAAAGACAGTGTCTGATAGTCCAAGGAGTAAGGCAGAGTTCCTACACTTCTCCCGAGCCTCCACCGTCACCCCCCAGAATCAAAACAAATTGTACTTAGATTGTTTTCTAGGATTTCTTTCTAGGCTTTCTGTTGTACTTTCAATGTTTGCAATCAACATATAGTTCTTCTGTAGTTCTTGAGTTGATAATAAATGGCAAATACGATGGAGACTCTGCTGGAGACTCTTTCTCTACTGATGAGAAATTGGTGACGTAATCCGACACTTCCAAGCTCGGCTCTACGTATCAGATGCTTGTTGTTCGCTTCAATCAACAAGCATTCAAAAAAATGCTCTCCGATAGGAGCACCAGTCCAACACAGAAGCGAGCCAACCCGAAAAGAGCTCACAGGACATGGAGGCCCAAGGCTACTGCCCCTCGCCAGGCTCTGGAAGAAACTCCTCTCGCCACTCAAGACGACGGACAAAGTTCCCATTCGGCCTCGCTTCAAACCACAGAGGAGCCCGCTGTCCCCAAATTCGGCAGAGAAAAATACTACGATGTTGGACTTTTGGGGGCACAAAGGAAACTCAGGCGGTCGAAGAAGAGGCCGCATAAGGAAGGTGGTCGCAGGCAGACTGCTTATGCGGCAGCCAATCTTGGCCGCAAGCAGACTGCCTATGTGGCAGCCAATCCTGGCCGTAAGCAGACTGCCTATACGGCAGCCAATCCTGGCCACAAGCAGACTGCCTATCCGACAGCCAATCCTGGCCGCAGACAAAGTTTCTATGCGGCAGCCAATCCTGACAGCAAGTAGGATGCCCCATACGGCCCTGTCAGAAGCTCTGTCTTTGACCGTCTCTCATGCGGACTAGACCCCATGCTGCCCATTGAGGATGTTGAAGCTTCCAACTTGGGCTCTTCCTACTATGTACCTTTGGGTGCTAAGTCGAATAAGTCTAGGGCAGTGCGGGCCTAACAAGCCCAGTCAACTATCCAATCTGCTGACCGTCAGCGGGTATCGTTAACTGTTACACAGGCCCCGGATGGAAAGTTGTACAGAACCTTCCGTGTCCAGCCCTCTACGGCAAACTGACAGGGCAGGTCCCAAAAGTATTCCTATAATGATTGAGTGCAAGTGCTTTTACTAGCCTCAGATCAGGGAGCAAATATGATATTTATGCACCTGTGTGCTCCGGATACCCGGGCCCACAAAACGGATGCAAAGGTAAATCAATCTGCCCTCGACTTGCGACAAGTACTCATCCACAAACGCAAGAAAAGAAAAGCAACCTTGGCATACGGTGAGCCCTCCCTGGGATTTCACTGGACCCAAGTTGTCATTAACTGCTGCTGCGACAAGTCGGCAACACCTAAGGATCGGCAGTCCGTCTTCCAACGACTGCACCAGCCAGCACCTGTCCGACGACAACTCGAAAAACAAGCGCAAATTTTGGGAGACGAGGAATTTCCTTTCTCCTTCTGTAATTCAACTCGGAAGGTTCCTGCCAGCAAGGAAGAAAAGAAGACAGCCTCCTCCAGCTCGGCAATATCAACCAGCAATACAAGGAAACTCTCATATGAAGGATTGCCACCGACAACCACAGGGGGTGTCTACCTAGGCAACCATTCCAGAAAGAAGCTTCCAACACCCGGGGGTGCATCCTCGAGTTCCCTAAGGGTGAACGAAGCTGGCGGTGGTAGTCCCCTGAACATATACAACAACCCAATGTTCCAAGAGGATGCACAGGGTGTAGCGATCCACTGGAATTATACAACAAAGTTGGACGTCCCCGAGGGTGATCGCCTTCGCCAAGATGATGCAGCTTCCTGTACAGGGGGCAGTACCCCTTTCGAGTCTAAGGAGGAGGACAGTCCGACATTCTCCGACGATTTCTCTGTACGAGGGTACGATACAGAAAGCACATCCTCTACGGTCCTATCTGCCTCTTCCCACATGCGAACATTGATTATGACAGGAGATGATAACGAAGGGTCTAGTGATCGACAACGTATAGAAGTACTTGAAGCCATGATCCTAACCTTGGTCAAGTCAGTAGACGAGATCAAAGCTGCATTACCGACTCAACCATCAAGGACACCTGGACAAACAAGTTTGGGCCCCGTAATCAACGCGGACTCAAACACGACCGCTTCTCCTTTGGGCGACAACCCTTCTGGAGTATCCGCTCCCTCAGCTGCAGATGAGGCCAGTAAGGCATCGAGAGAAGTCCAGGAGCTTCGAGCAATGTTCAATGCCCGAGATTCCTCCTGAGACCTCAGAATATGGCAGCCGTATCTCGCTGCATGGAGAGACGTTCCTTTTCCTCCATGGTACAAACTGTTTCATATCGATTCTTATGACGGGAAGACCTTGGCTAGCCAGTACATGACGTATTTTAAGGTTATAATGGACCACTTGCCGCATAGTGACGCCATCCTCATACGATTATTTATCGGAGCCTTGGAGGGGTTCGCGTTCGACTGGTACCGCAACCTCCCGGACAACTGCATCCATTCCTTTGACGGCTTCAAACACATGTTTTTGGAAAGGTTCTACGAAGTGGGGCATGATGTGACAATGTCCTCTCTCATGGACGTCGTTCAGGAAGAAAGGGAGCTAACAAGAAACTACATCGAGCGGTTTCGCCAAACTGCAAAGAGATTACCCCAAGGCAATCCTGGAAGCTTCTTGATCGAAATATGCCAGAAGAAGTTGCTCTCCGAAATTAGCCTCTGGATGGGCGAAGATCAGTTCAGGGATTGGACGACTTTCATAATAAGAGCTACAAATACGGAGGCAAAGTTAAAAAAGGCTCGCCAGCTGGGATTACACATCCCAGATGGAGAGGATAGGGGCAAACATCCTGGTAACACCTCCAATAACAACAACAGTGGTGGCACCACCAGTAAGCGGGACACCAAAGGCAAACATGCCATGGTCACTGGTACAGCCAAAAAGCCAGAACAAAAGTAAGCAGAAGTTTCGAAGCCCAAGGAGATGACATACCCTTTCGAAGATAGCCATGTCAAGCCTATCTTTGACATGCTCCTGAAGGCGGGTAGGATCCAACTCCGTGATGTAGAGTGCGAGCCTCGACCAACAGAAATCGAGGATCTGAAGTATTGTCACTTCCAGCACTATATCCACCACCCTACGCAGGAGTGCTTCACATTAAAGCGGTACATCCAGAACCTCATCAACTCCAATGCTCAGTCGCTGGATTTCGAAGAGGTTACTGCGACTGCAAAAATGGTATCAGTTCAGTTCGATGATATCCCCCCAACAAAAACTCAAGACGGGGTAGTGCCTGTTCCCCGGGCAATGATGAAGGTTACTAATCTTCTACTTGTCCGGGACCAGACGACTGGGTTGGTGCCTCTCACCACATCACGAGGAGAGGTCATGTGGGTGCACCCAGACTTAGTGTCCGAAGTTACCCTAGCGGTGCCATCTTTAACTAGCAAAAAGAAGGGCAAGAAGTCTAGATCCTGCCATACAATCTCGACCGAAGTTGAGGAGGCGGCGACCGTTGTTACCCGGTCTGGTTTACAATTCCAGTCCACTCTGGGTAATTCAGTCGAAGACCTTCAACCGACAAACTTCTGTGTTATCTTATCGTGCTTATACTGTGATTGAGATTTCATTATTTCTATATTTATCCTCCGTTTGGAGTTAAGATTTGATAAGTACACTATATAATTGCGTGAGTTGTTGATTAGATAGTAACCTAGAACAGCGTTCTACCGTCGATACTACGGCGTAGGCTGGACGCACCCACTTCTGGTGCCCCTACATTGGGTGCGGGTCGTAACACATTTTTAGTGGTAGCCCATACAGGTCGAGTTTATGTAGTGGTATTCGAACTATAGTATCACTACAGCCTACGATAGGATTGAGAGATAGGCTTTAACGGAGAGGTACTCAATCACAGTTAGGAAAATTCTGCTTCAATTCATGCCATCTACACATCGTACTAATTTACCTTCTTTGAAATAAACTGTCCTCCTTTGATTATATCGCTTCATGCTCAGTATTGACTTCCTTATTGATCTGTCTTCAGGATGGTGGAGACACGGTCACGTCGTTCTGGCGCAGGAGATACCGCAAAGGGGTCTGCCACCTCTCGTCCGGTTCAGCCTGTAGCTGGGACAGTACCACTCCCTACGACTGCTCACGTAGGAGTATCTACTGCTTTCGGGGGTCATCCTCCACCTGTTCCGAGGTTTTCTTCAGTTGTTCCTGATGTTCTTCAGCAGCAACCGCCGCCTACTGGGTATGTAGATGCAGCGTAGATGTTCGCTTACTTCCAAAGGATGATTGAGGTACAGCAACGTCAGACTGCAGACATACGTCAGGGTATTGACGATGCACATCAGCTGGCATTGGCAGTGGTTAAGAGAGGAGGGCAGTAGCAGCAGTACCAGCCTAAGGTACCGGGCATCCAGGAGTTCCAAAAGATGCGGTCGAGGTAATTCAAGGGTAATGAGGGCATCTTGTACGCTGACGATTGGATAGAGCACATCGAGGAGATTTTCCGCCTTTTCTCGATACCAGCAGGTCTTCAGATCAAGGCAGCCAGTAGTCAGATGCAGGATTTAGCTCGTACTTGGTTCCACACAGACCCCAGGATTGGTACGGAGGGCCAGACTTGGGTGGCATTCAAGAAGCTCTTCAAAGGAAAGTTTTTTCCTGGACACAGCACTCGGAGCACTAGAGACGTAGTTTGAGAACCTGGTCTAGGGGACCTAGACAGTGGAGGAGTATGCGTGAGAGTTCTGCCGTCTGGGCAGATTCGTAGAGGGGCTTAGCGAGACGGCGAAGGCCAAACGATTCAGGAAGGGTTTGGTCAAGGAGGTCAAGTCCTTGAACAAGAGTGATAGAGACGCCACCTTTGAGAAGATTCTGGTAGGGGCCATGGCGACAGAGGATGACTTGGAGCTGAAGTCTAAGAAGGGCCGAGATGTTTTATGTGAGGCTAGTGGGAGCGCGAAGCATCCCTGTGTACAGAGGGCAGCACAACAGCCACAGCAGGTGCAGGTACCAGTCAGAGTTTAGCAGGCTCAGCATCAGCCTAGGGGACAGGACCGCAAGGTGCCGACTGCAGGAAGGCAGGGCACAATTAGGATTCTTGTAGGAGGAGGCTGAAGATTTATCTATTCTGTGGGTCTGATGCTCATCGGATGATAGATTGTCCCGTTGCACCTTCTTATGAGGGAGCTACGCCACCTGTAGCACAGCACCCTGCCCAGCACCAGAGGGGTGGAGCTTTTGCGCTGGAGGTCGAGGAGACCGACGCTGCAGGTGATGAGTTAGCAAGTTTGACTTCATGTTCTTCTTCTCCATCTTGTCGTATGATTTTTTTAGTACCTATCAGGATGTGTGATTGTGCTGTGCTAGATAGTTTAGTTATCCTGTTCGAGACTATGGTATCACGACCATTAGGACCATAATTGTATGTTATTATATATAGATATTTGGACCTTGATTGTTGGGGGTTTGACCTGTAGGAGTGCGACCACCTTAATTTCGAGGACAAAATTTTTCTAAGGAGGGTAGACTTGTAACACCCACTTTTCTGGAATGAGGGTAATTTTGAACTTTTGTATATTTTTTTATTTAATAATGTGATTCATGATTTATGGTGATTTTTAAATATTTTAAAACTATTTATTATATGGTATAGTGATTTGGCCTCTAGCTAGTTTAGCCTTGGTGCAACCTAGCCTAGTGTCTCCCCATGAATTAGAGACCTTGTTAGCATGATTAGTTAGTGTTAGTAATTCCATGTGAGTTAGTTTCAATTTAGAAGCTAATTTGCAAGTTTAGTTAAGGAGCTAGTTGGGCCCTTTGTTAGATGTTAGATTTTGACTTGTAGAGAGGCCTATTGATTGTGAAACCCTTATCCAACCTATTATAACCCGCCATAGGGGTTCCCAAGCCTCTATTTAATCCCTCTTCAAGAACACTTGCCTTTTTTTACACCTCTTTCTTCATTTGGCAAAACAAAGGTTTGTTCCTCCTTCAAAATTCCTATTTTATTCATTTCTCCTCCTTTTTAATCCTAGTCTTTTGCATTGGGTTCTAATTTGTGTTTATGGACTGATGGTGGAGAGCAATCTCAGTTTTGGGCAGCTTTGGAGCTTGGGAGTTGCAAGGGGGATTCATTCTTTTGGGGCTTTTTCATTGAGTGTTCACTCAATAGGTAAAACCCTTCAAATTGCTTCCAAATTCTGATTTCTTTCCATAGTTGCATTCATTTAGGGTTTAATTAGGTGTCCCTCAAGTTTGGTTCGATTTGGAGTAGGATAGGTATGCGTATCGATTGCGTATCAATGTGTATGTTTATGTGTTCGACGAAATGTCGCAATGGAGCTTTTATTCGTATTTTTGAAAACTAAATTCACAAAATTATAGCCCTATATGTAGGGAATGGATTTTGAATTTACTAGGTCAATTTTTGTACTATTTCGTGTCATTTTTGGACACACACGCGTGCACGAAACACAGCACTATGCCCGTGCTGTCCCCTGCTGCTCGGGGTCGACACAGGATACGATACGAGAATGGATGAAACTTGGTGGACATGTAGGACACGTGACTGACATGATGTTGACCAAGTTTCATTGGGTTTTATGGTGTCGATTGGGAGAAATCGAGGCTGCACTGTCTCGTGCTCACTGTACACGCACACAAAATCACACTCTGATACACAATGATTGACATGACACAACACAACCTAGACACATATCAGGGTGTTTAGTCCCTAGCCCTATCCCTGGCGAACAAGTGTACACGAGCACGGCTCGTCTCGAGCACTGAGTCGTGTCCAAACGGATACGACATGGCTGTACGAGGCAGCCTCAACTGCCAGTTCTGTCACTGTGGGCATTTCGAATTCTTGGACACTTTGTGTCCTGTAAATTGGACACGATTGGCTCCCTGGATATGTGGGATATGTCCATAATCCCTGTACACAAGTCCTCGATTGAATTTCAAGTTTTAATTTCAAATTTGGGGTTTCGAAGCCCATGTTTTAAATGTTTTCTAAGTTCCCAGTTTTGTAATATTCGAAATAGGTTTTGATTTGGGTTTTTGAATTTGAATATATTCATTGATGTTGTGATAAGCTCCCAGGTTGATGTGTGATTTGATGTTGACTTGGGTTTAATTTCAAATTATTTATGAGTTTCCTATATGTATATATATATGTGATTTACCTATTATATCTTGGTTCAGTCCATTTTTTATTATGATGTTCTGTCCACATCTTCTTTAGTATTCAGACATTAGTATTCTCTAATGTACAGTCAGTTGTCATTCATCTCCTATATATGTTAGTCCTATAGAAGTGTCCCATGTTATATATGTGTGCATGTAGAGTGATAGTGAGTGACCTGCATCATGGTCCATTTGGTAATCTAACTTTCAATCCTTGAGTGATTTAGCCCCATAGACTCCTTATACCAGTTACCTACAACTCTTCCCTTGGTATTAGTAGATGAGTTGGAAAGGACACTGCTTGGGTTCAGTTCTTGTCATTTCATTTAGCTTAGCTTCCAATTTTATTACCACTAGTGTTCAGTCCACATGTTGACAGAGTTTCAGTCCCCATTACATAGTGTTAGCCCACATTCACTTATAGTCAACCCCCATCAAATAGTATCAGATATAAGAGTAGAAGGAGAGGTTCAGATGTGAGTGCAACTAGAGTGTCTAGTGTGTGTTGTAAGGGAATGTAGTAGGATGGGATGTATAGCTACTATACACTAAGTGATATTGAGGGGCCATGTATAAGTACCAATTATGTGGATACTAAGTTTAATCATATAGTATACATGTAGCAGTTAGGAGGGCCAAGTATCAGTTAATAGGAAGTGGCATGGGAATATAAGCTATAGATATACCTATATACTTATATGGGTTAGGTATAACCATGTAAGGATGTAGGCAATCCAAGAGTTAATATTGTCACCTAGAGTATAGGTACCCCTATGTACTAGGGTAGGAGTTCAGTTAATAGAATATAAAATAGACAACCCCAATACCCTAGGTTTGGTTGTTGGACCCAGAATAAACTAGTTTGACTAGAGTTGACCAAAAGTCAACATTGAGTCAATATGTGACCAATTAACCTAGCTTGACTAGAGTTTGACTTAGTTGACTAAGTTTGACTTAGTTGACCATCCCTAGAATAGACCAAAGTTTGACCAATTGACCCTTGCTAGCCTAAGTTTGACCAGTTGACCAATATAGGCCTAATTGGTATTATGGACTTAAGTTTGACTAAACTAGACTAATTGACCTAGCTTGACTAGAGTTGACCCAAAACCCTAAAAGTTTAACCTAGTTTGACTTGAGGGTTAACCAAAAGTTGACTTTAACCTAGAATCATATAGTTTGTATTGTAAACTTCATTTATCTTATTTTAAACACATTATAACCCATATTGCTCTATTTAGGACATTGTGACTCCGGTATAGACATCTGATATTACACTACTCTCTTCAGAGTGTCAGGCGAGTACATTATCTGATAGTTCTCTCATTTACGTGTCGATTACTGTACTTCAGTTCTAGTTAGTTCTATTTGATTCTCTATTACAAACACGAATTAATATTGTTGGATCCATTTTATGCGACACTCGTTTATTTATGTCTGGCCTCCATTTCTGGAACCACTACTGGCATCACCTACTGGAATCACTTACTGGTATCATTCTTGTTCTGGCTGGACTTTTACTTATTTTCGTGTCGGGTTATGGATTCATTTGTACTTGTTGGGCGGGAAAATACTGAGTAGACATGTGAACATTCCCAAATTTGGAACCACTTCCTTAGAATTATTCTGGAATAATACTCATCTCACACTTGGCCGGTGTGTGATGTGTCATATTACCTACAGCCGTTTACATGTCGATCTCGGTATTTTAAAACACACTGTTAGTGTCATGTTTAGGACTCATCTGGATATTGTCTAGACTCACACAAGACTCATACTGTCTGGACTCACATGTGATTACACTTGGTTTATTTCATACAGTCTGGAATCATATTACTCTAGTTCAGCTAGTTTACATTACAGTCTTCATTGCCATCTTTCTTTGCTTCTTCGCTTCTTCGCTTTACTTCTGTTGTGCTAACTGTCGTTCCATTTACATTAATTGTTTAAACTGCAAGTTTATCAATATAACTGTCTATAACTATTTTAGAGTCTTTGTCATTTATTTGGGTTTTCTAGACGATTTTGTGCTCGTTCCTGTCCTAACTGGACCTGCTAAAAATATTACAGATGCTTGCCCCGAGGACCCTTGCCCTACTTACTGTGGACCAGGAGATGGTTTAGCTACCTTTGGCCCCGACACTCAGGAGTGATCAGGAGACTAGCTAGTAGACTTGCTTTAAATTTATGTTTAGAACTTAAATTGTAATAACTTGAGATATTGAGTTGTATTTGAGTTTGTTTGAGATATTATTATTAAGTAGTTTATATTTGTTGTTGTTGTTTAGTCTTTAGTTATAAACTTCTGTGTTATCTTATCGTGCTTAGACTTTGATTGAGATTTCATTATTTCTATAATTGTCCTCCGTTCGGAGTTGAGATTTGACAAGTACACTATATATCATTGAGTGAGTTGTTGATTAGATAGTAACCTAGAACAACGTTCTACTGCCGATACTGCGGCGTAGGCTGGACGTACCCACTTCTCGTGCCACTACACTGGGTACGGGTCGTGACATTTGCTCTCGATTATTTTTCCCTTGCTTTCTCATGCCATTGCTTCTCGTCTCTTCTTATTTTGGAGTGACAAATGATCGTGTTATATAGGATTTATCAAAAAATTCTTTAGTTATAGTGTAAGTTAGTTTGCTTATTGTATTTTGAATGCTCGATAGATAGGAGGGATTAGAGATGCCATGTGCCATTGGTATCTAGTGGTATGGATATTTTGCAACTAGTATGCAAGGGTTATAAAATTTTAAGCCATCATGTGTTTGATGGGGTAGTGTAACCAAAGGTGGGTAGACATCCTCAGTATAAAAATAAATATATGGTCATACTAGGTTACGCCCTTATAGTAGTCACTTGATCAAGAATAGAGTGATATTTTTAGTGTAGAGATTGGTCCTCTATAAGAAGAACCCAAACATAGCCAAACCCAGCCTATTTACTATTATAACCTATCAATCATGAAGTTAGGATTAGACAGAATGGTAGGTATCGCTTAACTTGGTCACGTAAAACAAAATTTATACAAAAGTGATAATAGTATGGTTATGCGAATATAGCTAGATGTTTAGATTAGATGTACAATTTAGAAGTTTCATAAGCTCAACCTAGATAATCACAAGAACATATGAGGATCCCTAGTAGGTACATAAGTTGGCAACCTTTCAAAATTAGAAAGAAATTAGTGGTCATGGATGGTAGAACAATAATTACCGATAGTTGAATTAGTATTAACTTGCCAGTTATTTCTTTTAGGCTACAGTGGCAATCTTTTAGACCATGTTTCTTAAATATTTGAAGACCAGACCAATCATTGTTCGGTGGTTGAAAATTGTCTTCTCTCGTATCATTATTGAGTTGTTGAATTTCAAGAACGAAATTCTTTTAAGGTGGGTAGATTGTAAGAACCATGATTTTTTTAGAATTATTTTTTATCTATTTTATATGTTTTCTATTTATTAAATTAGAATTTTATTTTTAATTATGACTATAAATATACTTTTTCATAGGTTTAATTTTTGAAGCACAATAATTATCAATTTCTCAAATCTGTCCCCATCATTGTATTCTAGACGAGTCCACCTTCAGTTTGATATATCATGTCCCATCCAAACGTGTTCCCTTGTGCTATGTTTTTTCATATGCAACTTTAGGGGTAAAATAGTCATTTTAGTCACTACCGTAAAATTTGACTAGCTTTCCAATTAGCAATTAAGGCCCAACTTTGATCCAAATCATTTGACTGAATAGATGGTTTGGACCGATTTCGAGCCTACTATGCACATGTCATTGGTGTGCCACTCAATTGAGTTCCAATGTGCTAGTTTATCTTAAGTGGCACACAAGTCAAAACTATAGACATATTGGACTCAAATCGATCACAAAAATTCTATCGACCCAAAACTAGTCCAACTAGGGACCCATGGAGCCTATCGTAGGGTATCCTAACCTATTAGACAAATCTAATTTAAATCAAATCCGATAACAACTTTTCTATTTTTGAACCAATTTAAATCCTAGGAGATAGAATTTGTGTATCTTTTAGAATATGCAATCAAATCGTACCAAATTAAATCCTACTCCACCACAACTTATTCCCCTTATGTGAATCTCTCCCATCTAGGATTTACGTACACTTTTTTATATGTTTCTCTATTAAAACCCTCCAATTTCTTTTCCATTTTCGTACTTTTCTTTCCACCCAAAAGAAACTCATCACCCCGACCTCTTCCAACACTCCTACCACCTTCATCTCGACCCTAAGACACCCTCCTAATACCCTGACACCTTCCTAATGAGCCTCAGCCCTAATTTGATCGATACGAGGCGCGAAAGGCACCCGAAGTCGACCAAATTACACTACCAAAATACAGTCAATTAGTGACAGTACATTAGCGACGTATAATTTTCGTCGGCGTCAGCGACGGATTTGCGACAAATAGCCGACGGAGTACCGACGACATGTCGATACATTTTTTATTTTATTTTAAGGGGGAGAAAAGGCCGCTCATCCGTCGCTAGGGCGTCGGAGATATAGCGACGGATACACAGTCGTCGCTATGCAGTCGATTATTTGGCGGGAATTGTTGGGAGAAGTGGCGGGACAATTCTTCGACTACGTAACGACGGATAGTCCGTCGGCAAGTACCAAAAAGAGCGACGGACTAGCGACGGATAAAATCCAACGCACGTCCGTCGCTAAATATACGACCGAGACTTAAATTGAAACGACGGGGGGAACTTTTCATTCCCCCAAATTTCACTCTCTCCTCTCTCTCTCTCTCTCGCGCGCGACGGTCGGCGACCTCCCTCTCCTCTCTCTCTCTCCCACAGCGATGATCGGCGACCTCTCCTCTCTCTCTCCCAAAGGTAATGCCCTCTCTCTCTCTCTCTCGCGGTGGTCGTGGGTGCAGCGGACTGGGGGCGTCGGAGGCTGCGGAGCGGCAGAGACTGTGGGGGCGGCTGGTGCGTCGGGGGCTGGAGGCGGCGGAGGAGGCGGGGGGTGGGGGGCGACGGGGGGTGGGAGGGTACGCTGGTGCGCACGGGGCTGCGGGGGGCGGCGGGATGCAGCGCGCTCCGGGGCAGCGGGGAGCGGCGTTGGTGGCCCGCACGGGGTAGCGCGGGGCTGTGGGGCGACGGGGGGTGGGAGGGGTACGCTAGGGTTTGTAAGTGTAAGTAGTAGTAATTATCCTAGTTTAAGAAATAGGATGAGAAAGTCTATTGCTTTATATATATATATATATATATATATATATATATATATATATATATATATATATATATATATATATATATATATTTATATATATATATATATATATATAAAAAAAAAAAAAAATATATATATATATATATATATATATATATTTTATATATATATATATATATATATATATATATATATATATATATAAAGAAAATGCAATATGACAACCCTAGTTTAAGAAATAGGATGAGAAAGTCTATTGCTTTATATATATATATATATATATATATATATATATATCAAGGTTCAAAGTATCGATATCGGAATCGGTATCGGACTTTTCCTATGAGTATTGGTATCGGCGATATCGGTAGTATCGGCAGTTTCGGATCGGAGTATCGGATTTTTTGGTATTGGGAAACAAATAATTATCGGTAGTATCGGATTCTTTTACATGCTTTTACAACCTTATTATGCTTTCAACCTAAGTTCACAATATCGGTATCGGAACCAGCATCGGACTATTCCTATGTTGTTTAATTTTCTTTGTCGAATTGATCGGAACAAATACCCCCAATGTCGGCATCGGTCAATATTTGGCATCGGTCGGTATCGGATCGGAACATGCCAAACCGTATCGGTATCGGCCGTATCGGATCGGTATCGGCCGATACTTTAAACCATGATATATATATATATATATATATATACTGACTCGTCAAGTTGAACCGTGTATAACATGCTCGACGCTTAAGAGGAATCATTTGGACTTAGTGGACTACCGAACTATCGTATCGGACTATCGGTATCGGTATCGGTATCGCACTATCGGTATCGGACTATCGGTATCAGTATCAAACTATCGGTATAGCTAACGGACTATCGGACTATCGGTATCGGCATCGAACTATCGGTATCGCACTATCGGTATCGCACTATCGGTATCCGACTATTGGTATCGGTATCGCACTATCGGTATCGGTATCGAACCATCGGTATCGGTATCTGTATGTACTTAGTATCGATCGTAGCAGATTAGTATCGGTATATCGGTTTGGTATAGGTCGTATCGGATGGTATTGACCTTAGCGAATTGGTATCGTCCTATCCGATATGTATCGACCGTATAGCTAAGATTTGTACCTGCCTTATCGATTCGGTATCGGCCATATCCGATAGGTATCGGCCGTATCGAATATGTATCGGCCATATCAGATTAGCATGGTGGAAGGTTTAGTAACAACTGTACTTAGATTTTTCTCTTCTCGAGCTAGAATACCATTGCAAGAGAGTCACGAGAGAGTAAAAAAAATCTCCTATATATTGATGTTTACGAGAGTGATTGGCCAATTACAGTAACACACATGCTGCATTTTCCATCAGGGAAGGAGAGATTGAAGGCAATAACATATAGAGTTGTATTTCGGAAGAAGACGAACTCCTATAAACTCTTTGTTCACAAAATAAGCTATAGACGAACTACTATAAACTCTTTGTTCTGTATTCTCTATATCTTGTTTTGTGAACAAAGAGTTTGTAGGAGTTCTTCTCCCGAAATACAAGTCTATATGTTATTGCATTCAATCTCTCATTCCCTGATGGAAAATGCAGCATGTGTGTTACTATAATTGGCCAATCACTCTCGTAAACATCGATATATAGGAGATTTTTTACTCTCTCGTGACTCTCTTACAATGGTATTCTAGCTGGAGAAGAGAAAATTCTAAGTACAGTTGTTACTAAACCTTCCACCATGCTAATCTGATACGGTCGATACATATCCGATACGGCCGATACCTATCGGATATGGCCGATACCGAATCGATAAGGCCGGTACGAATCCTAGCTATACGGCCGATACATATCGGATAGGACGATACCAATTCGCTAAGGCCAATACAAATTTGATACGGCCTATACCGTATCCTATAGACCGATACTAATCTGATACGGTCGATATTAAGTACATCCGGCCTATATACCAGTGGATCCACCAGTTACATGATTATATACTAATTCTGTTTAGTTTGTCTTACTATACAGATTTTCACATCCAATCTGTGATGGATCGTTATTTCGTTGATCGTACATGGATGTAGAAACGACAACACGAGAGCAGAATAGGTGTGAGTGACGATTTTCAGGCAGGTGTGGAAGTGTTTCTTAAGTATGCCATGAGCAAAGCTCAGTATATGGATGGTAACAAAATCAAGTATCCATGTCGTAATTATCGCAATAGACGTTACGAAGAAGTGGTGAGTGTGAGAGATCATTTGACCCGTAAGGGTTTCATACGTGATTACGGCCTGTGGTCATCGCAAGGTGAACTATATGCGGAAAGATAGGTTGCGAATGCTGCTACTTATGCTTTTGATGATAATGCTGCAACGGATTTTGTCGTCGAAGACGATGAATCCTCTGTTGATTATGGAGACATGCAGAACCTTGCACGAGATATGGTGTACGATGCGGCAGGGCCTTATTTTTATCCGGAGGATCCTAATCCCAAGGCGAAGGAGTTCTATGATATGTTTCAGGATGCTGAAACTGTAGGATCGTTGAGCACCTCTAGAGGGGGGGGGTGAATAGAGTGCGTGTGTGCAGCGGAAATATAATCACCAATTAAAAAATTAAACTATGGCAGATATGTAAGAGACAGTAAATAAAGATAGGAGAATCAAACTCAGTGACACAGCGATGTATACTGGTATCCCTCTGAGAGGACTAATCCAGTCTCGAGTACTCTTGCTCGATGTTAATCCACTATGGCACAAGCTTTAACTGAGAGCTTGCAATCTCTTACAACACCGTGCTTGGTGACAAGCGCACGACCGGCTTCACAATACCGTGCTTGGTAGCGAGCGCATGACTAGCTCCACAACAGAAAAGTTGTTGAAACTTGAACGACCTCTTACAACTCTTGAGTAACCAAAAGACTCTAAATCAACTCTGATAGTACTAGCTTTTGGCTAAGAGATGTGTAGGTGAGATTTGAAAATCTTAGATCGTTTAGAAAACACTTGAATAGTAGAGAAGAGAAGATGAAGAATGAATTGATGATTTGAAGTGAAAAGTTCTTCTCTATTTATAGGTGTTTTCACCAACCGAACTCGGGCAGAACTCGGACAGAGTTCGGGTGCAAATATCTCGCAAAATAGACGTTGCTCGCAGATTTGGAGGCAACTGAAGTTTGAATACAAACTGACCGAACTCGGTCAAAGTTCGGACCGAACTCGGCTTGGAGTTCTGTCAGGAGATATTTAAAAATCTTTTGTAAAAACAGTTTTCAAACATGTTTTTGGTTATTTGTAAAATCATTTGAAAAGAATATTTTCGAAATATATTTTTGAAATATTTGTAACCGAAAATACGAAAGGGTAAAAAATAGGTTTCTAGAAAGGAGGACAATTTTAACCCTAAGCCAGTATTACCATAATTGATTTTACAAAGTAATTCCTAGACTCAATAAAATGTAAAATACAGAATAAAAGTAGAAAAGAGTCTTCAGAAGATTTTGATGACTTTGACGCTTTGATTTATGCAGTACATCGTCCGTTGAATATGATTTCATGCATCCTGAAATAGTTAGCAGCATTTTCTATATTTTGTGTATTGACTAAAGTATATGTTGATTATCGAAATCGGGTGTGACCGTGGAATGGGCCAACAATCTCCCCCATTTTGATAATTGACAAACTTGAGTCTATACCAAAATATATTTATATCAAATAGAACAAAATAACAAAAATACCTAAAAATCGAGATGTTTTTGTTTTGTTGTTTTGGATATATCTTGCGTTTGGTATACTCTTTTTCTCCCCCTTTGTCAAGTAGTAAAATGAATAGGCTCCCCCGTAAATCATGAAGCCAACAATAGAATAGACAAGACAAAGTGAAGTAAAAAGAAGTAATCACAGCATAGACAACTGGAATAAAATGAACTATGTCATAATAAACTGAAATATCATAGAGGTTCCACTAAGAATCCAAAAAGTACAACTGATAAAGTCTAACTGAAACAGTTTAGACATGAAATAAAATAAAACTACTACATAAACTGCATCAACTAATCGAAACTAAATCCACTATCCCATGGCTGAATCCACATCACATCGCTGGGTCGTCCACACTGGGAGGATCATGAGGGAAATAAGCAGTGGTCGGGTCGAAATACTGAAAAGTGACCTCATCAGTAAAACGAGGACCAGGGAAAGCCGGGTGTGGAAGGATAGTGAGTGGACGGACTGGATCCTGAACCAGGCTGTAGTGGAGATCGGCAATACTGTTTCTCAGCACCTGGGCCTGAGAAATGTGCCGGAACTCGGAGTCCTGATGACGTTGCGTGGAAACAGCAACGAAATCATCAAACCGCTGGTAGAATGCCTGATCGAGTCCTGGGGCAGGGGCCGGAGCAGGATGAGCATCAGTTGGAGGGGCCTCAGCATCAGCAGCTGGGACAGCAGGAGCAGCACCAGGAGGTTGAGGAAACCGACGAGAGCGGGTCAACTCAACAGGTGGAGAAGAAATGGCACACGTTTCAAGATCAATCTCAAAACGTCGAAATATACTAGCAAGGTGCATAGGAAAGACTAGGTTCCTACCTGCATTCTTGCAGTTGAGCATCCAAGACATCATAGTTTTTGGAACGGAGAAAGGAATTCCAAAATGAATGTGATAAAGAGCAGAAAGTTCCAAAAATGTAACTTCATCGGTAGAGCCTTTCTTCGGAAGAAGGGCCGAGAAAATCATACGATGAAGCTCGTAAAAAGTTTGGTTTAGATGTCTAAAAAAGATTCTCCGGGGAGGAGGAGTAGGGTGACAAATCAATTCCCTAAAGGAAGCTAAAGTGACATCGGCAGGGAATTGAATATGGTGGATGTCAACAAGTGCATCACCAAGATCAGGAACGTGAAAGTATTCACTGATATCGGTGGCGCTAAATTCTAATTCCTGTCCAGCAATGCAGGAATAGAAATTCTCGTTTTGTTTTACTTGCAAATTGCAGTAAAACATACGGACTGCATTGTCGTAAATGCTATCTTGGACCTCGAAAAAGTCGCAGAATCCAAGTTGATCAAAAACAGGAGCATATTCAAAGAAAGTTGTAAAATTGACGAAGGCTCCAGCACAAATACGACGAGAAGAGAAAGAATCAAACCAGAGATCGGAGAAGTCTTTGTCGGGAAACAAAGTGCTATCATATTCCTCGGGATCTCTAGGTCTGGCTGGACTAAAGAGACTTGCTGGAGTGTAGTCGGATGAGGAGGAAGCACCTTGAGAAGAATTTCCTCGTTGACGTTTCGGAGCCATGAGGAAGAAGATTGCCCACTTGAACTCGTCGAAAGGACTTCTAGTAGGAGATGGAAGTATTCCACGTTTTGGTGTGGAGAAAAAGTGGAAGTAAGGATGAATTATATAGGTGCTAGGGCCGGCTGTTCGGTTCTGGAACCATCACAGCGCCGACCGAACTCGGTCCGAATTCGGTCCGAACTCGGTCAGAGTTCGGGCCGAGTTCGGCCACTTGCATTCCCGAGACAATCAAAGCAGTCAGGTAAATAAAGACTGTAATAAATAACATTTGACTGGTTTATTAAATAACTGCTATTATTTTCGGGTTAACTATAGGGGTTGTCCCAGCTAACGGTGGTTCACCGGGGAACTCTTAAGTACCGCTTCGCTTCGACCGTGGCCGTGGTGACAGACATACCCTTTGTAAGTTTGTCCCCAAAAATAATTTTCATTAAATAATAAATTGTCAAGTCATAAATGCAGTTTTAATTACCATATGTTTTAAGAATCGGAGAATTCAAGAATGCCGAGCTCACGCCTCAAGATGTTAAAACGGTCTTCAGCCAATGGTTTAGTGAAAAAAATCAGCTAGTTGATGTTCAGTATCAATAAATTCTAAGCAAATATCCCCGTGTTGTTGATGATCACGTAAAAAATGATGTCTAACTTCTATTTGCTTTGTGCGTGAATGACAGATAGGGTTCTTAGTCAAATTAATTGCACTAGTGTTATCACAATAAATAGGAACATTTGTATAGTTCAGATTGTAGTCCTCTAAGGTTTGTTTCATCCACAAAATTTGAGCACAACAGCGTCCTGCGGCGATATACTCAGCCTCAGTTGTTGATAATGCTACTGAATTTTGTTTCTTGCTAAACCAAGAGACTAAGGCCTTTCCTAAGAAATGACATGTGCCACTGGTACTTTTACGTTCTACTTTGTATCCAGCAAAATCCGCATCCGAGTAACCTATAAGGTCAAAGGATTTGGTTTTGGGATACCATAAGCCAACTGTAGAAGTTCCTTTAAGGTATCGGAAGATAGGCTTAACGGCACTAAGATATGATTCCTTAGGGTTTGCCTGATATCGTGCACATATGCAAACACTAAACATAATATTAGGGCGACTAGCAGTTAAATATAATAAACTACCAATCATACCTCGATACTTACGCTGATCAACAGGTTTGCCACTTTCATCAGTATCAAGCTTTGTAGATGTAGCCATAGGAGTCCCAATTGGCTTTACATTCTCGAAGTCGTACTTCTTCAGTATGTCCTTCGTGTACTTGGCTTGGTTGATGAATGTTCCGTTTGAGTGTTGTTTGATTTGCAATCCTAGGAAGAAGTTCAGCTCTCCCATCATGCTCATCTCAAATTCACTCTGCATACACTTGGCAAATTCTTGACAGAGTTGTTCATTAGTAGAACCAAAGATAATGTCATCTACATAAATTTGTACTAGAAGTATATCATTATTCATGGATTTAATAAAAAGAGTAGTATCAATCTTGCCCTTTGAAAAACCATTATCAAGTAAGAAGGCGCTTAGGCGTTCATACCAAGCACGAGGTGCTTGTTTGAGTCCATAAAGTGCTTTCTTAAGCTTGAAGAAGTGATCAGGTTTTTGAAAATCTTCAAAACCAGGTGGTTGTTTCACAAAAACCTCTTCTTTCAAATAACCATTTAAAAATGCGCTTTTCACGTCCATTTGAAAAAGTTTGAAATTATTAAAACAAGCAAAAGCGCAAAACATGCGGATGGCTTCTAGTCTAGCAACAGGAGCATAGGTCTCATCATAATCAATTCCTTCTTCTTGATTATAACCTTGTGCAACTAGACGTGCTTTGTTGCGTAGAACTTGTCCATCTTTACTAAGTTTATTTCGGAACACCCATTTGGTACCAATTATCGATTGACCAATAGGTTTAGGAACGAGTTTCCAAACTTGGTTTCTCTCAAATTGATTAAGTTCCTCTTGCATGGCAGAAATCCAAAATTCATCAGAAAAAGCCTCATCAACATTCTTAGGTTCTATTTGTGAAATAAATGCTACATTATCTGCTACTTCAGAATCTCTAAGAGATGAACGAGTACTTACACCTTTGGATACATCACATATTATGAGAGTTTCTGGATGATCTGGTTTGAATCTCAATGATTCGAATCTTTGGGCCATACCTTTCATAAGGCTCTTCTCAGTTCCTGCATCTTCGAAACTTTTATCAGTTCTTGCCTCTTGCGTAGGATCTTTCTCAGAACTCTTCTTTGTCTTTGTAGGTGCATCTTCATCATCACTGTCGCTAGATCTATGACTATTCAACTCATCAAAGGTAACATTAATACTTTCTTCAACAATCAAAGATCTTTTATTAAAAATTCTATATCCCTTACTCTTAGCAGCATATCCGAGAAATATCCCGTCATCTGCTTTGGAGTCGAACTTACCCAAGTTATCCTTGGTGTTCAGGATGAAACAGCGACAACCAAAAACTTTAAAATAAGAAATGTTTAGAATTCTTCCAAACCAAAGCTCATATGGTGTTTTCTTCGAGATTGGTCGAATTAACACCCTATTTAAAATATGACAGGCTGTACTAACAGCTTCTGCCCAAAAATATTTAGGAAGATTATGCTGATTAAGCATGACTCTAGCCATTTCGCTTAGAGTACGGTTCTTCCGCTCCACAACACCATTCTGTTGGAGAGTTCTAGGACAAGAAAATTTGTAGTAATATCCACTATCATCACAAAACTTTTTGAAATCAGAATTTTCGAATTCGCCACCATGATCACTTCGGATACGAGTAATCATGAAGCCTTTTTCGTTTTGTACATTTTTACAAAATATCTGAAATTCAAAAATAGCATCACTTTTGTTTGATAAAAAGTAAACCCATGTAAAACGAAAGAAATCATCAACAATGACAAAAGCATAGAGTTTACCGCCAAGACTAGCGACTCTACTTGGACCAAATATATGAATCAACTGCAAAGGTCTCGAAGTACTTACAGCGTTGATGGATTTAAAAGAAGACCTATGTGCTTTGTTCTTTTCACAGTCAGCACATACCATGTCTCTCTTGAATGGAATTTCTGGGAGTCCTTTTACCAACTTCTTTGTGTTCAGACGTGAGATAGTATCCATGTTTGCATGTCCTAGTCTCATGTGACATAGCAGCTTTCATCTTGATTGGCTACTAGGCACCTTCCTGCATTATTAGTATTCTCCAAAAAGAAAATATAAATATTGTCTTCTCTAATCCCTTTATATACGGGATCACCAGATGACATATCATATATGGTACATTTATCTTTCACAAAATTGATACCATAACCATTATCTGCCAAATGACTTATGCTCAATAGGTTATGTTTCAATTCAGTTACTAGACAAACATCCTTTATTATTGGGTAAGGAGAAATACCTACAGTACCATTACCTATAATATCACCTCTCAAGTTATTTTCGAAGGAGACGTATCCTTCTTTCTTTATCGATAGCGTAGCGAATAAAGATGCATCACCAGTCATGTGTCGCGAACATCCGCTATCGAGGATCCATTTGCTTCTAGCATGAGAGGGTTGAGGGTCCACCTACAAAACAAGTAGATGAATCCTTTGGTACCCATTTTCTGAAGGGTCCATGCTGATTAGCTTTAGGTCTCCAGACTAAAGTATGGTTATCAACAAGCTTTCTTGCAAGACAATACTGTGATATGTGTCCGTGTGTACCACAATAAGTGCAAGTCAGTTTAGAACCAGATGTGGTTGAAACTGTGTTCACATGCTTGTTTGGTTTCTTGGAGAACCTATAAGTGAAAGCATGATGATACTCGTATTTTTTCTGTGCTTTCTTGTTTTTAGTCCTCTTAGGTGTATGCTTTGCATTAGGACTAAAATTAGGCTGTGTCACAGGCATTTCCTGTTTGCCTAACTTGATTTCTAACTTTTTAGAAATCGCAATAGACTCTTCATATTTAGCAGTCATAACTGAGAGTCTCTATTCTGTTACTAAGTGCATCCTCTTCTCTGTGTCATACAGTTTTTGCATCTTACCATAATCTCTTTCTTTCTTTTGAATAGTGAGGATAGCCTCATGATAGTCTACCTTGAGTTTGGCTATCTCTTCCGTGTTGCCGGTAGTAGACGTCTCTTTAATATCTTGAATAAGATTGGACAGTCTAGCTAACTCGGTTGTATATGCCTTAATCTCTTTTCGAGATTGCTTATACTTGTCAAGCACATTTTTGTGTTCTTCAAGTAAATCGCTAAAGGCATTTTCTAACTCATCGAAAGTAAATTCATCATATAGAGGGTTTGAAGATACCTTGTCAAATGCCATAAGACAGACATTTGTATTGCCGCAGGGTCTATCCTCTTCTTCAGAATCACTGGCGTCGCTTTCATGCCAGATACTTGTGTTGGCATACTTTCGACCAGTTGTAGCTTTTCTGCTTGATCTTGATCTGTCATATGGACTGCTCTTCTTGGTAGATGGACAGTCCTTCTTCATGTGCCCTGACTTCTTACATCCAAAGCATATGGTTTCATCTTCATTGCTTTCTTGGACGTCTTTCTTCTTTCTGCTTGTAAACTTTAGATACTTTCTGAAGTTCTTCACAAGTAGGACTTGTTCATCACCACTTGAGGATTCTTCATCGGAATCGTTGTATGTCGGCTTTCTTGTATGAGCTTTGAAGGCAATAGTTTTCTCCTTTGGTGTTGCTTCTTCAAAATCTTGCAAGTCGAGTTCATGGGTCATGAGCTTGTCCATCAAAGTTTCCAACGACATTGTGGTGAGGTCGTTTTCTTCAATAATTGCTGTGGCCTTTGGATTCCAATTCTTTGTTAGAGCCCGCAGCACCTTTCTAATCTTCTCGTGATTGCTGTAATCTTTACCAAGAGATTGCAGAGGATTAGTTATATCAAGGAAACGAGTAAACATTTGTGTAATTGACTCACCGGGTTTCATCTTAAAAGATTCATATTCCTGAGTCAGTCTACTAATTTTGGATTTTTTCACTTGGGAAGTCCCTTCATGGGTTACCTCAAGGAGTTTCAAAATTTCGTGAGACGTCTTGCAGGTTGAAACTCTGTTGAACTCGGTTTTGTCAATTGCACAGAATAGTGCATTGATGGCTCGAGCATCAAGACTAGCCTTTGCTTTTTCAGCATCGGTGTACTTGTCATGCGGCTTTTCCATAAGAATACCTTCAACCACTGTAGGTGGTGGTTTCTTATACCCATCAATGACTATTGACCAAAGATCAAAATCTAGAGACTTAAGAAAGAAAGTCATACGTGTTTTCCAGTAAGTGTAATTTGTTCCATCAAATAGGGGAGGTCTATTTGTGGATTGCCCTTCACCGTTGAATATAGATTTCACGGCTGCCATATATATACTCTCTAGGGTATGTTATATAAGAATATAACCTGCTCTGATACCAATTGTAGGATCGTTGAGCACCTCTAGAGGGGGGGTGAATAGAGTGCGTGTGTGCAGCGAAAATATAATCACCAATTAAAAAATTAAACTATGGCAGATATGTAAGAGACAGTAAATAAAGATAGGAGAATCAAACTCAGTGACACAGCGATATATACTGGTATCCCTCTGAGAGGACTAATCCAGTCTCGAGTACTCTTGCTCGATGTTAATCCACTATGGCACAAGCTTTAACTGAGAGCTTGCAATCTCTTACAACACCGTGCTTGGTGACAAGCGCACGACCGGCTTCACAACACCGTGCTTGGTGGCGAGCGCACGACCAGCTCCACAACAGAAAAGTTGTTGAAACTTGAACGACCTCTTACAACTCTTGAGTAACCAAAAGACTCTAAATCAACTCTGATAGTACTGGCTTTTGGCTAAGAGATGTGTAGGTGAGATTTGAAAATCTTAGATCGTTTAGAAAACACTTGAATAGTAGAGAAGAGAAGATGAAGAATGAATTGATGATTTGAAGTGAAAAGTTCTTCTCTATTTATAGGTGTTTTCACCAACCGAACTCGGGCAGAACTCGGACAGAGTTCGGGTGCAAATATCTCGCAAAATAGACGTTGCTCGCAGATTTGGAGGCAACTGAAGTTTGAATACAAACTGACCGAACTAGGTCAGAGTTCGGACCGAACTCGGGCCGAACTCGGCTTGGAGTTCTGTCAGGAGATATTTAAAAATCTTTTGTAAAAACAGTTTTCAAACATGTTTTTGGTTATTTGTAAAATCATTTGAAAAGAATATTTTTGAAATATGTTTTTGAAATATTTGTAACCGAAAATACGAAAGGGTAAAAAATAGGTTTCTAGAAAGGAGGACAATTTTAACCCTAAGCCAGTATTACCATAATTGATTTTACAAAGTAATTCCTAGACTCAATAAAATGTAAAATACAGAATAAAAGTAGAAAAGTGTCTTCAGAAGATTTTGATGACTTTGACGCTTTGATTTATGCAGTACATCGTCCGTTGAATATGATTTCATGCATCCTGAAATAGTTAGCAGCATTTTCTATATTTTGTGTATTGACTAAAGTATATGTTGATTATCGAAGTCGGGTGTGACCGTGGAATGGGCCAAAGAAACTTCTTTATATCCTGGTTGTGAGCCACATTCCGTACTTTCAGTGACGATGCGGTTGTTGAACATAAAGTCCGATTTCAATTTGCCACAAACTTGCTATGATCGGATTATACAACTAATCAAGGAGGTGTTACCGAAGGAATCAAAAGAGCTTCCAAAAAACTTCTACAAGTCGAAGATGATGGTCCGACAACTGGGACTGGGGTACGAGAAGATAGATTGTTGTCGCAACGGATGCATGTTGTACTACAAGGAGAACGAGGATATAGAAAGTTACAGCTTCTGTAATGCGGATCGTTATAAGCCAGTCAGGGGAAAAGGAAAGTCAACTAGAAAATGACATCCTTACAAGTATATGCATTACTTGTCGATCACGAAGCACTTGCAGAGGATTTATATGTCTCAGAATATAGCAGAACACATGATGTGGCATAACAAAGAACGCACAAAAGACGATGGAGAATTGTCACATCCTTCGGATGGAGAGGTATGGAAATATTTCGATTTTCGTCATCCAGATTTTGTTGTAGAGCCTAGAAATGTACGCATGGGGCTATGTTCTGATGGCTTCGCCCCTTTCGGGCAGTCGGAATCTCAATACTCCTGCTGGCCAGTCATTATGACCCCTTACAATCTGCCACCATGGATGTGTATGAAGACTCCTTATATGTTCTTGACAGCTATCATACCGGGTCCCAAAAATCTGACGAAGAATATCGATATATATTTACAGCCGTTGGTGGATGAGCGAAAATAGCTGTGGGAGATCGGCGTCGTAACCTATGATATTTCCAGGAAACAGAACTTTCAGATGAGAGCTTCACTGATGTGGACAATCAATAATTTTCCCGCATACGGTATGCTGTCGGGATAGAGTACTCATGGCACCATGTCTTGTCCGATATGCATGCAAAATAGTAAGGCGTTCCGCCTTAAGCATGGAGGAAAGACTTCTTTCTTTGATTGTCATCGTCAATTTCTGCACGCGAGTCATCCTTGGAGAAAGAACAAGGACGCGTTCAGAGCTGGAAAACAAGAATTTTCTCATCCGCCTGCCTGATTGTCGGGATACGATATTTGGGAAGATGTAAAGGACTTATCCACTGTAATGGAAGATCCATCGAATAATCGTGTCGATGGGTTCGGACAAACCCATAACTGGACCAAACGGAGTATCTTCCGGGACTTGCCTTATTGGAAAGATAATCTTATAAGGCATAATCTTGATGTTTTGCATATCGAAAAGAATGTGTTCGATAATGTCTTCAATACCGTCATGGATATTAAAGGAAAGACGAAGGACAATCCAAAAACAAGACAAGACATTGCCGAGATATACAAGCGTCCTTATCTAAACTTGATACAAAGGGGAGCTGGTGGACAAATAACTAAGCCGATATCACAATACACATTGAGCAAGGAAGATAGATTAATAATCTGCAAGTGAGTATCTACTTTAAGATTTCCCGACGGCTATGTGTCGAATTTGTCTAGATGCGTTGATCTCAATGAACACAAGCTAACGGGAATGAAGAGTCATGACTGCCACGTGTTTATGGAAAGATTACTGCCCATTGCTTTGAAAGAGTTATTGCCTTCTGATGTATGGGTTCCGTTGGCCGAACTATCAATATTCTTTAGGGATATTTGTTCAACTAAGTTGACTGTGCAACACATGGTCGAACTTGAGGAGAAGATTATCTTAACAATTTGCGAGTTGGAGAAAATATTTCCTCCTGGCTTCTTCGACAGCATGGAGCATCTACCGATTCATCTAGCATATGAAGCCCGTGTCGGTACATCTGTTCATTATCGATGGATGTAGCAATTTGAAAGGTACATAAAATCGATATAATTTAAGTTGGATTTTAGTGGGTTTTAAAATTCATTCTTAATTCTTAAGATAATTTGTCTCTCTAGATACCTACACCATCTAAAGAAGAAAGTTGGCAACAAGGCCTATATAGAGGCTTCGATATGCGAAGCATATCTTATCGAAGAGGTGTCAAACTTCTGCTCTATTTATTTCGATACTCATGTTAAGACAAATCAAAATAGACCTCAAAGGAATGACGAGGACGTTGAGGATGGAGGTATATTCAATGTAAGGGACAAGCCTGTTGGGGCTAGTAAAAAACGGTGGTTGACTGACGACGAGTTTGATGCCACTCACTGATATGTCTTGTTAAACTGTGACATACAAGAAGTGAGAGATTTGGAGAAGTAAGTCAGTACACTTGTACTCGTTATAATCTCAAATTTGATGAAGTTAGTGACTACACTTATATATTCTTATTTTCTCTAAAAACATGTCACGACCCGCTACCCAAATTGTTGGGCCAGGCCGAGTCATGCCCAGCCTACGTTGAGATAAAACGTAGTAAGCTGTTCTAAAGACAACAGGATAAGACTAAATGTGCTAACAGTTCTATAAGTGAAGAAGAATCATAAATGCTCCAAACACAAAGTCGTCGTATATAGTAAAATGTCCAAGTACAAGTGAACTGAAATGTAAAACTGGATACATGTCCAGTTACAAAATATGTAGCTTAATACATGACTACACTAAATATCCCAAACAGCTAAGCAAACTAGACGAGTCTCCCCGCAGGAACATCCTCGTATGGCAAAGCCGGGTCCTCGGCAGTATCTCCATAATATGTATCGCAGAGTAACTCCTCCTCAGTAAGGACACCTACAACGTTATCCTGTCAGGACGAGAGCAAGTACTGAATCTAACAAACTAGCATATGAAACATGAAAATGAACATGTAAGGAATAACTGGAAACATGGCATCACATAGTCTATCATGGCAAGGACACATATGTCATAGAGACAGATGTATATGTAATGTTTAAAACTGTAGCAGGTACGTGATCGGTCAATAGATGTACAATGTACTGAGGTACAATGTAAATAAAATATACATACGTATAAGTGCACAAGCATAGGTGTACATCCGTACAGAAATGCGGGATAATGGCCTACGGCGCAGTATCATATAGAATAAACTTTGCTCGGTACGATAATGGGGGCGTGATCACGTACTCAGCTACTAGTTTCCCCATAACCCATATTCTATCATGTGAGAGATACATAAAAATGATTCTAAGCATGGTAGTAACTGGAAGTACAACATGTAGAGATCTAACTTGCTACCCCAAGGATCAGCATTTAACATGGTGGGGTTTGCAGTTCATTTATGTGACAATATGTAAAGTTCGTAGAAAGTACTTGCCTCTAGCAAAGCAAAGCAAAATAAGCTGCGATATAAGTGCTATGGATGTCCGGTAACTCATCACTGTAGAAATAAATACAATAACTTAGTTTTTACACTAAGCTAAAATGCTAAGACACTAATTGGTGCGACACGACTTGTGACTGGACACCTAGCCAAAATGATGACTTTGACATAGGAGACCAATATGGGGTGACACACTACTTTAACTAACTTTCTAGGGTCTTTACACTAGTGACGGGTGGGGTTCAATACGGCTAAAACTCAAAATAACACAAAAAGCTACAAGTCGTAATTAATCAATAAATAAATCAAATGATCATTGTGTTCTAACAATTTTAGAGATAGACAAAAAGCCTAGTTTTACTTAAAGTAAAGTACCAAAGTGATCCTTGTTAATCATAGAAATTTATTATAATTTTCTGGAATTTATCAACCAGTACAAGTATTTTATAAAAATCAGTTTTCCCTAAGTATACAGAAAATGAGTTTTGGTTTCATATGCCAAACTAGTGGCAAAACAGTAATTTAAATACTATAAAAATTATACTAAATTAGCTAAATTAACATAGTATCTAAATACTATTTTTCCAGAATTTTAACAGTACTTTAAATATTTTTAGAAAATCAAAAACAGCATTGCACACAATTGAAATTAAATAATTAATTATCTGCGTATTTTGTCCATGTATATAATTTGAACCAAAGTTCAAATACAGGACCCAAGGCCATGAATCAAGTCCAATATGACTTGTACAGGTCTTGAATGTATGAAAATACATTTGGGCCCAAAAATCCATGCTAGGCTTGGACCCCAAATGGTTGCAGTTATTTAAATACACTAAAATACAAATTGGTAAGAATGCAAAATAAATATTAATATTTTAATAAGGCAAAATTATGCATAGTGAAAATATGCATACATATGTTTTAAAAGTACATATATATGTATAAGGAAAATACTTAATTTATAAAGTATATATATATATATACAAATATATATATATATATATATATATATATATATATATATATATATATATATATATATATATATATATATATATATATATATATAAATATATATAAATATATATATATATATATATATATATATATATATATATATATAAGGAAACATTTACTTATAAAGTGTATACATAATAATATATATATACACATACAAATATATATATGTATATAAATACAAACATATATATATGAAATTTACTAACTATAAAATTATATACATATATAATATACTGTCGAAAATACAGTATATATAAATATATATATATATATATATATATATATACTAATATATACATATTAAAACAAAAAGGAAAAGAAAAGAAAAAGAAACAGAAAAAGAAAAAGAAAAAGAAACAGAAAGGAAGAGGGGGCTCGAACCCGAGCCAAAGAGCGCGCAGGGGGGGGTTTAGGCTAGGACGGGCTGGCCAGGGGGTCAGCCCATCTGTTGTGTTAGGGTTTTCGTTTTATTTATTTAGTTTAGGTTAGTTTATATATATATAAAAATAATTAATCGATCCTGTGTCCGGACACGTACAGATCCTAAAACTCGTGTCCACACACTAGACTAGTGTCCCCGTGTCCTGACGAACCACATACGTGGATTCGGGACACGGACGACACGAAGTGAGCCTTGCTACACACGTGTCCGGTCAATTGGGGGGGATTTCGGACGTGCTGGCGGTCGGAGGAGGCGTCAGCGAGGCGGCGCTCCGGTGGCGCTGGGCGCGGCTCAGCGCGACGAGTCGGATGAGGGTGGTTGGGGGTTGTGGCACTCGGCGTGGGGGCTGGACGAGGAGTTCGTCGGAGCTAGGGTTGTGGCTAGGGGTTTTGGGGAAGAACGGTGGTCGTGGGGCGTCGATGACGGTCGGGGGTTTGTTCTAGGGTTAGGGTTTAGTCTAAGGTTTCGTTTTATAGGCAGAGAGGTCGGTTGGGGGCGGTGATCTGGCCAGAGTCGGTCGGAAATGGCGGGTCGTCGTCGGCGTGGCGGTCGTCGGGGGTGGGTAGAGTTAGGGTTTTGCACTTAGGTCCTTAGGAATTTAGGATTTACAAATAGGTCCTATCAGTGTCTAATTACAATTAATAATTTGCATAGTAAAAAAAATAAATTATAATTTGCACATTTCTATAATAACAATTTAATAAATTGTATTATGATATAAAAACAATTCTAATAATTACAAAATGATATTAAAACATTCAAATAAATTGCAAAATGCTATTTTTGTATTTAAAATTCATTAAAAATTTATTTAAAAATTCTAAAAAATGTCCTAAAAATTCTAATAATTATTTTAAGGCTAAATTTGTCTTTAAAAATTAATTAGCACTAATTAAATAAATTTTGAAAAACAGGGGCTCACAAGTCTTCCCTCCTTGAAAAATTTTGTCTTCGAAATTCACAAGGATTGAAGACCCTACAATATTCTAACATAGCAAGCAATGCAACAAATGACTAAGGCTATGATCGAAACTAACCTCTAAGGTATCAAGCGGGAATGGGTGGTTCCCTCGCAGCGGTTGGATCGAACAAGTAAGGGTATCTCTCCCTCATGTCCGACTCCCTCTCCCAAGTAGATTCACCTGGAGAGTGACGGCTCCAAGCTACTCGTACTAGGGGTATAACCTTGTTCCTCAGCCTCTTCTTTCTCCTGTCTAATATCTCCACCGGCTGCTCAGAAACTGTAAGGCTCGGTCCGACCTCCAACTCTGAATGATCTAGCACATGACTGGGGTCTGGAACATATCTCCTCAGCTGAGATACGTGAAAGACATCGTGAACTCCTGCTAGGTTGGATGGAAGTGCAACCCTGCAAGCTACCTCTCCGATCCTGCCAAGTATCTCGAACGGCTCGATGTATCTGGGGCTCAGCTTCCCTCCTCGTCCGAACCGGATCGTCCCTCTAGTAGGTGATATCTTCACTAGCACCATAGCACCATCTGCGAACTCCATCATTCTGCGACTAGCATCAGCCCAGTATTTCTGTCTATCCTGAGCTACTCTGAGCCTGTCTATGATCTTCCCAACTTTCTCTGCTGCATCCGTGATCATCTCTGGCCCAAGCATAACTCTGTCTCCAACATCATCCCAAAAGAGCGGTGTGCATCATCGTCGCCCATATAGCGCCTCGAAAGGAGACATACCGATACTGGCTTGGTAGCTGTTGTTGTATGAAAACTCTACCAAGTGCAGATGGCTCTCCCATGATCCTCCGAAGTCCAGCACGCAGGTCCTCAGCATATCCTCCAGTGTCTGTATCGTCCTCTCGGACTGCCCATCTATCTGCGGGTGGTACGTCGTACTGAACTTGAGCCTACTGCCCAACTCCTCCTGCAAGCTCCTCTAGTAGTGGGATATAAATCTGATGTCTCTGTCTGACACGATGCTCATCGGTACTCCGTATAGGCGAACTATCTGCTGCATGTATAGCTCCGCCAACTTCTCGGTGGAAAGCCCCACCTTGAAGGGTATGAAGTACGCACACTTCGTCAGCCTGTCTACGATGACCCAAATGGCATCCTTTCCTCCTTGGGAACGAGGAAGCCCTGAGACGAAGTCCATCGTAATATGTTCCCACTTCCACTCGGGAATGGGTAACGGCTACAACAAACCAGCTGGCCTCTGCGCTCCGCCTTGACCTGCTGGCAAACTAGGCATCTCGAGATAAAATGCGATACATCCATCTTAATCCCGTGCCACCAAAGATGTTCCTGCAAGTCACGGTACATCTTGTTAGCACCAGGGTGAATAGAATATCTCGATCGTGCGCCTCCTGCAAGACTGCCTCTACCAGCTCTCCTTTCGGCACGCACAATCAGCTGCCATACCTCAGGGATCCATCCTCTACTATAGTGAAGTCATCTAGCAATCCCGCTAAAGCCTGGGGTCGAAGTCTGTGAAGGCTCTCATCTGTAGACTGTGCCTCCCGAATCTGCTCCATCAAACCTGACTGAATGTCAAGCGCCATCATCTGTATCACTGATCCTGGCCTAACTAGCTCGATACCGAGCTTCTCCAGATCCTTCCGCAAATGCCGATCAATCATCAGGTACCATGCCATCGGATGCCTGCTCAGTGCATCCGCCACCACATTTGTCTTCTCGGGGTGATACTGTAAATCAATGTCGAAGTCCTTCATCAACTCCAACCATCATCTTTGCCTCATGTCCAGCTCTTTCTGCGTGAACACATACTTCAAGCTTTTGTGGTCAGTAAAGATTTCCATACGCTCTCCGTATAAGTAATATTTCCATAACTTGAGTGCAAAGATCACCGCAACTAACTCTAGGTCATGGGTAGGATAATTCCTCTCATGAGTCCGCAATTGCCTAGATGCATAAGCAATCACTTTCCCATGCTGCTGTAGGACACATCCTAGCCCCTTTCCAGAAGCATCGCTGTATATGGTGAAACCTCCAGAACCTGAAGGTAATGTCAAAATTGGAGCGGTCGTCAGCCTCCTCTTCAGCTCCTCAAACGCTGTCTGGCAGTCCTCTGACCAAATGTACTCTGCGTCCTTCCGCGTCAGCTTCGTCATGGGTTCAGCTATCCTAGCAAAGTCCTGGACGAACTTTCTATAATAGCCTGCTAAACCCAGAAAGCTCCTGATCTCTGAAACTGACATCGGAGCCTTCCACGTCTCAACTGCAGCAATCTTCTTGGGATCCACCGAGATTCTATCTCCAGTGACTACATGGCCGAGAAACTCCACTCGGTCTAAAAAGAACTCATATTTCGACAATTTGGCAAACAATCTCTCCTGCCTCAGAATCCCTAAAGCTATCCGCAAGTGCTCTGCATGCTCCTCTGGCGTCTTCGAGTATATCAGGATGTCGTCGATAAACACTACGACGAACTTATCCAGATACTGGTGAAATATCTTATTCATCAAGTTCATAAAGACAGCTGGCGCATTTGTGAGACCAAATGGCATCACCAGAAACTCGTACTGCCCGTACTTCGTGTTGAACACCGTCTTCTGGATGTCTGCTGGCCTAACCTTCACCTGGTGGTACCCGGATCTCAAGTCTATCCTGGAAAACACCTTCGCCCTACTCAACTGGTCGAACAAATCATCTATCCTGGGCAGAGGATATTTGTTCTTGATGGTGATGGCATTCAAGGCCCGGTAGTCAATACACAACCGGACTGTACCATCCTTCTTAGGCACAAAGAGCACTGGTGCTCCCTATGGAGAAGTACTGGATCGAATGAAACCCTTTTTCAACAGGTTATCAATCTGCTCTTTCATCTCTATGGCCTCCTTGGGATTTACTCTATAGGAAGCCCGGGATACTGGTGATGAACCCGGCACTAAATCTATAGTGAACTCCACATCTCTGTCAGGCGGAAGCCCTGGAAGATCCTCTGGGAATACATCCATAAACTCCCTAATGATAGGGTGTGGCGGTGCTGCATCCCCGACTGTCGCACAACAGTTCGGCTCTAGGCTGATCTCCGACCCTGTCCTCCTGACACTGAATGGTGCTGTGCCTGGGGGACTGAACAAAATGCTACCCTCATGACAATCTATAGATGCATGGGCATAGCTAAGCCAGTCCATCCCCAATATGATATCATAACCGGGGAGTGGCATCACAAAGAATCGCCCCTCAAACTCTCTCCCGGCTATCATAATAGAGCATCTATAGCTAGCTCTAATAGGCACTGGTCCTCCTCCCGTCATTACTCTACTAATCTCCGCAGTAGGTGTAGATACTAAGTGATGTTCATGCATAAACTCTAATGACAGGAAGCTATGAGATGCAACAGAATCAAACAAGCATAGAGCTAGAAAAGTATACAAATAAACATGACCTGTGATGACGTCAGCTAAGTAATCTGGCTCCGAAACCTGCTTCGGCTCTGGCTCAAGGGCTAGGCTATAAACCTTCCCCTGAGGTCCCTTCTGCTGCTGCAGATGCTGCCCAAACCTATGCTGCTGAGTCGGGAGTGGTCCTCTAGGCTTCGCTGCTAGGCAGTTCCGAAGCTGATGGGTGGCAGACCCACAAACTAAACACTGACCCAACCTCTTCCTGCAGACGGCGAAGTCATGACCTGGTCTTTCGCAGAAAGAACATATAGCTCCCTTCTGCTGCTGCTGCTGCCGGGGTCCCGGGGCTCTAACTGGCGGGGTCTGATGATGTGGTGTAGGGGGACGGTAAGTCTGCTGGGGTAGCATCGGTGCTCTCTGCTGGAAAGCCTGACGCTTGGACGGTCCCTCAAGATGTACAAAAGTCGGCCTCTTGCTAGACAGAAGACGCTCCTCGATGCTCCGGGCCAACTCTAGGCTCTGGTAGAAGTCAGTCGTACCGTTCGCCACTATAAGAATGCTAATGTCTGGAACTAGACCATGGCAAAACTTACGGGTCATCTCCTCTGGATCTGCAACCAGACTAGGAGCAAAATGGCTCAGCGACTAAACTCTGCCGCATAGTCATCAACAGAACGATTCCCCTGCTGGATGTTCTGGAATCGTAGCCCCATGGCTACTCTAGCAGTGGTCGAGAAGAATTTCTTCTTGAACTGGGTCTTGAACTGATCCCAAGTGGCTCTACATGTGGTGGGACCACGGGACGTCCCTCAGAACGCTCCATGCTCTGGCGGAGTAGGGTAGTCTGCTCCTGATGGGTTGTTAGGAACCCCTGAATCAGAGTGAGCAGCTGGTTCCCGTCGAGTGTGACGAAAGCCTGGGTGGGTATAGTGATAGGGGGTGGTAGAAGTATCGGGTCCTGCTGGGCCTGTGATGTGGAAGGTGGTTGTGGTATTTGGGTTTGTGGATCTGTGGAGTGGGGGAATGTGGTAGATGGAGGTGTATCAGTCGACTGGTCAGCTGACTGGATAAGGAGGGCCCCATTCTCGGGGGTAACATACTTGGATGAACGAGTAAGCACCATCTAAATTACAAAATAAAAGGACTTATAAGGACTTATTTAAAGTAAGTAATCATATGCAAGGAAATCTAATTATAATAGCAAACATGTGATGTTTTCCTATGTTGCAATCCTAGCATTCCTCTAGGTGTTCTAAGCGTCATTCCTAATGTTGTCTAATTACCATATGTTCCTAATTGCAGGCATGCTTGGTACAATAACGTAACCAAACAGTTTAGTCAGGACCTGCATGGGCCACCACTAAAAACATGTCACGACCCGCTACCCAAATTGTTGGGCCAGGCCGAGTCATGCCCAGACTACGTTGAGATAAAACGTAGTAAGCTGTTCTAAAGACAACAGGATAAGACTAAATGTGCTAAAAGTTCTATAAGTGAAGAATAATCATAAATGCACCAAACACAAAAGTCGTCGTATATAGTAAAATGTCCAAGTACAAGTGAACTGAAATGTAAAACTGGATACATGTCCAGTTACAAAATATGTAGCCTAATACATGACTACACTAAATATCCCAAACAGCTAAGAAAACTAGACGAGTCTCCCCGCAGGAACATCCTCGTATGGCAAAGCCGGGTCCTCGGCAATATCTTCATAATATGTATCGCAGAGTAACTTCTCCTCAGTAAGGACACCTACAACGTTATCCTGTCAGGACGGGAGCAAGTACTGAATCTAACAAACTAGCATATGAAACATGAAAATGAACATGTGAAAAATAACTGGAAACATGGCATCACATAGTCTATCATGGCAAGGACACATATGTCATAGAGACAGATGTATATGTAATGTTTAAAACTGTAGCAGGTACGCGATCGGTCAATAGATGTACAATGTACTGAGGCACAATGTAAATAAAATGTACATACGTATAAGTGCACAAGCATAGGTGTACATCCATACAGAAATACGGGATAATGGCCTACGGCGCAGTATCATATAGAATGAACTTTGCTCGGTACGATAATGGGGGCATGATCACGTACTCAGCTACTAGTTTCCCCATAACCCATATTATATCATGTGAGAGATACATAAAAACTGTTCTAAACATGGTAGTAACTGGAAGTACAACATGTAGAGATCTAACTTGCTACCCCAAGGATCAGCATTTAACATGGTGGGGTTTGCAGTTCATTTATGTGACAATATGTAAAGTTCGTAGAAAGTACTTGCCTCTAGCAAAGCAAAGCAAAACAAGCTGCGATATAAGTGCTATGGATGTCCGGTAACTCGTCACGGTAGAAATAAATACAATAACTTAGCTTTTATACTAAGCTAAAACGCTAAGACACTAATTGGTGCGACACGACTTGTGACTGGGCACCTAGCCAAAATGATGACTTTGGCATAGGAGACCAATGTGGGGTGACACACTACTTTAACTAACTTTTTAGGGTCTTTACACTAGTGAGGGGTGGGGTTCAATACGGCTAAAACTCAAAATAACACAAAAAGCTACAAGTCGTAATTAATCAATAAATAAATCAAATGATCATTGTGTTCTAACAATTTTAGAGATAGACAAAAAGCCTAGCTTTACTTAAAGTAAAGTACCAAAGTGATCCTTGTTAATCATAGAAATTTATTATAATTTTCCGGAATTTATCAACCAGTACAAGTATTTTATAAAAATCAGTTTTCCCTAAGTATACAGAAAATGAGTTTTGGTTTCATATGCCAAACTAGTAGCAAAACAGTAATTTAAATACTATAAAAATTATACTAAATTAGCTAAATTAACATAGTATCTAAATACTATTTTTCTAGAATTTTAACAGTATTTAAGTATTTTTAAAAATCAAAAACAGCATTGCACACAATTAAAATTAAATAATTAATTATCTGCGTATTTTGTCCATGTATATAATTTGGACCAAAGTTCAAATACAGGACCCAAGGCCATGAATCAAGTCCAATATGACTTGTACAGGTCTTGAATGTGTGAAAACACATTTGGGCCCAAAAATCCATGCTAGGCTTGGACACCAAATGGTTGCAGTTATTTAAATACACTAAAATACAAATTGGTAAGAATGCAAAATAAATATTAATATTTTAATAAGGCAAAATTATGCATAGTAAAAATATGCATACATATATTTTAAAAGTACATATATATGTATAAGGAAAATAATTAATTTATAAAGTATATATATATATATATATAGGGAAACATTTACTTATAAAGCGTATACATAATAATATATATATATACACATACAAATATATATATGTATATAAATACAAACATATATATATGAAATTTACTAACTATAAAATTATATACATATATAATATACTGTCGAAAATACATTATATATAAATATATATATATATATATATATACTAATATATACATATTAAAACAAAAAGGAAAAGAAAAGAAAAAGAAATAGAAAAAGAAAAAGAAGAAGAAACAGAAAGGAAGAGGGGGCTCGAACCCGAGCCAAAGAGCGCGCAGGGGGGGTTAGGCTAGGACGGGCTGGCCAGGGGGTCAGCCCATCAGTTGTGTTAGGGTTTAGGTTTTCGTTTTATTTATTTAGTTTAGGTTAGTTTATATATATAAAAAAATAATTAATCGATCCTGTGTCCGGACAGTTAGGGACACAGGATTTCTACGGGTCCGTGCTACGCACGACACGTACAGATCCTAAAACTCGTGTCCACACACTGGACTAGTGTCCCCGTGTCCGGACGAACCACATACGTGGATTCGGGACACGGACGACACGAAGTGAGCCTTGCTACTCACGTGTCCGCTCGATCGGAGGGGATTTCGGACGTGCTGGCGGTCGGAGGAGGCGTCAGCGAGGCGGCGCTCCGGTGGCGCTGGGCGCGGCTCAGCGGGGCGAGTCGGATGAGGGTGGTTGGGGATTGTGGCACTCGGCATGGGGGATGGACAAGGAGTTCGTCGGAGCTAGGGTTGCGGCTAGGGGTTTTGGGGAAGAACGGTGGTCGTGGGGCGTCGATGACGGTCGGGGGTTTGTTCTAGGGTTAGGGTTTAGTCTAAGGTTTCGTTTTATAGGCAGAGAGGTCGGTTGGGGGCGGTGATCTGGCCAGAGTCGGCCGGAAATGGCGGGTCGTCGTCGGCGTGGCAGTCGTCGGGGGTGGGTAGAGTTAGGGTTTTGCACTTAGGTCCTTAGGAATTTAGGATTTACAAATAGGTCCTATCAGTGTCTAATTGCAATTAATAATTTGCATAGTTAAAAAGAAACAAATTATAATTTGCACATTTCTATACTAACAATTTAATAAATTGCATTATGATAAAAAACAATTCTAATAATTACAAAATGATATTAAAACATTCAAATAAATTACAAAATGCTATTTGTGTATTTAAAATTCTTTAAAAATTCATTTAAAAATTCTAGAAAAATTCCTAAAAATTCTAATAATTATTTTAAGGCTAAATTTGTCTTTAAAAATTAATTAGCACTAATTAAATAAATTTTAAAAAACAGGGGCTCACATATTATGATGTTCAAATGTGAGTGGTTCGATACGACACCAAATATAGGTTGGAGAATCGATAAACAATTTGGATTTGTCGATATAAATCATTGCAGGAGGTATAGATGGTCCGATACATTTGCAATAGCAAATCAGGCTGTTCAAGTCTACTATACAAGCTACCCAAGGCGTCGTAGAGATCGATTTGACTGGTGGACAGTACGCAAGATTAAATCTAGAAATACATTCAACGTTGGAGACCCAGCATACCAAGAGGACCAGATCGAAAAGTTCTAATACTTGGGACAACACTTGGATATAATGGATGTTGAAGATATTATTGAAAAAAATAAAGGGGATGAAGAGGTTGATACACAAGACTTAGCTGTCAACCAGGGGAGAAAGAGGCATCTTGTCCCAGAAGAAGAAGAAGAAGAAGAAGAAGAAGAAGAAGAAAAAGAAGACGAATTTGATGGGGATGAGGATACAGATGAAATCGACGATGAAGATAAGGATGAAGATAAGGATAACGAGGAGGATGATGATGAAGACGAGGCCGAGGATGAGAATGAAGATGATGATTAGGTTAAATATTGTTGTATATTAAAAAAACTTCCAATTACATGAATTAAGTTTGACCTCATAAAAGCAATTACGTGAATTCATGTTTTTTTCGTTCGATTATTTACTTATTGCAGATGGCACTCCTAGTCTTTTTTGTCGCGGCGGCACTTGCCTCCCTACGGGTGGTATGTATATTTTAGTTTAGAATTTTATTTTCATTTACACTTTTATATTATTAATTATGTTTATGTGTTCTATTTACAGGTCATGATGGCTGGCCGTGGTCGTGGTGCTGGTGGTGGTCGTAGTCCTGGTGCTGGCGGTGGTGGTCGTGGTCGTGGTCGTAGTGGTGCTGGTGGTCGTGGTCGCATTCAATCTTCCCGGGATGTGACCCCATCCAGCGAGCCCGACCCGGAGAGTACCTCGGGCACAGACGCATCCCGCCGTCGATCGACAACTTCATCGAGGCATGAGTCTGGATCTGCTAGCGGATCCGTTCCGCTATCGGACCCACCAGCGGATCCACCAGTGGATCCCCCAGTTACTGCACAGTGGGCCCCAGAGTACCCCCATACTCGGTTCCATTCGGTTTCTGGGGAGTACATACGCGGACCCGCGGATCCTCCGACGGCACCAGAAAGGCCGAGAGGCGAGTTCCGACGAGAGGTATGGCCCGTGGGGACCTCGTAAGTAAATTTAAGATCATTTATTAAATTTCTTTCATTTATTCAAGTTAATAATCCAGTCGTTTCTTCTTTGTAGGTTTTTTCCGTTTAATGTTACCAGGGCTCTTGGAGAAATTATCAGGGCTAACTTCCATGGTCCCTACCTCAACTTTTCATCGGTTCCCCCAAACTTAAAGTACGTCTGGCTCGACGAGTTGAGGGTATATATCTATATCTTCTAGTTAATTATTAGTTACTCTTTAATCAACCATTTTTTAAATTACGTGATAATTGAATTTGTATGTTAGACGACGTACTGGTGGCCCCCCCCATCGCGAGGACGTAATCCGCAGGACCTACAGAAGCGCTGCCTCGAAGAAGATACGAGATATGATTTATATCCTGAAAATGGGGCAGACGAGGCCGAATTAGATCCGGCAGGACTATTATGAGGACCTCTTAGATATGATGAATACTCCTGCGTACAAGAAGAAATCGGAGAAGGCGAAGGCGAACCGACGGGCCGCGGAGCTTCATACGGGGGGATCAAGGCCCCACGCAGTGACGCTTGCAGATCTGGTGAGATACCGTAAATTTATTTCACTATCGAATTATGTATTATTAATATACGGAGTTAATTAAGTTCTACAAAAATTTCGTATGTAGACCCAACGGGCGGTGAAGGAGAAAAGGGTGCCAGAATCGGTCACCATGTACGACGTGTTCCAGCATACGCACAAGAGACGGAATGACGGAGCTTCGTCGACGAGAGGGCCAAGGAGACTGATATAAGTACTTATGTTTATGAGATTTACATTAGAATTAAAAGTATTCGGACTATAACTTAGGTAAACTTAGGATTCACACTTAGCATAGTGAAACATATGATTTAGATTACAACTTAGGTAAATCTTATAATAAAAACACATTCATTTGATAGGCTGCGTATCGTGAGGCCCTTAGTCGGGCTCAGTTAACTGACACCGAGGATGTCGGTGAAACGACGCCCGCCCGGACGCCCTCTTCTTTGGCCGCTCGTAACGAATTGTTCGTAGATACCGTCGACGGCTTTAAGAAAGGGCACCTGTACGGAGTCGGCTCCCTAGGACCGTTGCACATGGCGACTCAGAGATTTCCACCGACACCGTCTCCTCCCGCGGCCCCGGCAGACGATGATGTTAGGTCACAGCTGACGCGGCTGCACGAGGCGGTGTCGTCCTTACGAGAGCAAATTGCCACGTACTTTCCGCCTTCGTCTGTTACTGCCGATCCGTCTGCTGCTGGTGTCGGTCCGTCTTCTACTGGTGCCGGTCCGTCGACTGCTGCTCCCGGTCCTTCTTCCGTCGGTCATCTTTCTTTTAATCTTGCTGCCCCTCTGGTACCGCCTCGGACTGTGACGGCACTCCTTGATCTCATGTCGCCAGAGCAGCTACGCCGACTTTCGAGCACTGTCTTCGAAGGCTTGCCGCCGTACCTGGTGGAGCAGTATATTCGTCGGGCACAGGAGGGATTACCACCACCGGACAATCGAACTCCTCCTCCTCCTTGAAGTATTGTAGAAGAAAATTTGGAATATTTGTGGGAATTTTGGAATATTTGTGCAAATTTTGGATTATAACGACGGATATTAGTTTATGATTTCAGGATAATTGGTGTCTATTTTATAATGGTTTGGTTTGGTCTATGTGATTCTTGGATAATTGGTGTGCATTAAATTCGTATGTACATATTTGGTCTATGTGATTCTTGGATAATTGGTGTACATTATATATTTGGTCTATGTAATTGTTGGATAATTGGTGTGCATTATATATTGGTTTGGTTTATGCATATTTGTGTGAACAGGAAAAGCTCTGCAATTTTTTTTTCAAAAATATCTCAGTTAGCGACGGACTAGTGACCGGTAAGCGACGGATGTTTCCAGTTTCTGACTACTTTTCGACGGAATATCCGTCGCTAACTGGAGATTTGAAACTGATTCCAGTTAGCGACGAGTGGTTGACGAATTCGCGTCAAAAAATCCGTCGCCAAGGTTCTGGAAATACCTAGTTCGACGGAATAGCGACGGAACATCCATCGCCAAGGTTCTGGAAATGCATGACATTTTCAGAACCATGGTGACGGATTATCCACCACTAGTCAGTCGCTACGTCGATGGATGAGCGACGGAGTCGCGTTGACATATCCATCGCCATGGTTCTGGAAATGGCAAGCATTTCCAGAACATGGTCGACGGATTATCCGTTAGGATTCCGTCGCTAATCCGTCCTTTGTTAGCGACGACGATCGACGGAATAGCGACGGAACGATACCCTCTGATACACTGTTACGACGGTTTACCGACGGACTATCCGTCGCTAGCGTTTACACAGTTCAGTATTTAATACTTGAAATCGACGAAAGACAGTCGGAAAGTCGTCGCTACGGCATCGTATTGTGGCAAAGAAAAGTCGTCGTTATTCCGTCGCTTGACGACTACTTAGCAACGGAGCTTTATTAGCGACGAGCTGATTGTCGACGAATTATTTTGACCAAGATCCGTCAGTGATCGGTCGCTAATACTGATTGTCGACGGATGGGCGACGGATCTGGCCGTCGCTAAATCGACATATTTTGGTAGTGTTAGTGCGGAATTTGTCACAACAGGTTAGTCAACTTGTAGACGAGATTTTATCAACTTTTTCTCAGACGTTTTACTTCAAACCAAATCTTAGAGTTATATTTTTGTGTCTACTCCAATCTCTGATCGTTGGATCCCCTAGTTCCAAGTAGTTTGTCCTTGGCCTCGATTCTACGACAGGGTGTCCAGAATTGACGAATCTGGTTACAAGCCATTTTTCACCTATCCAACATCAGTTTATAACCTTCCTATATTTTTATTCAGAATCTTGACGTCGATACCTTTCCGACGCATATCTGTAGGATAGATTTCGCATCAGTTTTCTATTTTTAAACATTTATGACATTTGTTGTGTCACTGAACTCCAAAAAATTCTGCTTCCCTTGTGTCCAAAAGTGTCAAAACTCCATGAAACCATGTTGAACTTTATGTTGTGCAAGGTTTAACATTATAAATACTATTTTAACTAATTTTTGGAAATTTTTAAAGAATTTAATATTTTAAACATTTATAGTTTTGGGCCTCAAATCGTAAACCAAGTCTAGGAATAATGTTGCAGAATCAATACAAATCTTGTACAGATATTTTTCTCTGCATAAAATATATTATTTATTATTATATAATATTTATAAATATTTTTTAGAATTAAAAGTGATATTTTATGTTAATAATATATGACTTTTATATGTAGATTTAATACTATATATGTTATATTAAATAGAGTAGTCAATATGACTAGTTTTTGTGTAAATATATTACTAAGGTCTATATATTGTAAGTACATATATAGTAAGTTATTAATTTGTACTTTGTTCGTATTTTGGAATTCGAGCGTCGAAACTGAGATCCGTCAATTCCAGTGATCTCACATCGCTGAAATTGACAAAGCGACCGTATGGATCGCCAAGACAAGATTGTTAACCTTGTGGTTAATCGTCTTGTCTCGATTCATGTGGCATAGTTTCGTTGTATGAATTACAAGATACAAACGTAATATTTGAACCTAGAGTTTGTAATCCATAATATTAACGAATAGTGATCATAGAGATTAGTATAACCTAGTTCTACGTGGTATGATTCATAAAATAGTTTATGTAGGTATTACACGACTTAGAACGACCCAAGCTTTCTAGGTAGGAGTGGTTAATCATAATTTTATTTAGTAAATAATGCATATTTATTTATTATTTGGGTTGGTAGATATTGTACGGAGTATAATTCATTCGTTCATGGATGGTTCGGATAGATTTTGGTTCTGCACTCTCCGCACAGATTGGACAAAACTCTAGGCAAGTACACCTTGCCAAACTTTACAGTATTTACATGCTTTTCTATATTGCCATTCTTTCTTGCTTGGTTACATATTTCTCTTGCTTCATGTCATGGTTACTTTCTAGTTTTACGTGCACGTAGATTGTTACTTATTTTTCATGTTATTTTTCTATCTTGTTCATGTCTAGTGATAGTACTGCTATGCATGTGCCATGTTTTCCCTGACCTGTTTGACCCATACATGACTTGGACATGATTAGATAGACTTAACTTCCTAGTACCTTAGAAAAGAATGTTTTATTATCCGTGGTTATACCTCTATTATTAGTGCCTTCCCGGGCTACGATAGAGTACCTGTTATAGGACTGTTAATGCCTCATCGGGCTACATTTTTTATCACATGCACCTATAGCCATGAATAATATTATATTCTCATGACATGTCACCATCCATAGAGTTCCTTTATGAGTTATCCTTTCCTCTACTTGTTATTCCTATTTTTCTTGCATATTTTTTACTGTAGAGTAAGCATGTATATTATGTGTCTTGCTAGTCCTCTGAGGACCTGGTGATCTCTCCAGGTATTAGATGAAGGTATGGTACACTGATGGAGGATGATTACTATGCCAAGACTGTAGGTATATTTAGTTGATGTTTTATCTTTCACTTTCGTAATTAGATTTTGTCCTATATTTGATTCTTACTGTATTATAGCCTAGTCTTGTACAAGCTTCTACTTTTCTCTAGCTTGTTCATGATAAATGTGTTATTGGGGATCCACTATAACATATTTTTTCTATTCTAGAATCAGTGTATTATAGTCTGATCAGCCTTACTGTACTTGATTCGTTATTGTTATCGATATTTAGTGGACTGAGATATAGTTGGTCTAGAATAACCAGACATCTTATACGTATTCGAGGTAAGCTGGAGTCTCTCGATGCGTAGCTGGATGTATACGTATCTTAGTCCTACGAATTTTGTGACTGGGGCGTTATATTACCTACAGACTTCTACCGATCAAAGAGATTGGTGAGATCGCTCTGGATGAAATATGATAAAATTGATATATGTCGCAACTGACGCATGTTGTACTACAAGGATGACAAGGATAAAGACATATGTAGATTTTGTGGTGATGATCGCTACAAGGCAACGAGTAAAAGTAGGACTCCTGGTGCAAGGAACCTGATGTCGTGGTTGCAGATATTGTCTATGGTGAAGGAGACTGCCGACAACATGAGTTGGCATAGGCGGGAACAGATCGATGGAGTATTGGATCACCCATCCGATGGAGAAGCATGGAAGCACATTGATCAAGATTATCCAGATATTGCTTCTGATCTGTGAAATGTATGATTGGGCTCTCCTCCTACGATTTTACCCCGTTTGGGATTTTGGGTTCCCAATATTCGTGTTGGCCTGTGATTGTCACTCCGTACAACCTACCATCGTGGATGTGTTTGAAGACTCCTTATATGTTCCTAAATATTATCATCATGGGTTCGAACAATCCTAAGAGAAACATCAATGTGTACTTACATCCCTTGAATCACCTGTAGGAAGTAGGTGCCAACACGTTTGATGTTTCCAGAAAGTAGAACTTTCAGATCAGGGTCGCACTTATGTGGAACATCAATGACTTTTCGTCCTAGAGAATATTATCGGGATGGAGCACTCATGGTCGTCTCTCATGTCCATATTACATAAATCGCACGAAGGCTTTCTATTTGAAACATGAAGGAAAACCGTGCTTCTTCGATTGTCATCGTTAGTTCCTGCCGATGGATCATCCGTTCCGGAGGAACATGAATGCTTTTTATGCCAGCATTGTGGAGAAGGCCAATCCACCGCCAAGGTGGACCGAAGATAGGATATGGGAGGAGGTCAAAGATTTTTAAAGTGCTATCGAAGAGCCTATAAAGGGGTATAAGTGTGATGGATTTGGTCGCACTCATAACTGGACGAAGAGGAGTATATTCTGGGATCTCCCACAATGGAGCACCAATCTGATCAGACATAACTTGATGTCATGCACATCGAGAAGAATATGCTTGACAATGTAATTAATATTGTGATGGACATAAAGGAAAAGACGAAAGGCAATCCCAAGGTCAGGTTAGACTTGGAAGATACATGCAGATGTCATGCGTTGCATTTGATAAAAGAAGGCAATGGAAAATATAAGAAGCCTAAGGCAATTTTTTCACTGAACAGGGAGGATAAAGGAAGACTTTGTAGGTGGATTCAGGGCCTAAAATTTCCTGATGGGTACGTGTCGAATTTGAGAAGATGCATCGACCCGAAGGAGAATAAACTGACGGGTATGAAGAGCCACGACTGTCATGTATTTATGGATAGGTTAATTTTGATTACATTTTAGGAATTATTAGCGCAGGTTGTTTGGGATCAGTTGACAGTGTTTAGCATATTCTTTTGTGATCTTTGTTCTACTAAGTTGCTCGTCGATTATGTAGTAAAGAAAGAGAAGGATATTGAGGTAACACTGTACAATCTTGAGAAGGTTGTCACGCCCCAGAACCAGAATACTGGAGAGCGGGGGCAGACATAGCCAGCTACGTATATAAAATGGAATCCATCTTGCTATACGGTCACGGCTGTCTAGATACATGAGGGTTTATCTACAAGCCAACAGTCTCTTAAGGTCATGAACAAGCCTAGTGTCTCAATCACAAGCAAGTAAATAAAAATTACAAGATGTATGATCATTAAATATACAATAGTAAGGCGTCCCAAACATTACATATTCAGCTGATCATGAAGCTAGTCGTTACAAAATGTCAGGACTAGCAAGAGTTTAGTCATACATGATCAACCCTATGATCTGTTAATCATGTTACAGCCCGTAGGCAGATAGTAAGTAAGTGCAATCGAGCTAAACAGGTGCTCGTAGGCTAAACGCCTCAAAAGAATATTTTTACAATAGAGTGGTAGAGCCAAAAATAACCCACTCGTTGCCAGGGTTCCGTCTAGTGGCCACCATCTGGCTGGAAGGTCGGTAGATCCTCTGGAGCTGCTCCGAAATCTGGCCACACAAAACCAGCTGGATTAGACCCCAGAAAGAGCAAGTACCACAAAGGGGCTTCACTTAAGAACTAAAACCAGCAATCAGCACAAGATATAAATAAAGTAAGAACTGGAAATAAAGAAAATACACCAGGATGATATACGACGAGATAACCATGGAACTATTCAGATAACCAGGTTACAACCCGTAAACCAAACAAGGACCGGGGTTGTAATCCTTCGTCTGAACAGAACTTGGAATTCTCACCATTTATCGGTAAAATAAATACAAGCATTCTGGTCATTCAATAATCTGGAACAGGATCAGGTCAAGACTAGACTGGTTAGACTCCATCCAATCACTTCACGGCCAAGCAAGAATTACGGCTTGATAATTTAACTAACTAGGGTTGTCACAAGCCTAATTACTAACAAGATGCAGTGAGATTGTTCCACAGCCACAAGCCCTGCAGACCATCCAGGTTCCCTGGGTTAAAAGATTAGAGTTGAATTCAGGTGGGTACATCGTCCAGGAAACGAATGTACCCTTAGGTAGCTTGAAGGGTGCAACACATGACAGTGTACTGGAAATGTGCCCTACTCGACGGCAGGCTACAGATCCCAAGGCGTGCCCAGGTAACGAGATTGCCTGTAGCTGGGAAATCTCTTCATGACTAATGTATTAATCTAGTTATTAGCCCTTAGTTTATTTCAATAGGTACTCCTGACCGTGGTACTCAGGAGTCCCCTCCTAGACATGATGCAAGACAAGACTGGATTATTTATACAAGCACAATCGCCCACGGTGTCCAGGTTATTATACAGGTCATGTCATGTCAAGTAGCCGTCGCAACAGCTTATCAAGATATAACATGTCAGGTTATCAGGTCAAGTGTACTTGTCAGGAGTGCGCCACGACGGGCCACTATCAGGTCATGTCCGGTTACTTATGTCAGGAGTGCACCACTATGGGTCACTATCAGGTCATGCTCAATTGTCAATTCCAAACATATCAAGTAAATTTGCAATTAAAAGAGCCAAGCTTAAGGAAAATAAAACCAAATCTGACACGCAGACATGAGACCAAGTCAGCCAAAGGCCATACGCTCAGGTCAAACTATACTCAGGCCAGGGTACACCTTGCTCGCTTAAGCTAGCGTACCAAGGCACGCGTACGCTCAAGCTACAGGTCAGCGTACGCTCAAGCTAGCGTACCAAAGGGTCCATACACTTTCAATGGGAAGCGTACGCAAGGGTCAGCGTACACAAGGGCACGCTCAAGCTACAGGTCAGCGTACGCTCAAGCTAGCGTATGCTCAAGACTGCGTACGCTTGAGCTAGGGTACGAAAGGGTCTAGGGCACGCTCACGCTAGCGTGCGCAAAAGACACGCTGCCAACAGGTAGCGTATCAAGGCTAGCGTACGCTCGCTAAAGAGCAGCGTACCAAGGCTAGCGTACGCTCGCTAAAGAGCAGCGTACCAAGGCTAGCGTACGCTCGCTAAAGAGCAGCGTACAGCTCAGTGGCGTAAGCTAAAAAGCTAGCTCACTGTTCACTGTCTTCTCCTAATGGCAAGAACAGCAAGAACTCTAAAGTTGGATCTAAGCTTCAATTGTCCATATCTTGGTCAAAACAAGTCCGAATCCTACTTTCCAAAGGTCAAAATTGGGTAGAATGAAATTCTCTACAACATGGAACCATCAAAACTTGAAAACAAGGAAGTTTGATAGATCAAAACCACCAAAAATCCGAAAATAACTAAATTCTAGATCTACAAGAATTAAAGCCTCAAAATAGAAAATGACAAGTTCTAATGTGGTTTAGAATCATGAAGAGAAGCTAATGAAACCATCAAAATGGGTTCTCTTGTGGAAGCAAGTTGTACTTGCCTATGGTGTTCTTGGTTGGTGGAGAAGAGTAATGGTGGGGGAAGGAGAAGTAAATGAGAATTATGGAGGAGAGAGAAGGTTGGTGGGGATAATAAAGAAGGGGGTTGTGGTGGAAATGAAGGAGAAGCATAGGCTAAGGTGTTCCACCCTTGGCCCACGATGAACCAAGCATTGGGCCGGCCGAACCAAGCCAACCCAAACCGAGAGTTAAACCAAGCCGAGAGCTAAACAAGAAATCATACAATACAGAATAAAATACGTATACGTATCCCAAAATACGTAATACAAACACAGGCATTATAAAGGTGTTCCCTCCTGGGTTCTTCGACTCTGTAGAGCATTTGCTAATTTATCTTTCCTATGAGGCACATATTGGTGGGCCATTGGTTATCGGAGGATGTACCCGTTTGAGTGGCATTTGAACCACCTAAAATAAAAGGTAAAAAATAAGGCTTAAGTCGAGGGTTATATGAAACATATGTTCTCAAGACGATTACAAACTTCTGCTCGGTGTATTTTAAGCCACATGTTGCTACTAATAGAACAAGAGCTCCGAGAAATGACGATGGATATCGTGAATCTAATGATGCAATACTGAAAGTCTTCAATGCTTTCGGAAAGCCTTCGAGAAAAATAAAGAAGAGATATCTAAATGACGAGGAACTAAGGGGTGCTCAGTTGTATATATTACTCAACTGCGATAAGGATGAAGTGGAGAAGCTTAAGGGGTAAGTAACTAATATGTCCACGTTTACGTCATCTATGTAATAGTATCTAATATTATTATTACACTAATTGGCTTATGTGTAGTTGTCTTCAGCATATTTAATGATGAAGTGAGCTCGAGTAGACAATATAAAACAGATGAAGAACTAGAACAGGAAATGAGATGTCAGTTTCCTTCATGGTTGAGTGCATATGTAAGGAGCTTGGTAATTACTTTTTGTATATACACTTTATACAGTAATTAACAGAATGTTGAATTTAATTTCTTATCTTATGGTACGTCCAGATGCAATACTAGAGAATGAATCTATTAGAACTCTAGCCAAGGGACCAATTTTTACTGTCAAAATTTGGCCAAGTTATTATGAGAATGGGTTTACGTTCGAGTCCACAAATGCTCTAATCAAAGAGAGCTTTCTGGATCTTGATTCGACAAAAAATAGTTGTTTATGTATCAAATCTACAAACTACAAAGATGTTGATCCAGGCAATGATTTCTATGGCGTCTTACAGGAGATTATGGAATTAACATATAACTATGGCATAGAGCCGGCTAAGATCATGTTATTCAAGTGTGATTGGTCCAATCCGATCCAAGATCAATAGAAAATTGACAAGTATAGTCTTGTAGATATTAACTACCAACGTCGATATCAAGGATTCGAACCATTTGTTCTAGCAAGTCAGGATCAGCTTGTTTTACTTCACTACTTATCCTTGACGATAAACAACAGGTTGGACTGGTGGACAATATGCAAGACTAAAGCTAGAAATACCTACGATATTGACGAAATAGCTTATCAAGAGGACGACTTACCTCTCGTAACAAATACAGTTAATGTGGATACAACGAAAGTTTCTTCATACATGTCTAATCTTGTAGTAGAGGTAGAAGTATCCGAAGAGGAAACAAAGAAGACGAAAGCTAAGATGAGAATGAAGAGGAAGATGAGGAAGAGAAAAACGAAGAAGACGAATTTTCAAAAGATGATTGAAAATAAAATATAAAATATGTCATGTAACATCTATTTAGACTTGTAAAATATACTATCATTTTGTTAAACCACTAATTAATCTCTATGTTTTCATCAATCTTACCAGATAATACCTATGCCCGAGCACGTCGCTTGAGAGAGGCACAGATGGCTGTTAAGGAGGAAGTGGTACCTCATGTTGCTGAGGAGGTGATACCTAAAGCCAAGATCATTGTTAAGGAGAAAGTGCTACATTCTATTGTTAAAGAGGAATTGGAACATCCTACTATTAAGAAGGAAGTGATTCCTAAAGCCGAGATTGCTATGAAGGTGGAATTAGCACTAGAAGGCAGTGGCACCGGGAGTTCCAGTCACCCAGCTCCTATAGCATATCTTGATCACCTAGACCCTTCTTATGTGCAGTATCTGAGGGACTAGTATCTACCCCAGCGTAGAGCGTAGAATTATATTATATGACTTTTGACCAGATTTGTCTCTGGTAGACTTATTTTTGGATTAGACTTCTGACTATGGCATAGACTTCTGCCCGGATTTGTCTCCGGTAGACTTATTCTTGGATGTCATTGCTTTATTTATGGACTACACTTTATGATTATTATCTTGACTTGGATGATCTTGACTTGGTCATTATCTAGAAATTCAACGGAGGGTTGCTCCGGGTCTAATTTTTGTAAACTGTGATTTATTAAATGCATGCAAATTTGATTTAGAATATGTATTATTTTCTTGTATATGTCTATTTTTTTGCATCATATGTTATTATCAGGTATGGCAGGACGAAGAGGATCGTACCTCGATTAGTCCTGAGGTAGAGGAGCACCCCGTCCAGGTAGAGGTTCCACCGGTGAATGGAGTGCTACTCTGTTACCGAATGATGGTTCCAGACTCTCGTCTCCGAGTACTCTAGTGTACCAACCAGTCATATCTCAGATTACTGTACCGGATGATCGGGATGGACTGACATCACTGCACTCGGGTTAACTCTCGATTCTGTATCTGAATGCTGAGACTGATCCTCCACAACTGGCCTAACAGAAGATTGCTGATCTGCCATCGACAGAACCCAAATAAGATGATCGAAAGGATTAGAAAAAGTGCCATTGAAAGTTAAAAGGCACAAGGATCAAATCGAGAGAACCTGAAAGATCAACGATCAAGGCAGATATCAGGTCAAAGGATTAGAGATAGAGAATAATACGAAGGATATCAATAAAGGATAATTGTGATTGAGATAACTAAACATCAGTAACCCCCACATATCTGATAAATCAGACCTGCATGGGCCACCACTAAAACCTGTGTCACGCCCCAGAACCAGAATACTGGCAAGTAGGGATGGACAAGGCCAGCTAGGTAATGCCAAAGTACACCAGTACTCTAAAATCACGTATAAGCTGTCAAGACATGGGGGTTACTTCTACAAGCCAACAGTCGATCCTAGGTCAAGCAATCCTAGGTATCTCAATCACAGGCAATTATACAAAGAACAAGAAGTATGATCATCAGACATACAATAGTAAAGCGTCCCAAACCATATATACATAGATGATCATCAAGCCTGTAATATAAAATGGAGAACTAACAAGAGCAATAGTCATACATGATAAGCTCTAGCTACAGTCTAGAAGACATACATCATATTTAGGCCCGTAGGCTAAATATCAAGAACCAAAATACGTGCTCGAATGCTAAACGCTACAAAAGAATAATGTACATATCAAGTGAGAGAATGAAACAAGAAACCCACTCAGGTACTCTGGTGCTCCGGATGGTCACCATCGAATAGATGGTACGAAAGATCCTTCGGTCTCCTCTATCAGATCTGGCCAAATAAAACCAGTGGGGTCAGACCCCAAATAGCAAGTACCACAAAGGAAGCCAAACTTATGAACTAAAACCAGCAATAACTAACATATCAACTGTTAGAGATACAAATAAGTAGATGGGGATCGAGACTCGTGTACTACCAATGCACTTATCCCGAGAATAGAAAAGACAATAAGTAAAGCATCATGTGACGTAAAGTAATCAACATGTGACATAATGTACAGTATAGTCATGTTAAGTAAACGGAAGCTTGAGAATATGTAAAATCAATTGATCATGTGAGCATGTGAGAACTATAAAGAACGACAATGATAGGATGACTTAGGAACTTTTTCAGAAGTCAAGTTACAATCCGTAAACCAAACAAGGATCGAGGTTGTAACCATTCTCCTGAACAGAACTTAGTTTCTAATTATTGTATAGCATAAGGATCCTATATGGCGTGTGAGTACTAAATAGGACGACAAATGACAAGATGACTAAGAAACTACTCCGAAAGCCAGGTTACAACCCGTATACCAAACAAGGACCGGGGTTGTAACCCTCCTCCTGACCAGAACTTAGTCTCTAATCATTTATCGATAAAAGTAAAGCATAACAATAATGTACTAAAATAAACATACGGACACTGCCTAGACAAAACTAGAATGGACTGACTCCATCCATCAATCACGGCCAAGCAATGAGTATAGTTTTATACGTTAACTAACTAGGGTTATCACAAGACTAGTTACTAACAAGATGTAATAAGATATTCCCACAATCACAAGCCCTGCAGACTATCCAGGTTATCCAGTTGCAAGTTGATAGAGTTGTATTAGGTGACTTGGGGGTGCAACACATGACAGTGTGCTGAAAATGTGCCCTACTCGTCGGTAGACTACAAGTCCAATTAAAGCACCCAGATAACGGGATCGCCTGTGACTGGAAAATCTCTCTTTATGAACTACTTGATCAATCTAGTCATTAATCTAGTCAGATTCAGTATGAATTTCTGACCGTGGTAATCAAAAATCCATGTCCTAGACATGATACAAGACGAGACATATAGCTTGTTCACGCATACACAAAAAATTCAACCACGATGTCCAAAAGAGTTACATTAGCAAGGGAGGATAGCCGTCGTAACAGTATCTTGATTAAGCATGTCATGTTAGGTTTACTTATCATGTCAAGTTTGTGCCACAATGGACCACCATCAAGAATTATCATGTTAAGGTTTACTTGTCATGTAAAGAATACTTGTCAGGAGTGCACCTCGACAGACCACTATCATGTAAAGCAAAGAAGTAACATATAACATGAGTGCACCACAATGGGTCACTATCTAGAATAAGTAGAGAAGAGACGTGTAGCATAAGTGCACCACGACGGACCACTATATCTAGTAAGCAAAGAAGGTACATGCAGCATAAGTGCACCACGACGGGCCACTATCTAGATTAAGCAAAGAAGAGATGTGTAGCATGAGTACACCCCGACGGGCCACTATCTAGATTAAGCAAAAAAGAGACATAAATCATGAGTGTACCCTGACGGGCCACTATCTAAGAATAAGTAAACATGACAATAAGGATCGCATGTAGAAAGAATTAGATAAAAGACGTATCATGGCATGGGAGAAGGAATAAATAAAAGTACTACTTGACAAAAAACAATAATTGAATCTATGCTAGTGTTAAGAATATAAAGGGTGCACAATTATTCTCTCACTGTACAAGATCATCTAATTATTTTACGAAATTCAATTTTTTTTGCTAACGAAAGTCAAATACTACCAAGTAAAGAAAACATGCCAAAAGAACAACAATGATTGAAATCATCAGTCACAAATGAACTCTGATTAAAGTGAAACAATAAGATTCTTGAAGCCAAGACAAAGATCTACAACTTTTATGTTTTGAGTTTTTCAAGATTTTAGCAACAAAATAGCTCAAATGGGCCAAAACAGTTATTTGGAGTCACGTTGCGCGCAAGCACGGCGCGCAAGTTGCGCTGCGCGCGCAGGCAAAAGTGCCTACGACGCACGTTGTGCGCAAGCATGACGCACATTGTGCGCAAGCACGACGCACATTGCATGGCAGAAAAATGTGCCGTCGTACGGTACGCAAGTTGTACGGCGCGCTGGCGCACGGCAACAAAAACACTGCACGCGGCACTATTCATCGTCCCGAAAGCTCCAAAAGTTGTGGGGAACCCATGAACACGAAAATGGCATAACTTTCTCATATGAAGTCGAAATTCAGCAATTCAAAAGCCAAAATTAGGTAGAATAAAATTTTCCACAACATGGAACCATTATATTTTAAAAATATCAAACTTTAAGAGAACAAAACTAAGAAAAACAAGAAAATCTTAAAACTTTGATCTACAAAAATGTAACCATCAAAACCAAAAACTCCAAGTTCTAAAAAGGCTTAGAATCATGAAAGGAAGAGAATAGAACAAACAAAAATAACATTGTTCAAGATTTGGCAAGATGTACTTGCCTAGGTTTTGGAGGAGGAGCACATGGAGAAGGAGTAAATAAAATGAATGGAGGAGAGAGAGAGAGAGAGAAGTTGGTTTTTATAGAAAATCCTTCTCATCTCAACCTAACCCAAACTAACTCATGCCAAGTTGAACCAAACCAAAATAAACCAAGTACATGATTAAACCAAGGCAAGGCTAAGAAAGATAAGTCAAAACATGGGTCACCTGACAAATGTCAGAAATTCGTATATGTACACTAAAAATACATATAACGAAAAATGGGAGTGACAGGTATGCCGTCGGTATACACTGGTATACTGGCGGTATGCCGGTCAAGAAAAATATCTATAAGTTAGAAAAAATTTAAAGCATTCCGAAAATCAAGAAAATACAAAACACAGTACAAAAATACGTATCCGTATATAAATATCGATACAGTGGGATGAGTCTCACACCTAACCTAGGTATTGTGAATAGCCTAATCGTAAATCTCACGTACGATTAAGCCGAACCTTGTAGAATTGTGAATTATGAATTATGAATTATGAATTATGGTCCCCAACCGGTCATACATTAGGTTAATATTTCAAAGGTCACACTTGCATTGATTGTCGTGTTCATTATCATGTTTATTGATTGTCATGTTCATTGTCGTGTGTATAATGATTGTCGTGTTCATAGTTCCATCCTTGTACTTCAGTTTCACATTCCTGTTCTGGTACCATAGCTTCACATTCAGTTCTTGTACTTGGTTTCATATTGTATCCTGTATTTCAGATTACATTGTAGACTGTTTCTTGTCAAGGTTGTACTTTGCTCTTTTCCTGATAGGATACGTTGCAGGTGAGCTTGAGGCCACATGGAGCACGGTAAGATCATTGGTACAGGATGTACTTCATTGTTTATTGTTTAGATAGACTTGTTTAGAGATTTTACCTAGATATTGTCTCAAAGATTTTATTATTGTATATTTTTGTTTTATCGGATTTGTCTACGGATGACATTGTACAAATAATTTGATGGATTGTGGTAATATTCTCTAGGATGTTTATAGATGCTGTGGTGATTCTTTACATTGTGACTTGTAGTTTTCCTTCGTACTGAACAGCTTACTTCGTCGTGTCCATCAACGAAGGCTGGGCGTTTCTGACTCGTATCCGAATATTCGGGAGCGGGCCGTGACACTTCTTTGCAGCCCCTTCTGCCTAAGAGGAAGGGGTTTGTACTTCTTCTCTAGAGGGGTTCTTACTATGGTATTAGATCCTACGACGCCTTTGTGGCGACGTAGTCATCCAGGGTCCCCTTTGGCAGTGTGCATTCCCCACAGCCCTCACTGGAGTCGGCCCGAGTCGAGGAGAGTTTGCATCGCCATGTTGCTGAGCTACATGACGAGATGCTATGGAGGATTATGGAGCAGCCCTAATTTCAGCTGCAGACAGACGATGTGGCGCTCACCGTATGATTTGATATGCTCGAGCGCACCATGAGGAAGATGCATATGACCATGAGGTAGATAAGCAAAAGAATAGATCATGTCGTTCAGGCGGTGTAGAGGACACAGCTGGCCATAGGCGATCAGCTTTCGAGGTTAACGACTATTATGGATTCATGTAACTCTAGACTGTTATGCATGGAGTAGACGCTTCTCGATCGTGCGTCGGCATCTACACCGACTGTATCGGTTCCACTGCCTCCTCCTTCTCTTGATGAGCCGTCACCGGTGACGCTTACACCTGAGCAGTATAGGTTCATGCTGTCCCAGATGCAGGGTCATACTTCTCCTTCTCCTCTTGCTGACCAGCCGTAGTCCTTCATTGGACATATTGTTATATGTTGTATTGTGCTTTGCTGACCCATTCTTGGGTCTTTATGTATTTATTGTATACATTTAGTGACAGTATGTGTTGTGTTGACCCATTCTTGGAACATTATTGGACAAAACACTTTTTATAGCTGTTTGGTAGTAGATTTGTCTCCATCCGGCTATCTTATGGCTTTCTTACCATTTGATTCTGTTTATTTGATTATTGGAACATTTTCATTATTTGTCTATGTGGATGACATGTTATAACTCTATAATTGTTTTATCGGTGTTGAGTGTTCTACCGAAGGGGTCGGTGAACCCAAGAAATTCTATGGAGGGTTGCTCCGGGTCTACTATTTATAAAGTGTAATTTAAACTGCAGGTAGATTCACGATGGAAAACAAACAAACAAAATTATGTTTTTTTAATTTTCTTTTACAGTTTAGCGATGCCTAGCGACAAGGACAGACATCGCTGAACGTGTATCCGAATGTCGCTAGTCTATATTGCAGATATTGCGAACAGTCGCTATACGTCGCTAAGTGGCTAACATAGCAAATTTTGTCATGTTAACAACGTTGTCACTAAACGTCGCAAATAACATCGCTAACTACTGAAATGTCGGCGACGTTTAGCAACGAAAAAGGACATCGCTGATTAGCTACTCCTCGTCACTAAACGTCGCTATCCACTAGAATATTAGCGACGTGCTGACATCGCTACCGTATGTCGCAATAGCGACCAATAGCAACATTTTTTATGTCAGCGACTATGAAATACGTAACAAAATATTTTCGTTACTAAAAATGTCGCTAATATTGAATAGCGATATTTTTTTTACACTTTAGCAACGTTTTTATGCGTCGCTAAAGTTTCTTATTTTGTTAATGGGATATGTGACGGGCAAAGGTTTCTAATACTAAAACTAGGTTATGATATTCACTTAGTGATGACATGTCGACTAGCTAAAATGTCGCTAATGAGTCACGTATCCGTTGCTAGACGTCACAACATCGTTGCTCAACTGAGAATTCTCATATAGCGAGTATAGTCGTCGCTAAGCTACACAGAAATGAAAAATAATAATTTAAAATATAGTAGTCACAACACATATGTACTATATATAATCTAGAACTTATCAATCACATTGTATCAACCACCTAGCTCAACCGACCGTATAATTCCCGTCTGATTGGACCTTCAGCGGCACAAAATGCATGTTAGAATTACACAAAAGACAAATATAAAACCACAACAATGTAAATATCAAATCCACGTCCAAGTATACACAATAACAATAGAATACTTGTTTCCATGTATACATCATCCATAATAAGTACACTTGACTACATAATACATAAGAATACAAACATAAGTCTCAAATGAAAAACCCAGAATTTCGGTCAGGGACAACCCGATTCAAGTTCTCCGCATTCGCTACTTACTAGAAAATTCAAATTTTCGGTTGGGTAAAATCAAGAATTTTGGATGGGCAACCATATTTTGTTTTGATGGGCTGGGCTGCTTTGGCTCCAAAATCGAGCCCCTTTGTTGTATTTAACTTTTCGAACATCTTCTATCATCGAACAATGCTTGTCGCACTATGGAGTTTTTATTGGTAGGAATGGAACTCACCCCAACATTTGTATATTGTGTTTTTTCTCTTTATTTTGTAAGAGTTATCACTTGTGTCTTTTGTAAATTACTGATAATACGAAGGTAACTTTTCCTTATGGTTTTTTAGATAAAATGATGACAATAAATTCCCTTCACATTTTTTTCGAGGGAAAGGATAGGATCAAGTAGATCACAACCAAATTTCATCAATATAAGAAAAACATTTAGTATGTAATTACCCTTGTATTTTAGAAGTTGATTAACAAAACAATTCCAGTCACAGATGTGGGCAAATGTTAAGGGCACTACGGAGTTTACTAGGAGATGACACAAATGTTAAAAAAAATTATTACCAAAATTCCCTTTTGTTAGGGGGCAACACAAACTAAAGTATAAAATATTTTGGTTTTCATCTTAATTTCCAAATCTTTAAATCTTAATCCTTTTTTTTTTGCATAGTTTCAGTAAATAGTCCCATTTATTCGAAGCTTGAAAACTAATACAGTCTCATTTGCAATGACGAAGAACTGCCAAAATTTTGGCAATTCTGGATACTCACAGGAGTGGCAAAAGTTTGACAAGTCCTAAAGACAGAGAAGTATGCTTAAGTTTATTATCCAAAAAATGCTTAAGCCAAAATTTTGGCAGTCCAAAAATGCCAAAATTCATGGATTGCCCACATGCATTAGCTTTTCAACATCTATCTCTGTGATTTGTGTGTCATTTAATTGTTGGGCACTTGAAAAAGTAAACTATTACAAGATCATTGTAATTCATGGATCAATAAGTCATGGAAAGAAAATATATTACAATTGATGCACGACTTAATTCAAGAAGTAAATACAATACGAGAAGTAATTTTCGTAGTATGTGACAAAGATCAAGTCATGCCCTGGTGATTCTGTTTCTCAGACAACAAATGACATCAACTGGCTGAAAAGTGAATGCTTATGACTATCAAAATTTTGGCAGTTCTCTGATATCCCCTACTAGTATGAGAAGAAATATGAAGTTATCAAATTGGGTTCGAAATATCATAAATCACCCATTGGCTAATTGTAAACCTAAAATTACAGTTAGAAGAGAAAGATGAAGTGGGAACAAAGAGAAAAACTCAAATTTTGATCTGCATTGACCCTATCAAATTTTGATGTGCCCTTAACAAAAAATTGACTTAAGTGTGTTATGTCATATCCTCTGTCACCTCCTAACAAAATGCATAGTGCCCTTAACATTTGCCCAGATGCCATTAATTTAATAACACATAAAAGAAAAAAAACAAGAAAATAAAAATAACTCAAATAAAGTAGAAAACATAATTTTGATCTAAAGAAGAAATGGAATTGGCATTGGCTTGTTGGCAACCTATACTAAATAAAGCTGGAGTGCCTTGGAGTCTCACTCAACGTTGTAAGGACACAGATACGACACAACACAAAGAAGGACACAATGGCTCTTAAACCACACATATTTGAATGTCCTAGTGGATTTTGGATTGTTTCGTTTCCGTTTGTTATGTATCCGACATGATACATCTGAAATTTTTGGAGTATCCAGGTTTCCCTATTATCTCATTGGGTACCATTTTCTATCGTGTTGGCACAAGAAACTACTGAGATCTACTTGATCAATTTGACAATCTACCCAAAACTTGATGAATTTCCAATACGTTCAGGATGAGAACGGCAGCCGGGCTTGTGGAGGAGCCTTCAACTGAGAACTCGGAACTCATTGAGCCTGTACATACACTGCAGGAAGGAGCCAGATGCATAGATAATTGATGCTTGTTTGGGGAAGATAACCAAATGAGCGCTTAGTCTAGATACACATGAGATTTCCTACATATTTCATGTACGTACAAGAAGAAATTATATGTATCTAGCAAAATATGTCACTTTATTCTTATAATAAGAATGTAATTACAAAAAAAAAAGAGGAGGAGGAGTCTTGTTACAAAATATAAACAAGTAAGCCCCATGCAATTAATTAGGAAAATAAATGAATAAATCAGTTTTTGATGTATGTATTAATTTTACATTAAGCTTCATGCTGCATAAGTGGTTGAGCGAGCAATTGGTTGCTCGGTGATGGCAGGCTTCGGCTCTTGGACTAATCTCCCTGAGGAGGCCTGAGAAATATTCCTGAGCACTTCTCTGACGTCCTGGGTTGCTAATTTTGTTTTAAATTCCCGATCATAAAACAGCTGATGAATTACCTTCAGAAGGTCAAGGGCTGTTGCTAATAAACCATCCGATTTCTTCTCATCCTCCACAATCGTCGTCGTCGTCTCTGACGGGATTGATTTATTTCGGAAGAAGTTGTACTTGGGCACCACGATTAGGTTCTCTCCGTGCCCCTCCCAGACGTGGCTGGTATCATCAAGAATCAGTACCAAGCTTTCTTCAGCCAAGACGACGTCGAGGCCCTTCCGGTGTGGCACAGTTGAATCCTCTCGTGCAATCACCTTCGACATGAAGTATTCTCCCTTGGGATCGAGTAGCTCAGCCATCTGTGCAGCGTAACTGCGGGTACCCATGGTGTATATGTACATATCGAACATGGTGCTGGCTCCTCGCAGGAAGTTGTGGACAAATGGTCTCAACTTGGTCCATGTAGCAATGCCACCCAACCTGAATAAGCCTGCATCCGGGTTACTAGCTTTGATCCGCAACAGTTCTTCTTCGTCGTCTTCTCCGTAGGCTTCTTGGTCCATATGTATGGAGTGGAGGAGGGTGTGATCCAAGTCTAGGATCAACACCAACTTCTTCTCCTGCAACAATCTCGCGGTGTTTGCTTCGCGGACATGAAAAATACCCCAACTGGTGAGCTGCAAGCCAGGGAGAAGATAACGGAAATCGACACTTGAGCATTCTTCCTCCTCCTGTTGCCAGCATCCGAGGCACACTCCGTACAGAAAACCAGGTTGACAACGGCAGTTTTCCGGCGTCCGAAGACTAGAAGCGACAGCTGATCCCGTGAACTTGTCGTCTGATCTCTTCGGCCTTTTGGCGCTCCTCTCCGTTGCGTCTATCAGCCTTTTGGCACACCTCCTCTCCATTGCAGCTCTCTCTCTCTCTCTCTCTCTCTCTCTCTCATTAATGGAGATTGGTTCTATATATGCAGTAGACAAACTTGGATGTTTCCTTAATGGGACTCTTTCCTAATTTGATGTCTTGCTTTTATAGTCTGGCTACGTACATGGTCACTTTATTTCTGTTACATATATCATTAATTTGTTATTCGGGATGTTGACAACCGTTCAAATATATTTTATTTAATATTTTCTTCTGCATTTAATATAATTAGATAATCAAATAGGGTACTTCAAATAAATCAAGAAATTTTAATTGTAAATAAAATAATAACTCGAATTTTAAAAAATAAATAAAGCATATCACTTAATATATACTCATTGAAACACAGTTCCATAATCTTTCTATTTATGCCTACAATCTTTACTCAATCATCTCTATATTAGTATCTTATCCTTTGATTAGCATGTTAGAAAGCTTTCTCTCTTATTTTAAGGCAAATTATAAAAGCACTTCAATAGTTAAGGAGTCCAATTTTTTTAATAAATTTACAAGTTTGCCACTAGAAAAATTACTCATGACTTGTCCAAATGTTGGTATATAAGTCAATTTTTTTTCTTTTATCTTCTTCTAACCTTCTCTCCCAGAATCCTAAACATTTTCTCTTCCAAATCTCTCTCAATCCATGTTCATGCCAAAATTTCATCTTCTAGTAACTAAAATTTGATTTAGTTTTCATTTTAGACGGATTTTTAATGTTTTGAACCTATTTTAGGTTTACGAACTTCAAAAATTCGTCCACAATCGCGACGGGACGATGATAGACTGCCAAAAAATTGACAGTCTACCAATTGGAAGGACTGTCAAATTTTTTTGACAGTCCTACCAATTGGAAGGACTGTCAAAAATTTTTGACCTTCCTTCCAATTGGTAGGACTGTAAAAAAAATTCACATCCTACATAGAAAATTGAGCAAGATATATTTTTAGGACTGTAAATTTTTTACAGTCCTAAAAATAACTTGATTTAACAAGTTCTTTTTCAGACTGTCAAAATTTTAAGCAGTCCTACCGATTAAGAAAGTTTGTAATAACCTTAGAAGCAGAAGTCACGTAATTACAATGATTTCATATTTTCTATATATTCATTAAGTTATATTTCTAAGTTTGTTTTAGAGATAAATAAATTATCTACTTGGTATAAGAATAAATAAATTATTTACTCAGTTTAAAAAACAAACTCAACATTTTAAATCTATCTTAGAGATAAGTCTCTCAATTTTGTATATACGGTCTATAAATCTATTTTAGAGATAAGTTTCTATATTTTAAATCTATAGATAAGTCTCACAACATCATATTAGATTGATAATAACACAAATAAAAATCATCATCACACAAATAAAAAAATACAGGACGGTAGAAAATTTCTACAGTCCTGTAGGTTGTTAGGACTGTAAATTTTTTCTATAGTCCCGGAATGGACTAAAAATACATAGGACTGTAAAAAAATTCTATTGTCCTGATAACATATAGAACTTTGGAAATTTTCTACAGTCCTGTAATGGTAAAAATACACAGGACTGTAGATGACAACATACAGGACTGTGAAATTTTTTTACAGTCCTGAGTCTTCCCCGCCGCGACTGTGTCAGAATTCCTTACTTCGAAATTTATGGGTTCGAAATATCAAATTTCGTCCAAAATTTTCAAATCTCTCCTAATCCATTTCTCCAAACCTCATTTAAATCATGTCAATGATATCAAAATTCGGCAATGACCATTTTGATTTTTTTTTGTTTTTTGTTTTGTTGGTGTTGTCATTGCTAAGAAATGATGTATGGAAGTTTCAGCAGCAGGCTGAGCTCGTCACCAGAAGGAGGAGGACGAGGAGGATAAGGAGGAGGAGAAAAAGAAGCTTAGATCTTGGAGAGAAGATTTTGGTAAAGATGGTGGTGGTGGAAAAAAAAATGAGTTAGATTTGAGAGGGTTTGAGAAGAGAGGGAGGGAGGGAGAGAGAGAAAGAAAGAAAATTAGAAATGAATAGGTTTGAGAGGGCCTAGTTTAGGGGAATTTTGGGGTGGGCTGCCCCTAAAAATGCTTGTTGTCCTGAGTAAAAGTTCCTCTAAACTATGCTAGCCCTGAGTAAGAAATGATACGCCCTTATAATTTGCCTAGTTTAAACTAGTTACATTCACCTGTTATAAAAATATAATATTGTTAAAAAGATTAGATAAAAATTTAAATTATATTAAAATATTTTATATATGATTTGAATATATTTTCGTTTGAATTTTTTTATAATATAGAATTTTGAAAATGTGTTTAGTTAGATAATATCATATGCTTTGTTTAAATATAATTTGAATACGTACATTTTATGATCTATTATATGTGCACATAGTTAGAATAATTTTAGATTTTTTTTTTACTTTTCTGAATAATTCAATTTACAGAAAGTTTATAATGTATTGCCCTATCAAAAGCTGCTAAGGTCTCCAAAACCTACAAAGCTGCTAAGAGGTAATGTAACATAAATTAGGTTCTATTCAAAATGAAATAAAATAAGTACATAATAGAACCTATGTTGGACCCAAAAAATTGCGCAAATGATGAGCCACATCGAATAAATCAAATCAATAGGTTTGAGAGTGCTGAGCTCACAAGTAAAATATTATCAAGCAATAAAAAAATAGAAAATTGAACAAGGAATTGAGTCACATAGATTTCGTAATACAAACATACTACCTGCATATGAGGTAAGAGCAATATTATCTCGCAGATCAATCATTATTTATGGCTTCTTTGATCCAGGAAATAGCAATATAATGATTATAGTTTTAAAAAAATTATCCTACCAAAATATAGGAGACTGCATATATAAAGCAATTATAAAAACAAATCCACACCAGATAAGTATTAACATTTACATAATATATAAAAGACATATTACTGGAAGAGTGAAAGTAGTCCTACACGAATATATTCTTCAGGAAATTAATAGGGCAAATTTTCACTACCAAAAATGGCTTCATTCTCTGAGACTACAAATCAGTTTTGAAACAATCATTTCATTGAGCACGTGTAAGACTTACATTTTCATAGTCCTAATTTTTATCTATTGGATAAGGCGTAACAATGAATCTAATATTTATTCAAGGGTGTTCCATTACTAACTTCACGACACAAATTGTTTGACGAATTGCATAAAGACGTATTCTTGTTCCATAGAGCGCACATTGTATTTATCTTAGTGTTACTAGTCCCTTTTGCGGTCAGTAGCTTAATTAAGCAACACTTCAGGATGTTGGTATGAAGTTACTTGTATTTAATTTCTTCACTAAATAAATATGTTGAATTTTCTAAATCTCAATTTTAAGTTGATCTTTTAGGAGAACGCTGGAGCTAAAACGACCTTGCTCATTAAAAATAATAATTTAGCAACTTTGCTAAATGCTCTAGAGAAAGTTGGTAATTTTGGTCCAAACTGAAACAATATAGGGTTCCTATCAAACAATATTATGCATAATTAAATTTGATATAGTACAATTTAAGTTAGTATACCCCAAATAAGTAGTTTCTTAAATATGTTTGTTCGGCAAACAATTTAGTTTTAACACGTAGTAATTGGGCGGACTCTAAACATGGTTTTCTTCAATACATGAAGTAGATTTGTTCACTTTATAGCTTAGTGTTCCCACTTTTTGCACAACAATAATAAAAAACAAACTCTTTAATGATAGAAATAGAACAAAACAAAGCCACAAACATAAATTAGGACAAAAATTATATGGTTTTTGCGCTAATTTTGATTACCTTATAGAAATTAGGACAAAAACTAGAAAATAAACCCTAACCTAACCCTAAATTACAATGATAGAAATTAGGAAAAAAATTAGGGCAACACCTACCTTGTCGTCAGCGATGGAATCTTTGTCGTCGACGGAAGGAGATGAGGAGAGATAAGGGTTTTTTTACGAAGGGGGAGAGGAGAAGGGGAGAGGGTTTTCTGCTTGTCGACGAGAAGAGCTGCTCGACGACGAGAAAACTGAGAGAGGGTTTTCTCTATGGGCGAAGAGGAGAAGGAGAGAGACGAGAAAAGTGAGAGAGGGTTTTCTCTATGGGGACACGTGTTTTCGATAGGGCGCGAGAAAGTGGAAAATGTGAGCGGGGGTTCGATTGGGAGAAGTAAGAAAAGTGAGCAAGGATGTAAATTTTTTTGTTACTTTTATATATATCGAGTATAATAAAGTTATATGTGTATGGACAATATATAACAATTATTTGTAGAAAGCATTATAATAAGCCAAAAACTATTCCAACCCGTCATTTTAGGAGGTCTTACTGAAATTTTGTAACGCTTATATATGAACAGTTAAAAAAGTTTTTTGCAAGCGTTATTAAGGGTAATTTTCTTGTAGTGTTACTATTGTAGAAGCATGAAAATTTTTTAGCAATGAAGCCTTATGCGTCCAAGCCAGTGAAGATCTATGCGCCCAGCCAGTGAAGCTCTATGCGCCCAGCCAGTGAAGCTCCATCCGTCCAAGACTAGCTCCCCCAAAAGGAGGGCGCATAGCCTGAGACATGGCTATGCGCCCAAGCCTGACTCAGTCAAAGTCATGATCAAAATGTGCACCGAAGTGTATGGCCAAGGCAGGACTATGCGTCCACATGAAAACTAGTGTATTTTCTTCATGTGGGCGCATAACATCATTCCAGCTCAAGAACGACTATAAAAAGGGCCTCATCCCTCTTCAAACGACAGAACGGAGAGCATTTACAAGAGCCAAATTGCTGCACTTCTTGTCAGTGAGCCGAGAGTTAGCAATTTTCTTAGGTTTTCTTCCACTTTTGTAATCGGAGTGTCAACGGAGTAAAGGAGCAACTACCGTTCGATCTCCATCGTCCCATTCCCCAGAATTCTTTTTTGTACTCGGGGATCCTCAGCGCAGGATCACTCAAGCGTACTCGATTTGTGGTGCCTTGCGCCAATAAAGAAAAGACAGCATTTTCTTCTTTTTTTTGTGTGTGTCCACAAAAATGACGACTCTGCTGGGGACTACCTTTTTTTCTTGTGAGAAAGTGGTGACACATTTCGATACCGACAAAGTCGGGAGCACTCAGAAGATGCTGATCGAAAAGTTCGATCAGCAGGCGTTCGCAGAGATGCTCCCGAGGGCTGGCTCTACTCCTTCAAAATTAGCAAAGCCAAACAAGTCTCGCAAGACTTGGCTTTCGAAGGCTCACTGTGCATATCCTGCTAGTGTCATAGTAGATATGCAACTGGAGGACTCTGTCACATGGGCGCATGACTCTGCCACAAAAGTTCTCCAAATGGAGAAGGCTCACACCGTTCCGGGCTCTACTAGCCCAGTGACTTCTTTCCTGCACAACCAATAACAGAGTGTTCGACACTCGAGACTTGGCAAAGGAAAATACTATGATGCCAAGAATCGGGATGTGCGACACTCTGGACAAACCCGACGAGGCTCATAAACAAAGGAGACAAAACTGAAAGAAAACAGCGCTGCTCCACCAAGCATGCGCCCAAAGCCATACGCCCAAGGGGATGTTTGGGCGCATAGCCCTAACCAGAATGCTTCTGACTTCAACAGACTGGACATCTAGGGTCATGCGCCCAAAGCTATACGCCCAGGCTCACTGGATCCATACTATGCGCTTACATCACCGAACTTAGGTGTGGGGGTTGCCCCTGCACGTGAACTAAGTTTGGATGCGCCAACTCTCCTTACGATCCCGCATGCAAAGCTCGGCGATGCATGCAACATGGGTTATAAGGCAAAACTCGCTTCCGCTGACTTGCGCGACATGATAAATCATAAGCGTAAAGTGAGGGAGGTCATAACAATTCATAGTGCACATTCATGCACTAGTATTGTTATTAACTGTTGCTGCTCCAAAGCAATAAGAGTACTTTAGAGAAAGTTCGTGTTTCGACGACTGCATTTCTATGACGATAAAAAGCCGCTATGTGTCTCATCCTACATAGCTTCATGGGGTCCTCCTTACGGAAGCCCCAATCAAAGACGGTGGACCACAAGCCAAACTTTTTCTCTCAGTTCTGCGAGAAGAAGAAGACAAAGTCTAACAACAGATGTCCAACAGGCTGTCACATCTGAAGGAGTCTATATGGGCACCCGGTCAAAGGCGAGATTTTGTATAGATGACGAGGAATCCCAAGCTGGGGTAGTATTCCCTCAGAGTCTGAAGCAGATGAACTTCACACTGGAGGAGCCTTCCAGAAGACGACGATCCCTCCAAATCTGATGGCGACTATCTATCTCCTCTACCTGAAGATAAATGACTTGTCCACTCGGAGACAGACAGTATCAGCACCAGCTGTACTGTTTCCTCTGTTCATCATCGCATGTTATCTACATACATGGCGGACGGAAAAAGACCTGAAGAAGCCAGTGATCAGACCAACAAACGGCTAGAGGGTCTTGAAACAGCGTTCGCCAAGATCACTGATATGCTTACTAGTATCATGGCGGTTCAAGCTGCTGGGGCTGTTCCTACACCTCAATAAAATGTCTCGGCTCACGCTAGTCTGGCACATAGCAACAACCCTTCTTTACTACGAAAGGAGTATCATTCCGTTGTGCCTCCTCCAAATCTTACAAATGCTGGGGGTGGTCCTTTGCTAACGACGCCTGACAACCGTTCAGTAGCTATTTTCCAATACCTGCCCAATCAACAGGATACAATTGATTCCCTGGTCGCCCGTCTCGACACCATCAAACACAAAGACGAGCTTCAGAAGATGGGGATATCTCAACCATATCCCCCTGAGTGGGAGAATGCTACTTGTCCTCCTAACTACAAGCCGCTGACGCTGAATTCATTTGACGGGTTGACTTCTCCTCGTCAACACATGACATACTTCAACACGCAGACTTTACACTTGCCCAGAGATGATTCGTTCTTGTCGAAGCTATTTATTAGCACCTTGCAGGGGGTATCTTTCGAATGGTTCTGCAGTCTGCCTGACGGATGTATTAATTCATTTAAAGACTTGGAGAGGTTGTTCCTCAATAGGTTTTACGATAGTGGCATACATGTTAGTATGTCCACCCTCATCGAGACCAAGTAAAGGAGGACTGAGTCTGTGATCGCCTTCATCGAACGTTTCAGGTGGCTAGCACTGAAGATGCCCTTTGGCGTACCAGACTCAGAACTTATGGATGCTTGTCGATATAACTTCCTTTCTACGATAAAGTTTTGTCTGGGTATACATAAGTATGTTACATGGCCCACTTTCATTGGGGCCGCTGATGCTGCTGAAAATGACGTTCCTAACCTGGAACAACTGGGGTTGAAAACACCCAGATCCGATGACAAGGACAAGCATCCTCAAACTATCCCTGTTCGTGGGGGTAAAGGGAAAGAAGTCCTGAAGGTCGATACTTCCAAAGGAGCTTCCAATTCTCGGGGCGCCTCCGATAAACTTAAGGATACCTTCTCCTTTGACGAAGATGATGCCATTACCATCTTTCACACATTGTCGAAGGGTAATAAGCTGACATTGCCTCCACCACGATGTCTTGCAGAGGCGAGCCAACTCAATGATCCTAAGTACTGTCTCTATCATCAGTACGTGCATCATTCTACCAAGGACTGCTTCATCCTGAAAAAAAAGATACAACAGCTTATCGACAGCCAAGTTGTCAACCTCGAAGCTGAAGACAAGGTCGTATCTTCTAACATGATCTCCCTTCAGTTTGGTGACTTTCCTCCAATAAAAGTTTCAGACGGCGTGGTCCCAATTCCCAAGACAATAATGGAAGTCATCAACCTACCGCCAGCTCACAACTCAACCTTGGTGCCACTCACGACTGAACGTAGTGAGATCATGTGGGTCCATCCGGATCTTGTGCAAGAAGTGACGCAGGGGGTAGTACCTCCCAATGCAAAAAGGGGTAAGAAATACAAGTCATGCCATATGGTATCCTCTCCCATCTATAAGGTTCTATCTGGCGAGACACGATCGGGGAAGACTTATCGGACATACGATCCCGCACAAGAAGAAGCAGTACCTTCTTAAGCTCCTGCTACCTCCAAAAACTCAGAAGCCGGCACGTCTAAGCCTTCAACTACGGACAAAGCCAAGCAGAAGGAGATGCGGTTTGACAAGTCTCTGAAGGCTCCAGTTCCCGAGGGCATGGATCGGCCCTACAACTTTGACATACTGGCACAGCTAGCCAATACACCTGCCAGGTTGTCTCTGTTCGATTTGTTGCGACTCTCCAAAGAAATACATAAGACCTTAAGTGAGGCATTACTACATGCCGCTCTTATCTCGCCGAAGTCAAAGCTCTCGCTGAAGACCCTGTCTCCTATCCTCACAGCCACAGTACTATAGAAGTGGTGTCCATCATCACCCTTTCACAGCAGGACATGCTACTCAAAAATAATCGTCATGATAGACCCCTGTACTATATAGGGTATATCGGGGCGATCAAGGTGGACCACATGCACATCGATCCAGGATCCTCCCTCAGCATCATTCCTAGAAGTCTGTCTCAAATTCTGGGGATACCTCTGCACAAGCTATTGCAGATCGAAGCCACCCGCTGGGTAAGATCCATCTCAAGTGTAAGATCGGTGATCTCCGAACGGAGGTTTCCTGCTATGTGATCGATGCCAATGTATCCTACAACGTCTTGTTGGGATGTCCATGGATACACGAGAACATGATCGTTCCTTCCACACTTCACCAGTGCTTCAAGTACGTCAAGTACGTCAACAGCGACAGTGTTATGAAGACGGAGTTTGTCGATGTCGATCCATTTAAGGGCATCGAGGCCTACTACGGAGATTCGGTACTTTACCAATCTCAGCCCCCCATGGATGACGGCAACGAAGCTGACAATAAAGCGGAAGCAAGTTCATCCTCAAATGGTGGTCCCCTAATCATCCGAGTCAAAGGACGTACTACTCCAAAAGGTACTCCGAAGCCCCTCACAATATGGGTAAAAAAGAAGAACCATGACAAGGTCAAACCATTGACCATCACTCTCAGCAAGACAACCCGGGAGGAACCTACTGATGCCCGTCCTCCCAATCCTGAAGAATTATCCTACGTGGTGAACTCGGCCAAGACTGTGGCTCCACTTCCAGATGATGATCCTCTCAATGAGTATATCAATACTCATAATAATGTACCTTCAGCGGATGATGTTATCCCTGAAGAAGAACTTGCATATTTCCTTAGTAAAGGTTTATCTTTGAATTACTTCGATGTCTATCAATCTGTAAACCACTACATTTATACGATATATGCTCTAGAGCACGGCATAGGACCGCACCTCTGTATGCTGGTCACGATGCCTCACCTGCGGGAAAAAGTTTAACCAGAAGATATCATCTACTTCATCGTTCCAGCCAGAAAGAAGGATGAAGACTAATCATCTTCGGTCGTATAATCGGCGAGAGAAAGTTTGTTCCAGACTCTACTTCTCCCAAGCACAACACAGAAGCTGACTATGACTCTGGGAAAATGCAACTTTTTTGGTATAGTTGGCAGGCCAAGAATATCATCCAGAACATGGGATATGACATCAAAAGCGACCATGGGCTAAATTACGGTCGATGACGACGGTTACCAATACAATACTTTGCTCCTTCCGGCAAACCCTAGAACTACTATCAACGAACCAGTGTTGGTTTGGGTTATGTCACTCCTCCAACAACTCTCGAAAGATCACATGATGAAGCAGACCATTGTTCTCATTCTTCTGATTCCTTCCTCTGGGACTCAGACTTAGTATTGGCGACATGTTCAAGACAACTCTGTCCGTCAACATGGTTTTCGTTGACCAAACTGCGGACAATGTCCAATCAATTGAGCTCGAACAATGGGCTTAAAAGATGGACACTAGGTGGGATCTACACTTCGAACAACGTAAACCACCTACCGAAGATGAAGTCATCCAAGTCAATTTAGGAGATGAATCATCTTTCAAACCAATCTTCATCAGCAAAAGTCTATCTAGCGATGAACGCCAATCTCTTATACAGCTGATAAGAGAATACATTGACGTCTTCGCATGGAGCTATGAAGACATGCCAGGCTTGGACCCTAAAGTTGCCATGCACCGCCTGAGTATTTCGTCTAAAGCTAAGCCAATGAAGCAACAACAACAACGATTCTGACCAGATGTCATGGAGGCCATCGAGAATGAAGTCAAGAAGCTCATTGCCAGTAGATTCATTCATGAAGAACAACACCCAGACTGGGTTGCCAACATCATTCCAGTCATAAAAAAGAACGATAAAGTTCGAGTCTGTATCGATTACCATTATTTGAACTCTGCATGCCCGAAGGACGAGTTCCTTTTACCGATTACCGACATAATGATCGACAATACTTGTGGCTTCGAGCGGATGTCCTTCATGGATGGGTTCTCAGGCTACAACCAGATCAAGATGTTCTCCGACGACGAAAAGCACATATCTTTTCGAACACAGTTGGGGGTATACTACTATACGGTGATGCCCTTCGGATTGAAAAATGCAGGGGCGACATACCAGCGAGCTATGAACACAATTTTTCGTAATCATTTGTACAAAATTGTGGAGTGCTACGTAGACGATATCGCAATTAAAAGTCGTCTCAAGGGCAACCACCTCCAAGATTTGAGAATGGTGTTCGAACTAATGCGTGCACACCAACTCAAGATGAATCCAACCAAGTCTTTTCTGGGAGTCTCCAGCAGCAAGTTCCTTGGTTTCGTCATCACTTCAAAGGGTACACATCTGGACCCAGAGAAAGTGAAGGCTATCTTCGATATGCATCCTCCAAGAAACCTCAAAGAGCTACGCGGACTACAAAAAAGGCTAGCCTACATCAGACGATTCATTTTGAACCTCTCTAGAAGGTGTCAACCATTCACTCAGCTCATGAAGAAACGCGTATCTTTCGTCTAGACTGAACAATATCAACGCACATTCGACGACATCAAGGCGTATCTTACAAGCCCTCCAGTATTGGCAGCACCAATAATGGAGAAGCCCTTCTTACTATATGTCTGTGCTATGGACCATTCTCTTGGCGCCCTATTAGCTCAGAAGAATAAAGGCGGCCATAAACAGGCAATCTACTATCTCAGCCACACAATGGTAGGGTGCCGAACACAGATACACACCGATGGAGAAGGAATGCCTTGAACTAGTATTTTCCATCCAGAAGACACGTCACTATGTGTCAGGGCAGACTATCCACATAATATCTAAAGTCAATCCTTTCAGAATATTCATGACTAAACCGGGTTCTTTCAATTCCTGTTTAGCTACATGGGCAATGCTATTGACTCCATATGATATGCTCTTCGTTCCTCCAAAGGCAGTAAAAGGCCAAACATTACCGATTTCCTGGCAGCTCATCCGGTGCCAGAATCTTCCAAACTCTACGACGAAATCCCCGATGAAGTAGTAGAGTCTAACACTGCAACTGAAGAAATTCCTATTTGGCGAATGTTCTTTGACGGTGCATCAAGAACAAGACCCAAAGAAAATATTATAATCGGAGTTGGCGTCGTGCTCGTGTCACCTGATCATCTGGTTATACATCGTACATATACTCTCATGGAACCCTGCACCAACAAAGTGGCCGAATATAATGCCCTATTAATTGGCCAGTAATTGGCAAAGCAACTGGGAGTTGACTATCAGGTCCGAGTGGATTATTAAGTTTGTCACGAAGATCTCATCCCCTACTACCAAACAACAATTGAGTTGGTATCTAATTTTGCTGGATTCTTCATCGAGCACGTACCTCGACTATAGAATATAGAAGTAGATGCTCTAGCCGGTCTTGCTGCTTCCTTGACGGTTCCTACCAATACTCAGCAGTCGATCACAGTGTCTGGTCGAGAACTATTCTGTGTGAAAAATGCCTTACATATTCATCACAGTTACACAACGAAAACAAGCGTCGATGCTAAAGTCTAGAGATTCCTTTCATAAAATACGCTGTCTATGGAACCCTTCCCGAGGACCCGAAGGAAGCAGTATCTATCCAAAGGCGACCCCTCAAATTTTACTACGACATAGCTACCAAGATGCTGTACCGACGCTCTTACGATGGGCTACTTTTATGATGCTTATCAGACACAGAAGCCAAACATGCACTCCGGGAGGCTCACGATGGAGTTTGTGGTGCACATCAACCTGGCCCCAAATTACAAGATTGCCTCAAACGAATGGGTTATTACTGGCCCATAATGATAGCAGATGCTGTTGAATATGTAAAGAAGTATAGAGCTTGTCAGTTCCACGCCAATTTCATTCATCAACCTTCAGAGTTTCTACACCCGACGGCAGCATCTTGGCCTTTTGAAGCCTGGGGTATGGACGTCATAGGACCAATCAGTCCGCCATCCTCCAAAGGACATCGGCTCATCCTAGCCATAACCGATTACTTCTCCAAATGGGTGGAAGCTATACCGCTCACCGAAGTGAAGGCGTCAAACATAATCAGTTTCATCAAACATCACGTCATCTACCGCTTCATCCTACCTCGCAGGATCATCCATGATAATGGTCCATAATTCGCAAGCCATGCATTCTATCGGTTCTACAATAGGAATCGAATCCAGAACGTAGCCTCTACTGCCTACAATCTAGCGGCTAACGGGCTAGCAGAAGCCTTCAATAAAACCATTATTAAACTTCTCAAGAAGTTCGTGTCTTCAAACAAGTGCGATTGGAATAAGAAGCTCGACGAATGTTTATGGGCCTATCGTACAACGGTCCGAACTCCAACAGGCAGTACGCCATTCTCTCTGGTTTATGGGAGCGAAGCAGTTTTTTTCCTAGAAATCTAGATTCCTTCTCTTCGAGTAGTCTTAGCCAAAACTATCGAAGAAAGCTACCGTTTGTGTCTACAAGATCTCAAAGCACTAGACGAAAAATGCTTATTAGCTCAGCAGCATATTGAGCTATACCAAGCACGTCTTTCTAGAGCCTTCAATAAAAAGGTGAAGGAAAGAATCTTCCAAGTCGGTGACCTAGTCTTAGCAATGAGAAGACCAATGGTCATGACGCACAAAACAAAAGGAAAATTTTAGCCTAAATGGGAAGGTCCTTTTATCATTGAATCAGTGTATTCTAACGGTGCGTATCGACTAACCAGGCCGGACGATGACTTGCTCATGATGCCTATCAACGACAAGTTCCTGAAGAAATACTATGTGTAACCTTTTTACGTAATGTTCACATATGTTTAGTCATGTAAATGTATAGTGCGATGTTTATATGATTCGAAAAATTATCTAACTATTATCCGTATTTCAAGAGTCTTGAATACGCCTTGGATAATAGGTCCTCCAAAATATTTCCCCAGTGGAATCATTCCCGTTTTTGACTCTGTCCAAATTCGATTTGACAAAAACAAGTCACGTCCCTATTACCTCTGAATTATTTTTCGATAATTATTTCTCCAGCGAAATGATTATGTTTTGCCATGTCCATATAACCTCTGAGCAAAACATTCATCAAGGATAATAACGTCCTTACTACCTTTGAATTATCCACTCCCACCTAACGTTATATATCTTTCCACGTCTATATTATCTCTGGTCAGATATAGAACATCCTCTGCTATTACGTCCATATTACCTCTACTAGTAGCTTCGTTCAACTTATTATCTATATTTGAATAACTTGAATATAAAATGGATAATAGGTCCACATCAAAATTCCCCAGCGGAATACCCACCAGAAATATTCTTGCTACGTCCACATTACCTCTAGTTCCGATATTTCACAAAAACCACATTCAGTACTTCTGAAAAGATTCTTTATTCTTTACGTCTATTAAGAGACAAAAAAGGTACAAGAGTCGTGACGGCTGAAAAAAGAAGAAGAAGGGGGGTCCCCCAGCGGGATACCCTTTACACAAATGCTGTATTAGGCACCCTAATATAAGTAGCACAAATACCACAAGCAAAGAATAGAGTGAATGTATTCTATTTATTCAAAATCAGTTACATTCACAGGACTACATCTCATGAGCAAACCAAAGTTCTTCATCTGGATAAGAAGTAAAGGATTACATTAATGTCCAAAAGAAGAGAAAATCCACCACTCATCAGCAACACATAGTCTGGCTAGTTTGGCAGTGCTACGCCTTCGTCAAAAAGCAGTTTTGTGGCCCTCGAAAGAAGTCATGTTTTACTAATGAGAAACAAACAAGGCTGTTGAACCTTCGAGAAGCTATACAGAGGAGGGCAAATATAGCATGCTTAAAAACATCCACAAATGGTGATTTTTTCTCCCCCGTATTTCGGACGTCCTAGGCCCGTTCCTCCAAGAGGCCATACCTTCAAAAGAACATCTCTAGTGTTGCTTTTGCCTACTTGAAGAACCGTAAAAATAGAACTTCTACGATGACGCCCAACTGCCGTCCGACTCTCCGATGTATAAAGGTTCTTCCTACCATCTGAGAAAAACCCTTCCAAAGCACGAAGAGTTTGAGCTCTCTGATGTGTGTGTCAAGTGTTGCATCTTCACCATGCCCAAAATCACCGATACCGGTCCTGGAGAAATTTGCTAGCCAGATTCTTATAAAATATGAAAAGGGATAGAAGAGAAAGTCAGACTCAAAAAACTACAGAAAAAACTAAGTGCTGAAGGACTCTTATGCGTCCAAAGGGCTATACGCCCAAAGGATTATGCGCCCAAAGGACCATGCGCCCAAAAACAAACATGTGGGCACATAACATACAACATTACGTGGGCTCATAACATGCATCAGCAAGTAGGCACATATCATGGCAACATGTGGGCGCATAGCACACCACAGTGTTGGCGCATGACTTCTGTAGGCGCATAAGAATGCCTACAGAAGTATGTTGCCTTAGGCACATGCGCCCAGGCAGAAAAAAAGTCTGAGCATCGCAAATTAATGCTTGAGACTTTGTTTTTGAAGCATGCACTCACCCAGAATCGAGTCCTGGACTGGCGAGGATGCCGTCGTAGGAGGAGAGCACTCGGTGCAGCCCCCTTGCCATTCGCGGATCTCTTGGCGACCTTGGGAGACATGGTTCTCAAAGAAAGAAGATGAAGAGTTTCTAAAAAATTCTAAGAGAGGAAATTAAGGAGCTTTCTCTCTCCTTCAGAGCCTATTCATAGGCACATGCCACTTCCTATGCGACCACTATCTTTATGTGCCTATGCGCCTATTACGCAGTATGTGCCCACAATGGCTTATGCGCCCACGTAAAGATCCAGTCTCTTGCACACTATACGACTGCCACTTGCTGACGTGGACGACGTACGGAGGATGGACCTCTTCAAATTCTACCCCGATGAATCTGTCAGTTCAGATTTCGAGAAAGATCTCAACAGTCATATCTCTCTGACAGGCTGGCCAAATATTATGCGCCCAAAAAAGAGCCGTGCTATGCGTCCATTGCATCACGAGAAGACAGTCCATGCTTCTTTCAAAGTATTTCGAACTCGTTCGAGTATCGAAAACTTTGAAGGGGGTCTTGTAGAAGTATGAAAAAATTTCAGCAATGAAGCCTTATGCGCCCAAGCCAGTGAAGCTCTATGCGCCCAGCCAGTGAAGCTCTATGCACCCAGCCAGTGAAGCTCTATGCGTCCAGCTAGTGAAGCTCCATGCGCCCAAGACTAGATCCCCCAAAAGGAGGGCACATAGCCTGAGACATGGCTATGCGTCCAAGCCTGACTCAGTCAAAGCCATGATCAAAATGTGCACCGCAGCGTATGGCCACTTCAGTCTCCACGAGCAATCATGGACCGAAGAATGTAGCCACGTCGACACCACGACCAACCTACGATCTTGCAGCCTGCATGTGCCTACACCCTATGCGCCCAAGGCAGGACTATACGCCTACATAAAAACTAGTATGTTTTTCTATGTGTGCGCATAACATCATTCCAGCTTAAGAACGACTATAAAAAGGGCCTCATCCCTCTTTAAAAGACAGAACAAAGAGCATTTTCAAGAGCCAAATTGCTGTACTTCTTGCCAGTGAGCCGAGAGTTAGCAATTTTCTTAGATTTTCTTCCATTTTTGTAATCGAAGTGTCAACGGAGTAAAGGCGCAACTGGCACTCGATCTCCATCATCCTATTCCCCAAAATTCTTTTTTGTACTCAGGGATCCTCAGCACAGAATCTCTCAGGCGTACTCGATTTGTGGTACCTTGTGCCAATAAAAAAAGACAGCATTTTCTTCTTCTTTTTGTATGTGTCCATAACTATTTGCGACATTGTTCATGGATGTATAATTATCGCCCTGAGGACGTGTATGTAAGGGAAGAGTTCAGGCAAGGGACAGAGGAATTATCTTATTTGCCAGGGGTTCCCAAGTACATTGATGGCACCAAAATAAAGTGTTTATGTGTAAGATTTTATAATATGAAATATCATAAAGAAATTAATGTGACATTTCATCTATACTTGTAGGAATTTATGCCAAATTACTGTTAGTGGACCTCACACTGAGACATGTGCCTTTGGTATCGGTGCTCGAGCATTATATGGATATTAGTATCGGTGCCAGAGCGTTATATGGATGTCTACAGTTATGTCAATTATAACGAGTAAGCATATTGGACTTTGGCATGGTTTTCGATTTTGCAAGTCCTAGTGTTGATGTGGACGACCTTGATATGAATGAGACACCGAATCTAAAAATTATGGCTTTCATAGAGTTGCTGGTGAATGCAAGAACTCCCTTATACCATGGTTGTAATCATGATCATTCACCGTTGGAGGTGGTTAAGAGAATGACATGTATCAAGTTTGATTCTAACATGTCCCAAGAATGCTACAATCACTTGATTGAATTTATTATAGAGATCTTGCTGCAAGGTATGAAGTTGCCAATAAACTTCTACTGACCTAAGAGAATGGTGAGATCATTATGGTTGGTGTACGAGAAGATTGATGCATGTCAAAATGAATGCATATTGTACTATAAGGATGACAAAAATGAAGACAAATACAAATTTTGTGGAGCTGATCGCTACAAGATAACTGGTACATAGAAGATTGTCGCTATAGAAAAGTCTACCAATTTGATGCATTAAATACAAGATTATTACAAATAAGCAAATATCGCCCTCCAGAGCCACACCTCCTCCCTATCCTTTCTACATTTATCTTATCCTTTGACTATTTATGGCAAGCATGTGAGAAACTTTTCTCTCATTTTAAATGAAAATAATTAAAATCTTGTCTCGTTGTGTTTAAATTTCTAGAACAAGTTTGGTGTCTTTGTTTTGAATAAAAATGAGAATTTGTTCCTAGGAATTATCCTCCAGCATATAATTTTTGTCATACATGAGGGTGTAGAATTAATACAGCCTTATTACTCCCATGTGCAAAGAAAATCGCAAAGAAAATCTTATCTCACTTTATTTTTAGTGCCCCACATTTGATATATTTTTTGATAAATAAAATTCTAAAACTATTACAAAAAACTGTGGTCGTGTTTGGCAGAACCGAAAACCATTCCCTGAAACCAATAGGCAGTCTTGGACTTTAGATTTTGAGATTAGATGAAAGCTAAAAGTGGTGTCCTCAAAGCTTATTGTACATTTAGTTTTTTTTTTCCATCGATGATAATACAATAATATTATCAACAAAAATTCAAGAAATAAAATAACAAACAAAATATAATTTGTCTCATGGACCTTGACTTTTCCTTCCCATATCTCAGACACCAACGTCTTAGAATGTGATTATAAAGACATGTCTTTAGAAATCCTTCACATCTTTTAATTCAATACCCTACTCTTGATGAACCCCAAAGTAACTATGCTAGTGGAAGAAGAAGTGATCATGAATACTCATTTTTCTTCCACGAGTATGATACTGCACCTAATTGCCATAGTCCATGTATATTATCGTGCAACTTGATTCTTATCACCAATAATTGATCAACTACACCTTGGAACTCATTCACATGATCTATAATCAGTGAATCTTTGTACCTTAGACCAATGATATGTCGGATCAAAATATCTTGTCAATGTTGATCATCTTGGGCATATAACATTTCTGATTTCTTCTATCAAGTCTTTGTGTTTTCGTTGTTTGCAATATGGTTGTACACGTTGTCATTTATAAACTAGTGGATAAATCTTTAAACATGTTGGTGGTCGAACTTCTGCTCCTTTTTAGTTTTTTTTCCTTCTGTTGTAGCCTCGAATGCAAATACAGGTAGGTGTAACTCCTTAATGTGCAAAAGATCTTTCATCTTCCAAATGTGGTAATTAGTAATGTTCACATAGGTGTAACTTCTTGATGTGCAAAAGACCATTCGAACATGTTTCACCTCTACATTTCCTTTAAGTCAATTCGTCGAACACCTAATGCTCGTACCTAACGCTCTGATACACATTGTTAGGAACATAGTGTGGAATGCAAAAAAATTTCTCCTCCCTAGAATGAGAAGTGTCACTACCACATTTTTAGCTTGAGGGTATTTTGGTCATTTTTGACTTTTTGTAAAATTTAATTTTTATTAATTAAATATGTGTTAATTATTTAATTGAGCCTTAACGCAGAATTTAACCTAATCTAGATACGATCATGAGGATTAGATATTTGATTAGAACATTCCTACTAAGTACCAAGTTTAGAAATATCTAGATATTGTGTAAGCAGGATATTTTGGTTAGATATTAGTAAAGGAAACCTAGTTTTGTTTTGAGCCTTTGATTGAACTTGATTTGCATAGAGAGAAGCTTAGCCACACATATAACTTATGCCTAACCCTAATTCCTACCTATATGGTCGGCCACAATGGGAATTACCCTCCTATAAATAGCAACACATGAATTCATCTTGCCTCTTTTAATACCTATAAGAAACCCTAATATAGTTCTTCCCCAATTTCTTCCCACTTAACCCAAATTGATCCCAAATTGAGTCAAATCAATTGCATCATCATCCCCAATAGTAGAGGAGACTAGTGGAGGCTTGCTAGCATGTTTTCAAGACCAATGAACCATAGCAAATTGGTAGAGGAGCTCATTCCTAGGTTTTTACATTGAGATTGAACTTTCAATAGGTAAAACCCCTCAAATTGATCCAAATTTCCATTTTCTTTCCATAGATGCATTTATTTAGGTATACCCTAGCTATACACCAAGTTTGGTAGGATCTCGTGTCAATTTGGTATGCGTATCGGACACGTATCGGTGTTTTTAGATAGGTATTTGATGAAATGCCCAAGTAAACTGTTTGTTTGTAATTTCTGAAACTATTTACATGATTTGATAGCCCTATATGTGAGGAACACAAATCCCTAACTCTGAGCATGATTTGGGTTCGTGTCCGTATCCAAACTGGACACGCACGTGCTGCACGAGACCTCGTGTTGTGTCCTGCTGCCACACTGCTATTTATCTTGACACAGGCCAAGTGGACACGTGCCACTTGGATGACACCTTGGGGAAGTGACTGTCAGGTCATCCCTAGAGTCTCACATGACCTCGTGTCATGTCGGACATAAAAATACACCCACTAATGGGTTTACACTATTCTACACACGGTGTTATTCGGCCACAGATATACGCTTCGTGTCGCATCCAGACTCGTCGTGGACACAATACGAAGTGTCGATCATGTAGCCCTATGCCTGGGCTATACGTGGGTGTGAGCACATGGCGTGTCGTGTCTTATGGCGTGTCCACGAGACCCCGAACCCACTGTACGACGCTGTCCAATTCGTTCTGTGTCTGTGTAGTTAATTTTGCGATTTGATACCTCGTGTCTAGTTGTATGGACACGAGACAATCCCCTTTGACACGTACTATATGCCTCTAATGTCTGCACACATCAATTTGGTGTTTAATTAGGTTTTCGAAATCAATTTTGGGTTTCTAATGTCGGGTTTTATGAACTCTAATACTGTGAACAGTTGACACTGTTTTATGAGTTTTCTTGAATGTTTATATGAAGTTTTAATGTAGAATATAAACTGTAATGGCATGAATTAAACTGGGATTGTATGTGGGATTGGGTTTGTACATGTTCTTTCAATATCGAATTCATTTTGTATTCTAAATGTCTTAAAACCGAACATGTATATAAGTTAAACTGAGATCCTAGTGATATACATGAGATTGATGAACTAAGGTTAACCTGAAATTCGAATACTATTACCTGAGAATGAAACTAAACATGAGTTGGTTTTAAAATGAAATCTGAGTTGTATTCACTGCTGGGTTAACATACATGAGACTGATTTGATGTTCTATTATTATCGACTCCATTTCTTTAATCCTAATGTTCAAAACTGATATGTGAAATCTGTTTTCGAATGAGAATTGAATATGTATTGTTAAAACTAGGATTGTTTGTTATTACCTGAGATTAAGTCACATGTAGATAACTGAGAATGTATTCTCAGGATCAAGTTTAACCTAAGATTGTTTCAATAACTGAGAAATGTTTAACCTGAGTTGGTATGTGATATACCTGAGAATGTTTAGTTTTCAAAACATGAGAACTTACATGAGAATTTCTTGAGAACTATTTTTTTCAAACAGAGTTCATATTCTCAAGATATGAGTTGAGTTTACATAAATCTTACCTGGGAATGTTTGGTTGTTAGAAATCTGAGTTTAAGATTGGTTTACTGATTTTTACTCTCTATAATATGTTAGTTACTGAATTTGGAATACCTGAGTTTCTAATACAAATGTTAGCCTGAGAGCTTTACCTTACTGTTCAGTACACTGTAAACGCATACACCTCAGTGTCCACTCTAACATGTGAATACACACACAAACACTCACTTTTATAATCCCTTTCCTTCTCTCTATATATCTTCCTAAATATATTTATGTATTTGATATATGTGAATGTGATTATATAGGTTGAGTTGTAATATATAGAGTATATGTACTAGTGATATGTATATGTGATTTTGGTATACTTGGTATACATAGGCTTTGGTTTTGGTTAGGCCTAGAAATGTATAATCTAGATATTTGTTAGTCTAGAATTGTTTAGACCTAGAATGGACTAAGTTAGACTAGTTTACCATGGTTGACCAAACCCTAACTAGTTTGACCTAGTTTGACTTTAGAGCTGAACAGAGTTGACCAAGAGTTGACTTTGGCCCAGAATGACCTAGAAACATATAGATGCATTGTACTCTTCATTTATAACCCTTTTGTATACATCATGCCTTGTGTTGCCCTAAATAGGAGTCAAATACCTCGTTTCGGACAATATATTCTTACAGACATTCAGATCGCAGGCGAGTACATTCTCTGATCGTTTCATACTTGTTAGGAATTTATATTTTTGCTCTAGATCACTTTACTTGATGTTGTCACGATGTCATCACGGATTGGTACTATATGGATCTTTTTATGAGATGTTATCCCCCTTGGGAGCATCAGATACTTCATGTCATGTGTTTCATGTACATCATGTATTCTTTGCTCTCATGTTATTCATGTATACTCATGTGCATTCATGTACGTTCATGTACGCTCATGTACTCTCATGTGCTTTCATGTACGGCCATGTTTTCCTATGTGCTTCATGTATAACCAATCTATTCATGTGCACTCATGTGATTCATATATTCTCATGTTCTCTGAGCCCATCATGTATATTATTCATGTGTACTCATTTATTGAGCCCACGTAAAATTATGTACGTAACATAACTTGAATGGATTCTTGTGTATTGATTGGGGCATAGGTGAGTAGAATTGGTTATGTGGATCATATCCCAGTAGATTATTCATGTGAACTATATAGCTTATTTATGTGCAACCTAACCTGTTTCCATAACCATATTGTGCTCTAAATCACTAGTCACTTACAGTTCTTACCTATCATGTATATATTTCTAATTATCAAATATCTTCCTGTTTTCATGTACATCTTTCTTTACAGTTCATGTATCTTACTCTTTTGTATGCTTTATATTTTCCTGCCATGTTATGAACTGTGTGAGATGTAATTGAAAATATTACAGAGGACGAGGAGGACTTCTGTACCACTTACTATGGAGCCCACATAGATGATACCTGTGAGCTGATTCCACCGGAGGACCCTGCAGCAGTTGACGACACCATCCCTTTAGTCTAGGCTAGTTAGCTAGACAATTATCTTATTTCTTGTTGCCTTGTCTTATTTTGACATTCTGAGATGTATTATTTTTGGATGTCGTTGTTGTTGTGTCATATAGACACTTAGACTTATTTCTCTTCTGTTTGTACTTCTTTTGTATTTATATCTATCATATCATGCTATTTCTACCTTAGATTGTGATTGAGATGTACCTTATATATTGTCCTCCGTTCGACGAGTATATCTTGTGCAGTTACATTTATACTGTGTTAGATGTTGTAACCTAGGACAACGTTCTACCGTCGACACTTCGGCGTAGGCCGGACGTACCCACATCTCGTGCCCCTACACTGGGTGCGGGTAGTAACACGTTTTTAGTAGTGGTCCATGCAGGTCCAATTTTTATAGTGGTGTTCGAACTAGAGTATCACTACAGCCTGCAGTAGGATATAGGATATAGTTTTGAGATACTCAATCACAGTTAGGAAAAACTCTTATCTAAATTCCTACCATTTAAACTCTTGCTGATAATTACTTTCCTTTGAAATAACTGTCCTCTTTTGATTTTGTCGCTTCCTTCTCAGTATTGATTCCTTGTTTGATCTGTCTCCAGGATGGTGATTGAGACATGATCGTAGTGCCCCATCACGGGAGGTACGTCAGAGAGGTCTGCCACTTCTCGTCCAGTTTAGTCGGGACCTGTGACGGCAGCTCCCCTAGTACCTACTCACGTTGGAGCCTCTGCAGCTTTCGGGGGAGCACATCTACCTGTTCGAAGGCCGACCCCAGTTATTCTTGAGGCGCTTCAGCCGTAGCAGTAGCCACCTACGAGATTGGTTGACGCTACACACCTCTTTTCCTTCATAGAGCGGATCTTAAAGGCGCAGCAGCAGTAGCAGTGCCAGATTGCTGACTTCTGTCAGGACATAGACGATGCCCACCAGCTGGTCAGGGCAACATTGGAGATGGTGGCTGCCCAGCCATATGAAGGACAGGTTTAACAGTATCAGTCGAGGATGCCAGGCATCCTGGAGTTCCAGAAGATGCGTCCTAGGGACTTTCGAGACACAAAAGGGATCTTATATGTCGATGATTGGATCGAGCATATCGAGGAGAAATTTTGACTGGCGGAGATACCATGCCCGACTTCAGATCAAGGCGGCAGGCAGCTAGATGCAGGACCTGGCCCGCACTTGGTATCAAACGGACCCTAGAGTGGGTACCGAGGGACAGACTTGGGCAACCTTCAAGAAGCTATTCAAGGAGAAGTTCTTCCCAAACGTAGCACTGGGAGGCATAGAGCATCAGTTCGAGAGTCTGGTTCAGGGGAACCAGACAGTCGAGGAGTATGCTGGAGAGTTCTGCCGGCTGAGCAGATTTATCGAGGATCTGAGCGAGAAAACAAAGGCGAGGAAGTTTCGCAGAGGTTTGATCAGGTAGGTCCGGTCCTTGACCAAGAATGACCGGGATGCTACTTTCGGGAAGATCCTAGCAGGAGCCATGGCAGCAGAGGATGACATAGGGCTGAAATTGAAGAGAGGTCGGGACTTTCACGGAGCCAGTGGCAGCGAAGGTCCAGCCAAGAGGCCCCACTTCCAGCACCAGCACCAGCAGAGGAAGTTCCAGCAGCAGCCTCAGGGACAGGGCCGGGCACCTTTTCAGTAGGTGCAGCAACAACAGACCACCAGTTACCTTTTTTGTAAAAAGTCGGGATAGGGGTGGAATGATTGTAGGAAGAGGTTAGGCAGGTGCCTACTCTGTGGTTCATCAGAGCAGCAGCTGAAGGAGTGTTCCCAGGCTTTTGGACGCACAGTTCAGGGAGGAGGAGCCAAGGCTCCAGTAGGCCAGCAGAAGGGACCAGTCCTGCAGACGCTACAGTAGACGTTCGTTCAGCCCCAACAGCAGGCCAAGGAAGGCCAGCAGGGGAGAGCATTGGCCACGGCAACGAAGGATACAGAGGCTATTGGAGAGCTGATTGCAAGTTCTGTTCTTTTCGACTCCTTTTTCGCTTTCGCATTGTTTGATTCTGGGCTTTTCATAACTTTGTGTCAGTATCTTTTGCTATTAGACACCATCTTGCTTCTGAATCATTGCCTAGGACTTACAAGATCACGACCGGGGGTGGCATCATCCTCGTCAGTATTATTTGCAAGGATCGGAGAATAGTTTTGGGAGGCCGAGAACTGGATGTGAGTCTGCTCGTAATTCCACTACCGAACTACGATATAGTACTCGAGATGGATTGGTTGAGCAGGCACCATGCCAGTATAGATTTTTGCGGCGGTAGAGTTCTTTTTCGTCCACTAGGAGGGCCAGAGTTCAAGTTCGCCAGATGGGAGACGGAGCAGAGCAGCAGAGTCTTCTGTAGAGTTTTAATTGAGGAGCAGACAGTGCCACATCTATTGATAGTAGAGTTAATGGATGTCTTTTCGGAGGACTATCCCGAACTACCACCGGATAGAGATATTTAGTTCTCTATGGACTTAGTGCCCGGTGCAGAGCTGATATCTCAGCATGTCTATTGGATGAACAACATCGAGTTGATGGAGTTAAAGAAACATGTGGATAAGTTGCAGGATAAGGGCTTCATCCGATCTAGTTCTTCACCATAGGGTGTACCGCTGCTTTTTGTACCGAAGAAGGATGGGACGGTAAGGATGTGTATCGACTATAGGACACTCAACAACCTTACGATCAAGAACAAGTACCCACTGCCACGGATCGATGATCTCTTGGATCAGTTGAGCGGAGCTAGGGTATTCTCGAAGATTGATCTGAGGTCAGGCTACCATCAGGTGAAGGTGAAGAGGGAGGATATCCCGAAGACAGCATGCAGGATACGGTATGGCTAGTTCGAGTTTATGGTGATGCCGTTTGGGTTGACTAACACCCCGACGATATTCTTGAACCTGATGAATACGGTGTTCCACCAGTACTTGGACAAGTTCATAGTGGTGTTCATCGATGGTATCTTAGTGTACTCGAAGACTGTAGAGGAGCATGAGGAGCATTTGAGAGTGGTTCTGGAGACTCAAGAAGGAGGAGCTTTATGGCAAGCTCTCGAAGTGTGAGTTCTTCCTAGATCGAGTTAACTTCCTGGGTCATGTTGTGACTGGAGATGGAATCTCAGTTGACCCGAGGAAGATCACGAAGGTTGAGGCGTGGATAGCACCGAGTTCAGTTGCGGAGATCAGGAGCTTCCTAGGATTGGCAGGCTACTGCAGGAGGTTCATTCAGGATTTCTCCCAGGTTGCAGAGCCATTGACTAGGCTGACCCGGAAGGACGCAAAGTTTATCTGGTCAGAGGAGTGTTAGGTCGCTTTTGATGAGTTGAAGAAGCGATTGACGACAGCTCCGATTCTGACATTGCCATCAGGATCTGGCAGGTTTACTATCTACAGTGACGCCTCGGGGAAGAGTTTGGGTTGTGTTTTACAGCAGCATAGGAAGGTAATTGCCTATGCTTCTAGGCAATTATGTCTGCATGAGAAGAACTATCCTACCCATGACTTGGAGTTGACGGTATTTATTTTTGCCTTGAAGTTGTGGAAACACTATCTATATGGAGAGCGTATGGAGATCTTCACAGACCACAAGAGCTTGAAGTATGTATTTACACAGAAGGAGCTCAACATGAGGCAGCGTAGATTGTTGGAATTGATGAAGGACTTCGATATTTCACTGCAGTATCATCCAGGGAAGGCCAACGTAGTTGCCGATGCTTTGAGCAGATATCTGACAGCCATGTGTTTGACGGTAGATCGTCACTTGCTAGCAGATCTGGAGAGCCTGGGGATCAAGGTGCTAGTGCCAGGAGTGGAGATACAAATATGGGATCTGCAGATTCAGTCGGACTAGATAAAGAGGATCAAGTCAACTCAGTTCGACGATGTTGCTCTACGGTGCATCAAAGAGCAGGCTCGAGCAGGATTGGTGGATGAAGAGTTCACTATTGTAGAGGATGGCGCATTGAGGTACGGTTCCAGACTGTATGTGTCTAGCGGAGAGCTTCGGGAGCAGATTATGCAGAAGGCCCACCGATCTCAGTACTCTATGAATCTAGGTGCCAACAAGATATATAGGGATCTAAGGGAGCATGTATAGTGGTGTAGGATGAAGCGGGAGGTAGCACGCTTCGTCGCTAGATGTTTGGTCTGCCAACAGGTGAAAGTAGAGAGGCAGAGGCCAGAAGGTTTGTTACAGCCGTTGCCCATTCTGGAGTGGAAGTGGGAACACATCACGATGGACTTTGTTTCGAGATTTTCGCGTACGCCTGGAGAGAAAGATGCGATTTGGGTCATCGTAGATAGGTTGACCAAATCAGCTCACTTTTTACCATTTAAAGTGGGTTTGTCTACCGAAAAGCTAGCATAGATGTATATACGGCAGATTGTCTGGATTCATGGAGTTTCGGTAAGCATTGTCTCGGATTGGGATAGTCGCTTTACTTTCCATTTCTGGCAGAGTCTGCAGACTAGTTTAGGCACTCAGCTCAAGTTTAGTACTATATACCACCTCAGATAGACGGACAGTCAGAGAGGACTATTCTGACACTCGAGTACATGCTACAAACTTGTGTCTTGGATTTTGGAGGTTCTTGGGAGGATCACCTGCACTTAGTGGAGTTTGCATACAATAACAGTTTTCAGGCCAGCATCGAGATGTCACCGTTCGAGGCACTGTATGGGCGTAGATGTCGTATACCCTTGTCTTGGGATGACATTGGAGAGTGAGCTTTATTGGGACCTGAGATGGTTGTGGATGCAGCCGAGAAGGTGAAGCTCATCAGAGATCGACTTCGCATGGCGCAGGACAGACATTGGCATTGGGTCGATAGCCACCGTAGACCGTTGGAGTTCGAGGTACAACTTAGAGATAGGATTAGAAGTAGGGTTATTTGTTTTATGATTTTGTTGATCATGTTTGATTATTATAGTTAATTTGAGACCTTATTTATGATTAAGTTGGAGATCTAGTTTTTCTGAGGATATCTCCGACACGTGGTACTATACGTTTTGGTGGAGGTGGAAAGCTTAGCCCGCGCTTCATCGGACCTTTCGTTATAAGTGGGAGAGTCGGTGACGTGGCTTACAGGCTAGACTTGCCACCTGCATTAGTGAGAGTCCACAACATATTTCACGTGTCGCAGTTGAGATGGTACGTGGTAGACCCTAGCCATGTACTCGATCATTCAGAGATCGAGGTAGGACCTACTCTTAGCTATCCAGAACAGCCTGTGGAGATTCTGGATCGACGAGAGAAGGTTCTGAAAAACAAGACGATACCTTTGGTTCGCGTTGCATGAAGGTATCATTCTCTAGGAGAGTCTACCTAGGAGAGGAAAGATGAGATGCGCGAGCAATACCTATATATTTTTGGACATTGAGGTATGATTTTCTATCCTTCTCATCAGTTTAGTTTCGGCTTTCAATTTCGAGGACAAAATTATTTTAAGGTGGTAGACTTGTCACTACCATATTTTTAGCTTAAGGGTATTTTGGTCATTATTGACTTTTTATAAAATTTAATTTTTATTAATTAAATATGTGTTAATTATTTAATTGAGCCTTAACCTAGAAGTTAACCTAATCTAGATATGATCATGAGGATTAGATATTTGATTAGAACATTCCTACTAAGTGCCAAGTTTAGAAATATCTAGATATTGTGTAAGTAGGATATTTTGGTTAGATATTAGTAAAGGAAACCTAGTTTTGTTTTGAGCCTTTGATTGAACTTGATTTGCATAGAGAGAAGCTTAGCCACACATCTCACTTATGCCTAACCCTAATTTCTACCTATATGGCCGGCCACAATGGGAATTACCCCTATAAATAAGAACACATGAATTCATCTTGCCTTTTTTAATACCTACAAGAAACCCGAATCTAGTTCTTCCCCAATTTCTTCCACTTAATCCAAATTGATCCCAAATTGAGTCAAATCAATTGCATCATCAACCCCAACAGTAGAGGAGGCTAGTGGAGGCTTGCTAGCAAGGTTTGAGGACCATTGAACCATAGCAAATTGGCAGGGGAGCTCATTCCTAGCTTTTTACATTGAGATTGAACTCTCAATAGGTAAAATCCCTCAAATTGATCTAAATTTTAATTTTTTTTCCATAGATGCATTCATTTAGGTATACCCTAGCTGTACACCAAGTTTGGTAGGAACTTGTGTCCATTTGGTATGCGTATCGGACACGTATCGGTGTTTTTAGATAGGTGTTTGATGAAATACCCAAGTGAACTGTTTGTTTGTAATTTATGTTACATGATTTGATAGCCCTATATGTGAGGAACACAAAACCCTAACTCTGAGCATGATTTGGGTTCGTGTTCGTGTCCAAATTGGACACGCACGTGCTGCACGAGACCTCGCGCTGTGTCCTACTGCCACACTGCTATTTCTCTTGACACAGGCCAAGTGGACACGCGCCACTTGGTGGACACCTTGGGGCAGTGACTGCCAGGTCATCCCTAGAGTCTCATACGACCTCGTGTCATGTCGGACACGAAAACACACCAGTACTGGGTTTACACTGTTCTGCACACAGTGTTATTTAGCTAGTGATACGCGCTTCGTGTCGCATCCAGACTCGTCGTGTACACGATACGAAGTGTCGATCATGTCGCCCTATGCCTAGGCTACACGTGGGTGTGAGCACTTGGCATGTCGTGTCTCGTGGCGTGTCCATGAGACCCCGTATTTTTATCATTTTTAGAAGGAAAAATTTAATCATTTTTTGGTTGATATCTGAAATAAATTTTAGGAATAAATTTTCTGTAGGATATAAGTATGTATGTGTATATATATATATATATATATATATATATATATATATATATATATATATATATATATATACATAAAGTTACCTTGTTAAAGCTATCTAAATGTTTAATATCCATACAAAAGTTATTTCTATTTAATTTGACTTTTTAGATTTTATTAGGCTAGTTACTATTTTATATTAATATAAACTAAGTACAAGTTTTATACAAAAAATTTAGTATTTTTATCTTTCAAAAATAATTATATAAATAAAATATCTTGTTATCATAACTAATGATATATGCACAAGTACTTTAAATGGTATATTTGGGAAGCTATACATAGTTAAATAATTCTTTTGAATTATTGGAGGATTTTTAGGATTTTCCTAGAATTATTCTGGTATATATATTTTTTTTTTTCCAAAAGGGGTTATATATATATATATATATATATATATATATATATATATATATATATATATATATATATATGAACAAAAGAAATAAAAAAAAACCCACTCGTGAGATATTGGGAATATCTCGCGAGAAGGGGAACTCTCCCAAATACAAACCAATGCGCCCCCTTATAAAACCCAATGCATACGAACCCCCAAACCCTAGCTATTCTCGACCATGTACGCAGCGCCACTACCCCGACTAACCCTGACGTATGTGCGCACCACCTCGACGCTGCACGAGGTGCCGGAGTTCGCCGTAGCTACCTGGGACATGCCGGACAGTGCACAACGGACAGCAGCAACCGCTTTGAGACCCAACTGCGAGGTACCCTTCTTTCCGATCCCTTTTCTTCTCACATACTAAATTGTTTTCGATTCCCTTGGACCCTCTAGAAACCTACATGACCATCTCGAATTACCATCAAGGGGATTCAAATATTATTGTGTGACCAGTCCAAGAAATTTACGTAGAGTCGAAGAAAAACAGTCTGAAACGACACCTAAAAACTAGTGCAATACCCTCCTTTGGAAGGCGAAATTTCACCGATTCCTCGACCGTATTGAAAATCTGTTTGAACAGGTTTGATAACAACATATACCATATGGAAACCTAACTTGTAATTTTATTTTTTATTGATTATTCTGTTAGTAATTCACTTTCAAAGTTTAGCGAAAAACTGTCTATAAAACATTAAAATTTAGGAAAATCTTTCCGATACGACGTGCGTCCTGCCAAACCGGGTGACATGGTCGCGAACCAAAAGCATCGAAAGGTGCATATCGACTTCGCGGACATGTGGGCTTTGACGGAATTCAAATTAGTTGCGTGTGCGCGACGAATTTAACGCGTATCCGTCGAAATTCACCGTATCGGCCTCTTTGCAAATTCTCCTATTACTTTGTGCTCGTTCGTCGAGTCGAAACGAAACTTGCACCAGCAGGACCGTATCCTTTTTTTGGTCTTGTATGCCATGTTTGGCCCAATTCTGAGAAGGTCGACATGGAACGCCAATTTGGCGCGCCCGCGACCCTCTCTAACGGGCGATTTTGTGCATGGCTCATCGAAATTCAACTTTGGACATACGGTTGGGTTCGTCTCCTAAAATTGGACCCATAGACATATATTTTGATGACTTTAGAGACTGTAGGTTCTAGCACGCATTTCGGTGCAAAATGGATCTAACGACGGACATCATTTTGATCTGAAATTATAATTTTGCCCTTGTTCCAGAATTGGACTTTTGGACATGCATTTCCTAGACATATCTTATATTCTTAACGCGTTCGTGGTGTTTATTTCAGCATCCGAGGACGTATACGGGATTTGGCTTTCATCGCTTTATTATTCTGACTGTTCGAGCTATTGGACGTCGCCCTTTGCACACAACCTCAGGCAAGATACCTTGCCATATTTACTGCTTATATTTAGTCTGCATTTTTGTTATTGCATATCACTGTTTACTTATTTCTAGTTCTTGTAGCTGTACCATTATTATAGTTTCTGATTTATTGCCTGCTTAGTGATATTAGCTTTACTTTACTTATTATCCTTTGATTGCATATGGACCTAGAGTTAAGGGACTACCATTTGTAATGTATAACATTAACCTTGACACAGTTGTACCACTGAGGTATGTGTTAGATGAGTAGCATGTAGAGGTACTTGCGTGATGGCTGATCACCTATGCGCATGCGTTAGGGCTAACTTCTAATAGAAGCATGTTAGGAGACTTGGCAGTTAGTAGAGGTATAGGAGTCATGGATGTGACTCTACTAGGCATTGGGTAGGAAGAATAGTTACTTAACGTATGGGCCACGTACGCACTTTCCTATTATTGCAGGTTATCTCTGCTGGAGATACTGGTCCTGGATCCTGATACCTGATTTCCTGCTGGCCTCTGACATTCGATGAATGTTATACTTTGAGGTCCCTGGTATCCTGGTGGGACCATACCTGAGTTTTCTGCTCCTGTAGCCAGAGTGCCCATGCATTGATGATTTGTTCTTAACTGCATGAACACAGTAGAATGGTTAGGTAACCTTAGTCAATGTCATGTCACCCCTACTAGTATGAGGTTCTGATACTCCGCCAACGACAATGTTGTCGTTGTCATGAGGTTTTGATACTCCGCCAAAACAATTCTGACACACAAGCATGCAAAACAAAACTACTGATCGGCAGGAGGAGGAATACCGGCTAAGCGGGACATGAGGTTCTGATACTCCGCCAACGACAATGTCACCGTATCTGACGGCAGCGAAACAGCTGGAATAGTCAGTGGTGGAGTAGAAACGGCTGTAGCGAACGATGTTCCATGCTCCAATGCTCGCAGTCGGGCATCCATGGAAGATATCAGGTTGTTGTTGCTCTGTATCACATCCGCACACATACTCCTGAGCTCCATAATGCTACGCTCGAGCGTATCGAATCGTGCATTGAGCCCTGCATCATCCATCTGCGCGATATAGGGTATCTCCATCGTCCGTTGCATCTCATCACGCAACTCAGCGATCTGACGATCCACGATCTCCTGGACACGCACCGATGCCTGCAAAGCCGACGGCGAGGAGTACACACTGACAGAGGGGGTCCTAGATGACTCCGTCGCCAAACGGGCGCCATAGGATCTTGTATCGTAGTACGTACCCCGATGAAGACCGCCAATGGCGATCATCCAAAGCTCGTCCTGGGATGGAGTTGCAGGCGACTGTGCGAAAGTACCGGGCTCTCCCTCTGTAGGTGCACTAGCAGCCGTCTGATCACGTAACCTAACATAATCCTCCTAGAAATTTTTTCCAGTCTAAGGTATTTATTTGCATGTCTATAATATGTTAAATGATTTGTTTATTGTATATATATATATATATATATATATATATATATATATTTGCGGAGTTGTACTAAAATTATATATAAGGAAGTCGAACATACATAAGTCGATGTGGCCCTCTCGTCGACAAACTGGTCGCCCTTCCGATGGGTGGCCAGGAAGACAGTTACCATGTTCGTGTCCTCTCCCTTTTGTACCTATTAAAAGATAATATTTATTATTAAAATTAAACATTTTATCCAATTGTATAGAAACTAATATATATTAAATATATGATACATACCAGACGACAAAAATGTTCCGTTATGGGAATTGATCCACCACACCACTTACTCGACAATGACCGTGCCATCTTTGCCTTTTCCGATTTCTCCTTGTTCCTCGGATCCTCGAATTTCACCTTTATCTCCACCCAATGTATGGGCGTGATCCAACCATGGATCGTCTTTCCATCGCATTCATGAGCCTTTTGTAGGATGATCGCATCGCGGATAAGCTTTCCGGCGACGGAGGGAAACTGATGCTCGATCATGGCAGCCCGATGGGGTGGATATAAGTAGGTTTGCTGCAATAAATAAGACATAGATTTATACAAATAAAACATAGAGTTATATAATATAGTCGTTAATAGTCCACATAAGTGCTGCCCTCATCTGAAAATTTTGTTTCTTGCTAACATCGTACGTGTTCGTGCCTACTTTCCACAGCTGGTTCAACTCATCTATTAGAGGCTGTAAGTACACATCGATGTTTCTCTTCGGGTTGTTTGGACCAGGGATGATGATGGTTAAGAACATAACTGGAGTCTTTATGCACATCCAAGGCGGTAGGTTGTACGGAGTGACGTTCACAGGCCAGCATGAATATTGGGAGCCCGAAAGTCCGAACGGGGTGAAACCATCAGAGGAGAGCCCCAATCTTACATTACGCGGATCTTCGACAAAATCAGGATACTCTCGATCAAAGTGCTTCCAAGCTTCTCTATCGGATGGGTGATCCAACACTCCTTTAATTTGTTCTTGTCTGTGCCAACTCATGTTTTCGGCAGTCTCCTTTGCCATAAACAACCTCTGCAACTGCGGTATCAAAGGCAAGTAGTGCATTGAATCGGTCGGCCTCCTTTTACCAATAGACCTACCTATAGCAGTTGTCTTGTAGCGATCAGCGCTACAAAATCTACATACTTCTTCATCCTTATCGTCTTTGTAGTAGAGCATGCACCTGTTGTGGCAGGAATCGATTTTCTCGTATCCCATCAAGAGCGATCTCACCATCCTCTTAGACCTGTAGAAGTCTTAAGGCAACTTAGCACCCTCAGGTAATATCTCTATAATCAACTCCATCTGTCAGTTGTAGCATTCTTACGACATGTTAAAATTGGACTTGATGCTCAACAATCTTGTAACCACCTCCAACGGTGAATAATCATCACAACCAGGATATAATGGAGTCCTTGTATTCTCCAGCAATTCTATGAACTTTGCAGCATCGGGATTCGGTGCCTCCTCGGCTACATCATGATTGTCCGGATCGAAACTAGGTCCCGCCGCGTCAAAAACTATGTTCACCCACCCATCGTCAAAAGTAGCACGGTTGTGGACATCCATATAAGGCTCTGACTCTGATGCTAAAGACACAAGTTCTCCGTGCTTGGTCCACTGATAATAATTCGACGTGAAACCCTTCGAGTACAAATAATATATGACTTCTACTTCTGGATGATATTTTAAGTTGTGACACCTCACACAAGGACACTTAATTCTGGTATTGTCCATGTACTGAGGGAACGCCTTGGCAAACTGCAGGAACTGCTGTACACTCTCAATGAATTCATTCCATACATCGCACATGTCATCAGGATGACAGTTGTACATCCACGAACGATGCCACTGATAGTAATTCATATCCATTTGACAATAATTCTGTAAAGGTAGATACACATTATTCGAGTATATTCCAAATTGATGCATATAGACACATGAGTATCAAATGAGTGTCGTCGCATGTTCAACAAGAAGGCCCCCTCTTTGACCCCCCTCTACTTCCCTGCTTCTTATTCTACTCTCTCAGCATCCTATTCATCATAATAGGATATCTTCCTCAACCTCACCCTAGAGAAATATGGAAATATTAATTTAACCAAGGTTCACAGTATTAGTATCGAATCGGTTTCGGTATCATTTACGGTTGATATCCTGAATCTCATGGCTTCCGCCAGCAGAGCACAATGTAGAGCCAAATGTGAAGCAAAACTTCACATTCAAAATATTATAAGAAAAAAATTTCGATTGGTAGTGGGACTGAGTCAAGATTCTCACTCGTCCTACTACTAATCGAAAAAAATTTCTTCTAATATTTTGAATGTGAAGTTCTGCTTCACATTTGGCTCTACATTGTGCTCTGCTAGCGGAAGCCATGAGATTCAGGATATCAACCATAAATGATATCGAAATCGATTCTGATACCGATACTGATACTGTGAACCTTGGTTAACATTAATATTTCTATACTTCTCTAGGGTGAGGTTGAGGTAGATATCCTATGATGCGGAATAGTCGGCTCAATGACCCGAATAAGAAGAAAGGAAGTAGGGAAGCCCACTCTATACACTCTAGGAACTACAATATACTACTAGTATACTCGCTCTATACACTCTTACTTATGCAAGCCTTTTGAGGCAATGAGCGTTATACTAGATTTCTGAAAAAATCTATAACTCTGATAGTCCCAAAAGACTTGGCATAAGTAACTTAGTTGAGAGTGCTCAACTAAATGATGTATGATAAGCCTAGCCCGAGATCGAGCCCGGAGGAAGCTCGGGTCGGGTCGGGTCGGGTCCATCGGGTTTATCGGACTCTAATTTTAAAAAGTATGAAACAATGTGTGTGTGTGTGTTTGTGTGTGTATATATATATAATATGTATGTCAGATTTCGGGTTGAAGAAAACTACATGATAAATTATTCACTATAGCTAATCTGAACATATGAAGCTTGAGAACATCAAATTATTTGCAAATTGCGTCTCCCATTGCGATCCTACCCAAGTATGTACTAGACCCCTTCTCCTCACGATATGGTCCATATCCAATTCCTCTAATTTTTGAAAGTATCTTAGTAATTAGTGGTAAAAGCAAAAGTTTCCTACACTGGAACATAAATGAACTCTAACGAAACTCAAAATAATTATCAAGTTGTTTAATATAGAAATAAATGTTTAAGAAGATAAATTTTTAGCCAATTTTCTCCTGAGATATATTATTGCTACCTGAAAGAACTAAGAAGGCGAGGGGGTCGGGGGTGGAGGTGGAGGGGTCGGGGGTGGAGGGTAGGTGTCGGGCCGGAGGTGGTCGGAGGCGGAGGGAGGGGAGGGGTCGGGGCAGAAGGCGGAGGGCGGAGGAGGAGGGAGGGGAGGGGGTCGGGGGCGGAGGGAGGGGGAGGTGGAGGTGGTCGGGGGGCAGATGAAGAGGGGAGGTGGTCCGAGGCAGAGGGAGGGAGAGGGGGGTCAGGGCAGAGGGAGGGGGAGGTGGTCGAGGGCAGAGGAAGGGGGAGGGGAGGGGGTTGGAATAGTCGGAGGGGAAGGGGGTCAGGGGCGGAGGGAGGTGAGGGGGTCGGGGCAGAGGTGGAGGGGTCTGGCCGGAGGTGTTCGTGGGCGGAGGGAGGCGAGGGGGTCAGGGCGGAGTTGAGGGCGAAGGAGAGGAGGAGATACCTTCCAAACGACAATGGCGATGGCGACGGCGACGACGACGGAGGTGGTCGAACGGGCGAAGGAGGGAGAAATTGACTGAGGAAAATTTTTGGGGGGAGGGAGGATTTTGGAGGAAATAAGAAATGAGTGGCCAGCCCTAGTGTTAGTGAAAAATTTGCAACATCATTTTTGTGACGTCACAAAGCGTCGCTAATCTGCGACGCTTTTAAGCAAATGACGCCAAGCAGTCGCTGATTAGCGATGTTTTTTACGACTTCAAATAAAAACGTCGTAAAACAGTGACCTTTTCTCCAGAACATCACAAAATATCGCTGATCAGTGATATTTTGTGATGTTACGTTAGAAGCGTCGCTAAATTGATAATTTAGCGATGCCCGTAAATGGCGTCACAAAAAATGTCGCTAATCTGACTTATTCTGGAAGTGAGCCTGTAGACGATGGAGTATACGAGGATGGTTCATGCCTGATTGGCAGTAGGCAACCTGCTAGATTCGTCATTGGTTGGCGGATCACGCGCAGGTGTAGAGGCAGCAGGGGGCCATGCTACTCTTGAGGTCGATTATAACCGAAGACAGGGCCTTCATGGTATCTGTCAGCATATCCAACTTCGTCTCGAGGACTTTGATACGCCTGAGAGCTTCGCTGTTGTCTTCCTCATTAGTCGTCGGCCATAAAGATAAATCGAGTGTGAGGGTGACTTGAGGGAGCCGTAGATCCTTTACTTTCTGGATCATACGCCTGAGTCTCGCTGCCCTAAGAATATACCGTAAGATTGTAATATTCTTCGGACTCTGTATGGTTGCTACCCCGGTCTGGTAACTGGTTGCGCCAATGGAGACATCCGTGTCGTATTGCGCCTCGTTAGATTGGAACATATGGTTGTTGTGCATGGTAGGAGGCTGGCTACCCCCAGTCTTTGATCAAGGCACCCAATGTAGATTTGGAATGAGTGCAGTTAGGAACACACCTGCATCAGGTACCTTAGCTTTGTTGTTCTCTGACTTCCACTTCGGTTTAGCAACCGATATGGAGGGATTCTGGTAAGGCTCTTTGAAAGCTCTGGAACCCTGCACTGTGTAGCATGTGGCGATGCAGGGGCTCATCTTCTCTATGTCTCACCGATCCTCTATTAGGCCTCTGGCGTGGATTCGACGTAGAGTAGAGTCTCTGAAAGACGGAGCGCCTGCTTGGCGATGGCGCAGCCGTCTGTTGACAACGATAATTCACGGTAATCTGCGTACAAGGGTGCCTTAATTTAGGCACATCTTGCACCACATATTCTTCTTCTGCTTGGGAGAGGGTTGGCTCTTCGGTCTTAGCACTCCCATTATACATGCAGGGAAGTTGCATATAAGCACGGTCAGAGCGGGTTTGGCGAGGAAGCCTCATATCGCTCCTACGGTACGTCCACTCGTATGACTCCCTCTCAGTGCGACTTACCTCCTGGCTTGGCTTACACACAAAAGTACCCCAGTGGAAGGGAGATTCAACTGGTTGAGGCATCGGAGTGCGAGAGCCAGTCTTGTATAGATTTTCGTCGGCTGCGCGTGTTACTATCAACATGGGCCTAAGGTCTGCCGCTGGTACCGTACGCTTATTATACGAAGCACGAGCCACTTGGGATCTTTTCTTACTACCCCCAGTGGGTGAGTTGTATTCAGAGTTTGTCGAAGGTTTACCTGAAGGGAAAGCGATTCTGTCGAAGATAAATCTCCTTGTCGGCAATACTTCCCGTCGTGTGGGGTTGGACCGGTGCGCGCTTCCTTCGACGTGCAGCCGGGATCTTCTCTGTGGCCTTGACGTAGGAATGGGAGTCGGGCGAGGGGATAAGGCTGTAGCAGCCGGGATCTTCTCTGTGGCCTTGACGTTGAAGGGGCCCTGAGATGTAGTTTTTGTCGTCATGCTGCTGGCTGCAGCTGCCTTAGGCCTCCAGATACATCGAGTCTTCTTCGGTTGTACGAACCGCTTTGAAGTCTTCGACTTTTCAATCAGAGAGAAGATCTTCAAAAGCCTGCTGGTCGAAGCGTACGACCAGCATATCTTGAGAAACTTCCAACAAGTTTTTATCAGATTGCGTCACCGCCTTCTCGATGGAGGTGAAGGTAGCACTCAACAAGTTACCATTTTGTTCGACGTAACAAAAGGTTGAACGAACTTTTTTCTTTATTGAACGTATAAGGTATCTGTGTACAAAGAAGGAAGTCGTAAACAGGATATTCTAAGTACAGGGAGAAGAGGTTTCTAGGAAAGTGTAACGGTAGAGATCGGGTACTGTCAGCGACTCCTTTACTCAGTTGATGATCTGACGACGAATCAACCTTGCTATGGCTCTCTGGTGCCTTTGATGGGACTCTGGGGTCACCGATCAAGAGGCTATCTGGATGAGAAGATCCCTTGAAGATGGTTGGTTGGTTGGTTCTTTGGTTGATAGGTGGATGAGGGTGGTCGACTCTTCGTGGATGGCGATCGCTTATCCTTTAAAGATTGTCGATTATCGATGTTCCCTCTGTCGATTTCGATCCTTTGGTGGAAGAAGAACTCCTTATATTTATAGAGAACTATGCGATGTGCATTAGGGTTCCTGATATATGAAAGAATCTGTCGTCATTATACGGTTCGGGCTTCTACGGCGCTGACATGTGGCGTACATCGAGATTCTCTTCAAACGAGATCTCTGGTGGTTATAAACATAACCGAAGAAGGTGGCATATGGCGCGTGCTGATTTGCTTGTTCGGATACAGCCGAGTTAATCTTGGGATTTCATCTTAGATTTGGAGTCTAATTGATCCTCGTCTAAGATTTAAATCAATCTGATATGATATCAAGCATGATTTAATCCCAATCTTTTCTGCAAGAGGTGGTTTAAAAAAACCAATTGGGGTGGACCCATGCTTTCCTGCGCCTCTGGTAAGGACTAAGTGCTGCTGTGCTTCTGTGGCGACGAGTAGACCGTACTTCTGGAGACGACGGAACCTCTACGCTTTCAGGCGACGAGTGGACTTTGTAGGAACAAAATCGTAAAGCAGAATACTCTAGAGGGGGTTGAATAGATTTGGCAGCGGAATAACTGCTAATTAAAAATTGTTAGCAGCAAGATCACAGAATAATAATCACAACTAAATAAGGTAAAGGACAGAGATAAGAAAGCAAACGCAAAGACGGCGATGTATACTGGTTTCCCTCTGTTGAGGACTAGTCCAGTCGGTAGAACTCTAGCTACCAGTTGAATCCACTATTGGCAAAACCGCAAGTTTTCTTACGAAGTCCTTGCAACTTCTACAACGCGAGCTTTGATACGAAGAACTCGTCCAACTTCAATTGTGAAGAGGTATTCTTCTATCAAGTCTTCTGATTACAATCACTCAAAACTTCTAGACCGTACCGCACTGGCAAATCAACTAGAGGATTGTAACTGGCTTGGGATCTAAAATTAAAGCTCGAGAAAAACTCTTTGGAAGACTGAAAGATTTAAGCAGAGAGAAGATTGAAAGTGAATGAGTGAGTTAAAATGATCGAAATCCTTCTCCATTTATAGGAGTTCCAAAGACAGAATTCTGGCAGAATTCGGACAGAATTCGGGCAGAACTCGATGAGCAAATCTCGGTCAAATCCGCAACTGCAGGAGGACCAAGTTCTAAGGAATTCAAAAACAAAACGGCCACTAACCGAACTCTGGCCGAGTTCTGTCAGGGTTTGGTTAGGGTTTTTCAAAATATATTTTGGGGAATTTTGAAAAACTTTTTGGAGTTTTTGTAAATACGAATGTTTTTCAAAACTAAGGACATTTTAAAATTATTTTGGAATAGACTATTTGCCAGTACGACTCGATGTATACAGTATTTCTAGACTCAATAAAATAAAGATTACATTGCTCAAAGAAATACAGACTCGAACAGGCAAACAACGCTTCGGTCTTGAACTGAGTAGATAGCCATTCTTGAGTATGTCCAAGAGTCCGAGATATCCTGACTAGCTCCATATATCGAGACAGAGTTTGATCAATTATTAAAATTAGTTTGACCATATGACCAATGGGCCAACAATCTCCCCCATTTTGATAATTGACAAACTATGAATGATATAAAATCTTTTGAGATAAGATACCACAAAAAATTGTTCAAAATTGTTCAATCCCTGTATTATTCTCAAAAAAAATGTTAGATCCTTTTTCTCCCCCGTTGTCACTTAGCAAAATAATTACGAAAAATAGGCTCCCCCGCAATTAATGCATAAGCTACAACAGTGAAGAAACACAAGAAAATAATATCTCATGCAGTGAGAATATACAAAACATAACAGAAAAGTATTTCACAGGCAGTTTATAATATAGAAGCAGATAAAGATGCTTATAAAGAATAAATAAACTGATATGAAAGATAAACTATGCATCCCATAAAAATAAAATGATGTTCAAGAAGCATCAAGAAATATCCAGTACAAAAACTGATAATAAAAGCTAAAAGAAAGAAACTTGGAATGTCGGAGCATTTCCAAGTGTACAGTAGACAATAACTAAGTCTTAAAATCAGCTAATATATCATCATCACATCTCTTCCTCCTCCTCATCATCATCTGTATGACCGGCATGTCCAGAAGGACCAGCTCCAGCAGTACCAGTGCCAGAAGGGTGAGGAGGGGCGCCAGCGTAAAACTCACCGACAAAGTCTCGAGGAGGGGCACGATCAGAACGATACCAATCATATGCGTTACCGGGCTGAAAGTAGGCATGAACGGCCTCATCCTCACAGCGGTAACAAGAAAAGGCTGGATCTCTAGGAATAGAACCGGCAGAATATCCAGTCTGAGCAAATCGGAGATCAGCTAGAGAATTTGCTATCGCCTGATAACGAGTGACATCGCGGAACTCACGTTCGCGGGCCATATCCGTCATCGAGACGTGCAAATCAGAAAGATGCTGGTGTATGCCTTCAAAGGTCATGGCATACTGCTGAGTAGGTGGAGGAGGTGGAGTAGTAGGAGGAGCAGCAGCAGTCATACTACGACGAGATAGCTTAAGAAACTTGGGCTCAGGGTCTTGAGTACAAGTTGACAGATCAATATCAAAACGCTGGGAGATGCATGGGAGAATCATCCCATAAGAGAGATTTCTATCTCTTGCACGACAACGTCCCATCATCTGGATAATAGTCTTAGGGGCAGAAAAAGGAATCCCCTTAAGAATATGATACATAGCAGACAGCTCAAGTGATGTGACATCATCCTTTGAAGTAGACTTCGGAAGGAGAGTGGAGTAGATGATGCGATGTAATTCATAACTAAACAAGTTCAAGTTATTTGCCTTGAACTTTCCAGAGCGAACTCGATCAGGGGCACAGAGTTCAGCTTTGCAACTAGCAAGTGTCGTGCCGTCGGGAAATTAAATTCAGTGATATCATCAAGCGGTGCACCTTCGTTAGGAATACCAAGGATTTTCGCTAAGAGGACATCATTGAACTTGATATCTAGTCCGCCAACACGAGTACTTACGTCAAACGTGTTTAGTACGATATTGCAATAGAAAAGTCTAATGGCATTAGTCGCTACCGGGAAAACAAAGTTTAAAAATTATTGTAACCCTAATGCCTCAAAATAAGGGCGGTGTTCTGGAAACACAGTCCATTTGATAGGAGCGCCTGTGCATATGGATCTCATAGAAAAGTCTCCATACCACAGAAGGGCTTGATCTAGTGTTTAAAATAAAACCCATCGAACGCGCCATCGCTCGATTGAACTGGCGAAAAGAGGGAATCCGTGTGTGGGTGTGAAGATGATCCTTCCTCACTAGGATTGGTCGTCTTCTTCCTCTTGAAGGGGTTGAATCCCTTAGGCATTATGCAAATAAAGTAAATATGTACGAATTTGAAAGGAGGAGAAATACGGAGTTATACCTCCCGGGATTCAAGTATGCTGTAGAGGACAATGATCTCCGCACGAATCCAAAATTTGGATGGATTTTACCACATAGATTGGGAGAAACGAAGTGGTGAAGAACTAGGGTTTGGAGAGCTTCGTGCGGCTGCTGTTGCTGTGGAAGAGTTTTTAGAAGCAATGAAGAAGAAGAGGCTCTCGGGTTCTGGTTATATAACCAGATACCACTAACCGAACTCGGGCCGAATTCGGTTCGAACTCTGGCCAAATTCGCCTAGGGGTTCTGTTAGTTGGTTTGGGCCACTTTCTTTTTCATTGACTCATTTCAAAAATTTAATTCAAAGATTAGTAATTTCAACCTTCAATTAATATAATTAATAGTATTTTATAGATTAAATATCGTTACACAGTGACTGTCTCAGATTAGCTGTAGGAGTACTGTCCCAGCTGGCGAAGGTTCACCGGGGAACTCTTAAGTACCGCTTCGCTTCAACCGTAGTTGTGGTGACAGACATACTCTTTATTGGCTTGTCTCTAACACAATTTTTGCGTATTGAAATATAATCATAAAACAAAATTAATTAACATTATTGACGTCCAAAATTCCTAATTCTCGACGTAAATAATTGAAACGATCTTCTGCTAGAGGTTTTGTGAAGATGTCAGCTAATTGATTCTCAGTGTCTATGTATACAAGGTCAATATCTCCATTCTGATGATGATCTCTAAGAAAATGATGTCGAATCTCGATTTGCTTAGTACGAGAGTGACATACTGGATTCTTACTCAAATTAATTGTGCTCGTGTTGTCACAGAAAATGGGAATGTGTGTGAAAAATAAATCATAAACTTCTAAGGTTTGTTTCATCCTATAAAATCTGAGCATAACAACGTCCTGCGGCGATATACTCAGCCTCTGTTGTTGATAGGGCTACAGAATTTTACTTTTTACTAAATCATGAGACTAAAGCCTTGCCTAAGAAATGATATGTGTTGCTGGTACTTTTTCTATTCAACTTTGCATCCAGCAAAATCTGCATCCGAGTAACCAATAAGGTCAAAGGACTTGGTTTTGGGATACTATAAACCAACAGAAGAAGTGCCCTTAAGGTATCGAAAGATATGCTTAACTGCGCACAGATGTGATTCCTTTGGATTAGCATGAAAACGTGCACACAGGCAAACACTAAACATAATATCTGGACGACTAGCAGTTAAATAAAGTAAACTACCGATCATACCTCGATACTTACGTGTGTCGACAGGCTTGCCTTGTTCATCAATATCAAGCTTTGTTGAAGTTGCCATCAGAGTGCCAATAGGTTTGATAGTTGTCCAGATCAAACTTCTTTAGCAAATCTTTTGTGTACTTGGCTTGATTTATGAATGTCCATTGTCAATTTATTTGATTTACAGTCCGAGAAAGAATTTCAGCTCTCCCATCATGCTCATCTCAAACTCATTCTGCATACACTTAGAGAATTCTTGACAAAGAGATTCATCAGTAGATCCAAATGTAATATCATCAACATAGACTTGTATTAAGAGAAGTTTGCCATTAAAAGACTTAATAAACAAAGTAGTGTCAACCTTTCCCTTTGAAAAATCGTTATCAAGTAGAAAAGAGCTTAGACGATCATACCAAGCACGAGGGGCTTGTTTCAAACCTTATAAAGCTTTCTTCAACTTGAAAACATGATCAGGAAATTTGAAATCAGTAAAATCGGATGGTTGAGCTACATAAATCTCTTCTTTTATAAAACCATTTAAAAAAGCACTCTTGACATCCATTTGAAATAATTTAAAATTATGAAAACATGCAAATGCACAAAACATGCGAATGGATTCTAATCTCGCAACTGGGGCATAAGTCTCATCGTAGTCGATACCTTCTTCCTCATTGTATCTTTGAGCTACGAGTCGAGCCTTATTACGAGTCACTAAACCATTCTCGTTCAGTTTATTTCGGAATACCCATCGGGTGCCAATGATCGGATGATCAATAGGCTTGGGAACAAGTTCCCAAACTTGATTCCGTTCAAATTGGTTTAATTCCTCTTGTATAGCATCTATCCAAAAATTATCACTACATGCTTCATCAATAGTTTTGGGTTCTAGCTGTGAAATGAATGCAACACTAGAAACAATATCTCTACTGGATGTACGAGTACTTACACCATTGGTAATATCACCAATTACCAAATCCTTTGGATGATCAGCCGTAAATTTCAATCTTTTCGGCAGACTCCGAAGGTAGCTGCTTTCGGGTTCTTCTTTGGAGAATCAGCTGGTGTTGAGCTTGGTACAGTTAGATCTTCGTCATTGTCATCGATAGTAATTTGATTCAATTCATCAAAGGTGACGTTGATTGATTCTTCGATGATCATAGTTCGTTTGTTGAAGACTTTGTATCCTTTGCTCTTGGCCGTATAACCTAAAAATATACCTTCATCGTCCTTTTCGTCAAACTTTCCCAAATTATCTTTTGTATTAAGAATAAAGCATTTACAACCAAATATTCTAAAATATGAAACTGATGGAATTCTATCAAACCATAACTCAAATAGAGTCTTCTTCGATTTGGGTCGAATTAGAACTCTTTTGAGAACAAAACAAGCTATATTGACAGCTTCAGCCCAGAAATATTTGGGTAGACTAAACTGGTTTAACATTACTCTGGCCATTTCGGATAGAGTTCTGTTCTTACAGTTCCACAACTCCATTTTGTTGTGGAGTCCTAGGGCAGGAGAACTCATGTACAAAACCGTATGTGTTACAAAATTGCTCAAACTCTGTATTCTCGAATTCGCCACCATGATCGCTTCTAATACGATTCTGTACTTTCTTGCAAAAGGCGACAAATTCGGATAATGTATCATTCTTGCGTGTCAAAAAGTATACCCACTTGTATCTAGAGTAATCATCTACAATTACAAAAGCATATAACTTACCTCCGAGGCTAGCAACTCTGCTAGGACCAAATAAGTCCATATGTAGCAATTATAGAGGTCTAGTAGTACATACTGCGTTTACTGACTTGAATGTGGATCTGGTAGCTTTGTTCTTTTCACATTGGCTGCATACCGAATCCTTCTTGAATGTTATGTCCGGTAAACCGCGTACTAGCTTCTTCGTGGATAATCTTGAGATTGTGTCCATATTTGCGTGACCGAGTCTCATATGCCACAGATGACTCTCATTACTTTTAGCCATTAAGCATCTACCTGAAATGTTAGTTTCTTCCAACAAATAGAAAACATATATGTTGTCTTCCCTGATACCTTCAAAGATAGTACTACCAGTTGAGCTATCAACTATAGTACATTTGTCTTTGCCAAAGTTGATGCCATAACCATGATCAGCTAAATGACTTATGCTGAGTAGATTATGTTTCAACTCGGTAACCAGACAGACATCCTTAATCACAGGATAGGAAGATTTACCAACATCACCGATACCAATGATATACCCTTTCAAGTTGTTACCAAAGGAGACATAACCTTCCTTCTTCTTCTTCGACAGTGTTACAAATAATGTAGCGTCACCGGTCATATGCCGTGAACAACCGCTGTCGAGGATCCATTTGCTTTTAGCATGTGAAAGGTGTTACACCTACAAAATAGTTTGCAGATGAAACTTTTGGTACCCATTTCTTGTAGGGTCCTGAAATGTTAGCTTTTGGTATCCATGCATAAATATTTAAATCAACAAGCTTTCTGATTCTACATGCAGGAGAAATATGACCAATGAGGCCACAATAATAACATTGTGCATGTTGAGTGTTGAAAGCTGAGTGGTGTACATGGTTGGTAGGTTTAGGTTTTCTAGTATAGAAGAAAGCATACCTATAATCCTGTTTGGGCTTAACCTTTTGGGGTAAAGGTTTGATATGGTTAGGTCTGACAGTGTTTGGTTTGGGAATGTTCCGATTATTCGGTAAGTGACACGTGTTAGGGTAGGAAGCAGCAGTCTCAGGCTGTTTTCCTAACCGAATTTCCAATCTTTTGGAAGTGTCATACAACTTAGTATAGTCAGAAGTGAGTGCTTCCATTCTGACTTGTGCACATTGAAGACTTTTCTTCTCTTTAGAAAGTTCTTCTTTCAGTTGGTCAATAACCTTGTCTTTTTCTTCAGATGACTTGGTAGTGTCGTGTAATAAGAGCTTGACAGATGAAAGCTCACCAGACTCACTAACATTATTTCTAACCTCAGCTAGTCGGTCGGTAAGTCTTTCTATTTCACCTTTGTACTCTTTGAGTACCTTCTTAGAGGTCTGATATTTGCTACGCAGTTTCCTGTAATCACTTATCAGTTCACTGAAGGCATCTCCTAATTGCTCAAAGGTGAAGTCATCATATGTATCAACTACAGGTTCAGAGAGTACCTGATCGGATGCCATAAAGCATACATTTGCAGCATCTTCTGATTGTTCATCTTCTGAGTCGTTGGCTTCACTTTCATGCCATATGCTGGTATTGGCATACTTCCGTGATGTTGATCTCTTCAGGTTCCCTTTTTCATACATGTTGCTCTTCTTGCTTGATGATGAGTTTGTAGGACAATCCTTCTTCATGTGTCCCTTCTTCTTGCAGCCATAGCAGACAGCATCATCTTGATACCAGTTGTTGATGCTATTGTTTTCTTTGGCTTTCTTCTCATATCTCATGAATCTTTTGAATTTTCTTGCTAGGAGTGCTTGATCTTCAGCATCAGATTCACTGCTGTCTGACTCACCTTCAGCAGCTTTTCTGTGCTGTGCCTTAAAAGCGATCGTCTTCTCCTTTGGTGCAGGCTCTTCAAAATCTTGTAGCTCCAGTTCATGAGTGAGTAGCTTACCCATGAGTACTTCGAGGGACATAGTTGTGAGGTCGTTCCCTTCAATGATTGCAGTAGCCTTTGGAATCCAGTTCTTGGTAAGTGCTCGCAGGAGTTTGCGAATCTTTGCATGGTTACTGTAATCTTTGCCTAGGGAGGACAAAGGATTTACAATATCCAAAATCTTTCGAACATCTGAGTAACTGTTTTGTTGGGCTTCATCTTGAACACCTCATACTCTTGAGTAAGTCTGCTGACCTTTGATTCTTTGACTTGAGTCGTGCCTTCATGTGTGACTTCAAGAAGCTTCCATACTTCATTAGTAGTTGTGCAGATAGACACCCTGTTAAATTCAGTTCTGTCTAAAGCACAAAATAAAGCGTTAATAGCACGTGCATCAAGACTGGCCTTTTTTTTCTTCCTCTGTATATCTGTTATGGGGTTTTTCAATTAAAACTCCATCAACATTTATACGAGGTGGCTTTTGATATCCATCAATAATAATAGACCATAAATCAAAGTCAAGAGATTTTAAGAAGAAACTCATCCGTATTTTCCAATAGGTATAATTTGTACCATCAAACAGTGGAGGTCTGTTTGTGGCCTGGCCTTCACTTGTGAATTTCACAGTAGCCATGTGTTGTACTGTGATCTATATAACAATTAATTAAATGAATAAATAATTGTAATGTTACCTTGCTTTACCTGTAACACCCGCTTTGATACCAAATTGTAGGAACGAAATCGTAAAGCAGAATACTCTAGAGGGGGGGGTGAATAGAGTTGGCAGCGGAATAATGCTAATTAAAAATTGTTAGCAGCAAGATCACAGAATAATAATCATAACTAAATAATGTAAAGGCAGAGATAAGAAAGCAAACGCAAAGACGGCGATATATACTGGTTTTCCCTCTGTTGAGGACTAGTCCAGTCGGTAGAACTCTTGCTACCAGTTGAATCCACTATTGGCAAAACCGCAAGTTTTCTTACGAAGTCCTTGCAACTTCTACAACGCGAGCTTTGATACGAAGAACTCGTCCAGCTTCAATTGTGAAGAGGTATTCTTCTATCAAGCCTTCTGATTACAATCACTCAGAAACTTCTAGACCGTACCGCACTGGCAAATCGACTAGAGATTGTAACTGGCTTGGGATCTGAAAATTAAAGCTCGAGCAAAACTCTTTGGAAGACTGAAAGCTTTAAGTAGAGAGAAGATTGGAAGTGAATGAGTGAGTTAAAATGATCGAAATCCTTCTCTATTTATAGGAGTTCCAAAGACAGAATTCTGATAGAATTCGGGCAGAACTCAATGAGCAAATCTCGGTCAAATCCGCAACTGCAGGAGGACCAAGTTCTAAGGAATTCAAAAACAAATCGGCCACTAACCGAACTCTGGCTGAACTCTGGCCGAGTTCTGTCAGGGTTTGGTTAGGGTTTTTCAAAATAGATTTTGGGGAATCTTGAAAACCTTTTTGGAGCTTTTGTAAATATGAATGTTTTTCAAAACTAAGGATATTTTAATAACATTTTGAAATCATTTTAGGAATAGCCTATTTGACAGTTCAATCCTCAAAACTAAGTTTTTACTTGCTTATCAGAACATTCTCTACTTATTGTATCCTTAGCTTCTAGATTTCAACCCCAACCCAATTTGACAGTTCAATCCTCTAATAGAAGTGCTACACAGATGACTGAACTAAATTAGTCCAAACACAAACTAAACCCAGCTCCCAATCCTTCCCTGATACCTGAACTTCCAAGTGTTACAATTAAAAGCATAGAAGTTATTCTAGGAAGAAACCCAAGTTTAAACATGACTCAGGTTAACCAACTACCCAGCATTCTACTTCAGTCCTAACAGAACAGGAGGATCAATTCAGTCTATGGCAGAAATCAGGAGAACAATTCAATCTATTAGTTCTTCTATAGGGCTATCCTCTGCTGCAGGTATTAACATAATCATCAGCAGTAACATGCATAAAGAACCTAATGCCCTGAATCCAGATTACAGGTTGCAATCCCCCCCCCTCTATTTCCAGGTACATTGGTTTCAGAAATGGAAAAATGAGATAATGCATTGCTTTGCAAAGAACTTAACTCGGGTACTAAATCATGCTCGGGCTTCCTTAATTCAATGTTTAAATCAAACATTTACCAACTGCATATAGACTAAATGTCCCAATATGAATTATGATTGAATTCAAGTAAGCGCAATTATCATAACAGTTGGGTTTCAGAACAACCTAAAAGGTCAGTCCTAAAATCAATTGTTCTGAATTCAAGTTGACATCCCAATCTAAATCACATCATTCAATAATCGATTTCTTCAATTTACCAAATCAGTGAAATCTAATATCTAGTTAAGGTTTTAGACTGATACAAAACCATCTAACAGTCCCTTAATGTGACTGATACATGTAAATCCCCTGCTCAAGACTGAAATTTAATTCACCTAGTCAACACTGAATTATGACAGTTCCCAAACAATATAACACTGAACTAACCCAGCTACACCCATTTTATTTATGCAGCGAATAGTAGCAATTAAATACCTAGTCTACTGTCCTTGACATATATCAATCTCAGGTTGATACCCACAGTCCCAATGATTCTCCCAGGCTGATATCAGTCTCTGAAATTACATTCAAAACTTAAAGTACTGCTTTATGCAGGAATTATTCAGAAGCTTCATAATGCTATAGGACACTCCCTGGTATCAATTCAGTCCAACAAATCCTTTCCTAAAAATACTCAACTGGATGTTCACATTTCAAAATATTAATCTTGAACAGGATTGACCTGTCTAGACTGGTATAATTCAATCCAGTTCTAATTAACACAACCAATCATTAAATAAGAACTGATATAAAAATCAGTCCTAACCTAAGCATTGATACTGCAACCTGAACATACCATAAAACAATCAAACATCCTATGAGTTTACTCAAGTCCACAAGGACCTAACATTCTATTAAAAAGCCTTAGCTATAGGTTGTTGCATCTCAGTCCTACACAGGGCTGATATGTCTTAGTCCCATACTGGGCTGTAGCATATCAGTCCTACACAGGGCTGATACACAGTCCTAAATCCTGTGTTCTACATGAACCTGCTATTGGTAGGCAACAATCTAAAAGATTTAGAGCTAAATATTGATTTAGTCCAGATCTATCATATACAGAATTTCCATAAAATTCTCCCAACTCAACATCAAACCATGCATCAATTAAACTAACATTTAGGAATTTAGAGAACTGATGCTCGTTCATTACCTGAAGATTCAACCGGATGATTCTGACACAAACTCGTGTATCCCAACTCCAAAGTACTGATTCGATCAATCTTAGAGTTTATCAAAGTGTTAATTAAGTCTCCTCTCTATAGATCTACAAGTAAACACATCGATACAAACAAAACTTCAGAGAATAGATTATTGAACCATTGTTCAATTCAAAACAGAGTATTACAAGATCTGTGCACAAATTTGATCTACAAATAATTAAGGGAATCCCTCGGATCTCTACATACCTAATCCAATGCTTGATGGGAGCAACAAATCAGATCCAGTAAGTCTTCGATCAAGAATCCTCAGATCTGGACAATTTGTGAAGAACTCGATCAAATCGATCAATAATTCAGGTAAGGATCTGATCGATTACTAAGAAAATCAATTAAATCCGAGAGTCGATTATAATTTTTAATGTGATTAACTAGAAGATGGAAGTAATCACTGATCGATTCGCCCAGATCTAGATCGATGCAAGAAGAGGAACAATTAGGTCAATCGACCTTCAATTAAATCCACAATTCAGCAGATAGAGAAATTCTTACCAAGCCTTCGAGAGTTTAGAGAGGATGACGAATCGAAAGGATGAAGAATACGCGAGGAGCACCAGTCGTCGTCCAAGCCAGCAGCAGGGTCTCCATCAATTTGCTGTCTACTTCGCCATGGCCGCCTGGAGGTTGAGCTCGGAAAGAAGAATGAGTAAATGGAGGGAATGATCGATGAAATAGTTGTGGAAACAATTAGTGAGAGCCTATCACTACTTATAGGATGTTGAAGACTTGGGCTCCCCCTCAGCCAGCTAGGCCAGGACGGGAAAAATTTAGAAATAGTTAAGAGAATTCAAACTCTCTCTCTCCATTGCTAAGCAATGAAGGAAGAAAAATAGCTGAGCCTGCTTTATAATTCAGGAGAATGATAGCTTTAAAGAAAATTGATGGTTTGGTTCATGGGCTGGTTTCAAAAGCCTATAATTAAACTTGAGAAAAGCCTCTAATTAAATTGGGCTGAAAAAATAATAGCTTAGGAAAATAAAATCATAAAAATCATTTAAGGATTTATAAAAAATATAATCTTTGAGAAGTGGAGTTACAGACTTGGCTTCGAATGACAACGAGACTTCTGTGCGTATAGAACAACTTACGAAGCTGTGTTTCGAGCTACCAGAGTCACTGTGCTGTAGGTGACAAGTAGGCTTGTGCTTCAGGTTGGTGAGGTTACTGTACTTTTGGAGTGATAGGTTGACTTGCTATTGGTTGCGATGGAAGTTCCCAGGTCTCTTATAGAGAAGTTACTTAAGCTTCTGATCCGGAGCAGATGACTGTATCGTGGGAATAGATATGGTATGAGCATATCCATCATGTGCCTCATGCGGACGCAGGTAAGTAGCTGCATCTTTGAACAGTGGAGACGTTGGCGTCGAAAGAAGGGTATGATACCCTTGTACGTCTGAGATTGGCGCAGGCAGATAGTTGTGCCTTTGGAGTGCAGACACTGGCTCCGAGAACAAAAGAAGGGAAGGAGGGCCCTACCACCATCTTGTTCCTGAGGTTGGTGCAGGCAGGTGGCTGCGCCTCTGGCTTGAAGACTCTGGCTTCTTCAAAGTGCTAAGTTACTGATATACTTCTGAGAGGCTGCGCCCACTAGAATATCAGAACATACTTCGGTGGAGGTCAATCCTCCAGCGTGTGCATCAAAAAGAAGGAAGTCTGAGCTTCGATGAAGATTGCATCCCTTGTAGATCCTTCTAGGCTTCTGTCGAATCTGTACTAGATCCTTTGTAAGAACAGAATTAGTCCCTTATGTGCGGTCTTGATGTGTCTGTACAAGACTTTGGTAGACATGACAATGAAGGGACTTCTCTCTATATCTTCTGTTTTGTCTTTTTATCACTGAGCCTGAGTCTTCTGCATCTTCTGTATTTTGGCGAAGGGATGTCTTCAGCTGAGATTTTTTATGCTTCTACAATACCTCTGTAGCTAAAAGAAGACAAAGTGACGACTAAAATATGACGTCATAAAAAGTTTTCAACTGTGACAAACAAACATTGTCACTAATAGTATTATTTCCGTGATAACATCCATATATACCTAGTCACTATGAATTTTATAAGTGATGCATGATGTTTTGACAAATAGTATTTTCTTACAATAAAATGTAATATTTTTTCAAAATAATAAAAATAAATTTAAGTTTGAACCATATATGATTCAAACACACAACCTTTTATTCTAGAATAAACATGCTACCAAACGCCGCAATCATTAGTTTGTTAAATAATAATAATTATTATATATATGAATTCTGCCAAACTGTCTAGGGAAATATTTCTTAGGAAATAGTTTTCCTAAATTATTTATTTTCAACAAAATTTCCTGTTTAGAAAAATAATCTTAAAAAATAACTTTGTTTCTAATACTTTAGTGTGACGTAAATTTTTTTGGTAACTGAAGGATAATAAATTGGTGCTATATAAGTTAATTCTTTAAGGAAGTCACAGAATACACTTTAAGTGACAAGTATTTTCATTAGTCACATAGAACTTGTTGTAACAATTCTTTAAGGAAGTCGCAAAATATACTTTAAGTGACAAGTATTTTCACTTTGTCACATAGCACTTGCTGTTAGAATGCTTTAAGGAAGTCATAGAATACACCTTAAGTGGTAATGATTTTCATTTGTTACATAATACACCTTAAGTCACAAGTATTTTCACTTGTCACATAGAATTTTATGTTACAATTCTTTAAGAAAGTCTCATAGTACACCTTAAGTGACAATTATTTATACTTGCCACATAGAAGTTGTTACATTTTTGTAAAAAACTCACAAAGTATACCTTTAAGTGACAAGGATTTTCACTTGTCACATAATACACCTTGAGTGAAACACATAGAACTTGTTGGTACACTTATTTAAGGAAGTCACATAAGTGACAAGTATATTCACTGTCACATCGAACTTGTTATTACAATTCCTTAAGTAATTCACATAATACACCTTAAGTGACAAGTATTTTCACTTGTCATATAGAACTTGTCTTTAATTCTCATCAAAAATTAATATTTTATTTCAATGACAATATTGAGTGACGACCAATAAAAATATAGTCACAGAATGATTTAAATATGTGGCGATACATAACTGTTGACACAAAATCAAATTATGAGTGACACAAAAATTACTTGTCAAAAAAATATCTTTTTAGTGATAAGTTTTACATTTATCAAAAACCACTGGTCACAAAAATCTAAATTGGTGAGTGTCATTCGCTTAGAATCTAAATTTCGGTTTCGTACTATCACTATATACTAGAAAACAAAGTATTTTGGTTGAGGACAACCCGAATTCAAGTTCTTCGCACTCGCTACTTAGTACAAAATTCAAATTTTTGGTTGAGTAAAATCAAGGATCTTGGGTGGGCTAACCATATTTTTTATTTTGATGTGCTTGGCTGCTTTGGCTCCAAAGCTGAGCCACTTTGTCGCATTCAGCTTTTCGGATTTCTTCTATCACCGAATGACGCTTGTTGTACTCTATTTTTTTCTAGGAACCCACCCCAACGTATTGTATATTTTGTTTTTTTTCTCTCTATATTTTGTAAGAGTTATCACTTTACTTGTATCTTTTTGTAAATTACTCATAATGTGAAGGTAACTTTCCTTATGTTCTGTAGATAAAATGATCAGAATAAATTCCATTCACACTTCTTTTCGGTAGAAATGATAGGATCAAGTTGATACAAGCTATATTTCACCAATATAATAAAAATAGTATGTAATTCTCTCGTATTTTAGAAGTTGATTAACAAAACAATTACAGTCATAGATGGGAGCAAATGTTAAGAGCACTACGGAGTTTACTAGGGGATGACACAAATCTTAAAAAAAATTAATTAGAAAAATTCTCTTGAAAGTTGTTAGGGGGCAAGACAAACTAAAGTATAAAATATATATTTTTTGTCTTTATCTTCCTTTCCAAATCTTTAAATCTTAATCCATATTATTTTGCATAGTTTTTAGTAAGTAGTCTCATTTTGCTACTATTTCTAATGTTTCGAACTCCACAAATAGAGTAAAGCTTCAAAATCGAAAGTCTCTTTGGAACGACGAATGACTGCTAAAATTTTGACAGTCCTCGATTCTAGGACTGTCAATATTTTGACAGTCTAAAGACAGAAGTATGTTTTTAGGACAGCCAAAATTTTGGCATCCCAAAAGGTGCTTAAGACTATCATCCTGTGCCTAATATAATGTTCATAGACTACACTCTTGCGATACCTTTTCAACATCTCTCTCTGTGATTGTGTGTCATTTTATCTTTAGGAAATTAAGAAAGTGAACTATTATCTTTATAAAATACAAGATCGCTGTAATTCATGGATTAATAGGACAAGTTGAACGAATTTCAATTATGCACGGCTTAGTTCAAAAAGTATACAATACGAGAAATAATTTTCATGGTATGTGGCAATGATCAAATCATGCCCTATGATTCTGTTTCTGTAACCCAAAAATGACATCCACTAGCTGAAGAGTGGATGCTTAGGCATTGCCAAAATTTTGACAGTCCTTCGTCCTCCCCAACGAGTCTATGTAGAATTGTAAAGTTCAAAAACCCTATAAAATTGGGTTCGAAACTTCGTAAAAATGCCCTTTGGCGAATAATAGTGTTGGAAGAGAAAGATGAAGTAGAAAGAAAGAGAAAAACTCAAATTTTGATGTGTGTTGTCCCGAAAAATTTTGACGTGCCCTTTACAAAAAAATGACTTAAGTGTGTTATCCCATATATTGTATCACCCCCTAACAAATTGCCTAGTACCCTTAAAATTTTCCTAGATGAGATTACTCTAATACCACAAAGAGAGATAAAAACAAGAAACAAACAAACTCTAACAAAGAGTAGAATACTTAATTTTGATCTAAAAAAGAAAAGGAATTGACGTTGGCTAGTTGGCAACCTATACTAAATAAAACTGGAGTTCTACGGAATCTTAATCATTGTTGCACTGACACAAATATAACATGACACAAAGAAGGACACAATAACATTGACATGACACCAATTTGAATATATCTTAGTATATCTTGGAGTACCTGGTTTCTGTTCGATATGTGTCCGATACACGACACATCTCAAATTTTCTGAGTATCCGTCTTTTCCTGTATCTCATAGAGTACTTCTAAGATTTTCTATCTTGTTGGCACAAGAAACTGCTGAGAACTACTTAATCAAGTTGACTATATCTTGTTGGAGCTTTTCCTTTGCATATGGAGAAAGCTTGCTTTCACTACATGCCTTGTATTATTTAGTCCCACATTGGAAAAGCACCATGAGGTGTATCTCAATATATGCTTGGTATGTGGTCGAAATGTTCACATGGGGTGGTGACCCTAAGGAGGGAACCATGTGGGTGATTTTACTAGGAGATAAGGATAAGTCTCCATGGTAAGCTTAATGCTTTTTGCTCTTGGAACGTTCTGGATGATTTTTTTCCACATCCGAAACATTCTGCTAACAGGGTAGTTACAGTGTGGGCTTATATAAGCTTCTTTTCTCTCTCTCTCTCAGTTACTTAGTGCTTACAATACAATTCCTTACGAATTTCTGAGAGTTCAAGAGAAAAGAGAAGTTGTGCACCTGCGCCATTCAGCGCAGGAGTCCGGGCCATCCGAGGAGTCACAAGAGCTAAGTGTTCCAAAGTTCTCCATCAAACTTGCTGGTTCCTGGAAGCTATTCGTATGGAAAGAATCAAGCTTTGAGCACCGGTGATCATTCACGCCAGCAGGCTTTTTCCTTCTCTGATCTAATCAGAATCTTCTATTTATCTTTTGTCCACTTGTAACTCGTTCTGAACGAGAACAGTTCTGATCTAATCAGAAACTGTTAGTAGAATTTCTGCTGCTCCTGCTACGAATTCTTCTATATCTTCTTTGAAGTAACACACTAGATTTTCGTCTCTCAAATCCTCCAAGGATCTCTGTCTTGCACCTTCTTTGAAGTGTTGCATAATTTTCAGTTTTCCATCAAAAAATACGCTCCAGGGCTAATAATCTCAAAGCTTGAATTCACAAGATAGAAAACTTTCGTGCTTCACTAATCAATCCTAACTTTACCAAGTTAGAGCAATTTGATGGAGAGCACTATCAAGTCTGGAAGAGGAAGGTTACTCTCAATCTTTAACTTTTCGAAGTTGACCACGTGTTAACCGAGGAAGAACATATTATTCCAGAAACTGGGTCTACAGCCGCAATCACTACTGCTACTAAAATCAGGCCAAATGGAAAAGAGAGAATAGCATTTGTAGGTTTTTAATCCTAAATGCTAAGGAGGACTCCCTAGCAGAATCATATTCAAAGAAGATAATTACCAGATAGATATGGAGTCTCTGGAAAAACTATACAAAGATGACAAAAATAGGAGTAAGATATTTATCGTTGAAAAATATCATAAGTTGCTCTTTGAAGACGAGGCGTCTATGCTGCCGCATGTGAAGGAGTTCCTGAAGTTGCGACAGAAGTTGGAAGATGAGGCGATGCCCCCCATCGACAAGTTTGTTGTTGGAGGGATCGTCTCAAAGCTCCCCGCTGGATGGAGCAAGTTCTATGCAAACATCCGTAGGAAGAAGTTGGAGATCAGTCTCGAAGATCTCCTGCAAGAAATCTATGTTGAGGACCAAATGAGGAATCAACTGAAGGTGGATGCACTGTCCAAACAAATGGCTAATGCCAATTTGGTTCATACCAAGAAATCTAAAGAAAAGCGGGCAGCTTCCCACAGCAAGAAGAAAGACTCCAATAATTTGAATGTGAAGGGGACTTCCTTCAAGCAACAGAAGACAAAATCCAAGATGCCTTGTTTCAAGTGTGGAATGATGGGCCAGTTCAAGAGTCACTACCAGAATAAGTCATTTTAGCGACGCCTAAAGACGTCACTAAAACGACAATTTTGTCGCTAAAAATATTTAGCGACGAAATTACCGACGTTTTGGGCTTGTCGCAGAAATGTAAGTCGCTGATCTTCAAAATATCGCCAAACGTCGCTAGTACCGACGTGTACCAACGTATATATACGTCGGTATATTACCGACATCTACCGTCGTGTCGTCGGTGGATTAGCGACGTGTATAACGTCGCTATGCGTCGGTAAATTTACCAACGATTACCGTCGTGTCGTTGGTGGTTTAGCGACATGTTCAAAGTCGTTACACGTTGGTAAAATCCTGGAAATTTACCGACGTGTACCATCATTTAAAATGTCAGTAAATGTCGGTAATTCCTGGGATGATTAGCGACGTTCTCCGACGTATAAGGACGTCGATAAACGTAGGTACCCTGGAAAATATTACAGATTTACCGACGTTTACCGACGTACGTTTGCGTCGGTACACGTCGGTAACCGTCGGTAAACGTCGCTAAATATGCAAAAAAAAATACAGAATGTCCAGTTCTCAGAATGTCCATTTCTCATAATGTCCATTTCTACAACAATCACAGAATGTCCAGTTCTCAAAATGTCCATTTCTCACTGTACACAGGTTTCAGTCCCTATAACCAAGTCTACAACAATCACACAACAACAAGTATCCAAATAACCAAGTCTACACCAAATAACAAAGTCTATAACCAAATAACCAAAGTCTACACACAACCAACAAATAGAATAGGATCCAAACATCCAAATCTACACAACCAACAAATATCCAAGTCACAAACAAAGAATAAAACAAACACAAACAAACAGTCCTAACTAGGACTACTAGGATGCAGGAGGGGCACCGCCGCGACGAAGGGATAAGAACTAACTCATACTCCTCAAGTGAAATCGATACCGATGGAGCAGACAGTGACGTCGGTGGAGTCGGTGTCGAAGAAGAAGGCGGTGGAGGCGGCGGAGTCGACGATGATAAAGGCGCACCCGGAGGACCAGCACGCTCCAACGCTGTAAGTCGCTGGTGGTATGAATCCATGATAGATAACATTCTATCACTGCTCTGGACCATCGAATCCTGCTCCAATCTCAGCCTCTCGGCCAATGTCACATGTCCTGTCTGCAGCTCCGTCACCGTGCGCTCTAACCCTCCAACGGTGCGCTCTGTCCTCTCAGTCATCTCCATAAGGTCCATAATACCGCGGTCGAGCGCATCCAATCATGCTAGCAGCGCAGGATCGTCCGTAGGGTGCTGAGACTGCTCCTCGATCCATCATAACAGGTCGTCCCAGAGAGACTCCATCATCTGGTGGACTTGGGCAGACTCCTGGGATGGCTGTGGACCATACACACTAGCAAAAGATGTCCTAGAGGACTGGGCCACAACTAGGGCGCCATAGGATCCCGTACCGTAGTATGTACCCCTACGGAGTCCACCAACGACGGCAATCCACAGCTCGTCCGCCGACGGAGCTTGAGTGGGCTGCGAGGAAGTACCGGCCTCTCCTACATCAGGTGCACTAGCAGCCGCCCGTTCCCGCAGCCTCTGATACTCGGCCTAGAAAGTATGGATAGTACTCTATAATTTCTAATTTCTAATTAATGTACTTATTATTACTAACTACATGAATATTTATTTGTATCATATTTACTAAGTTATATTAAAATTGACACGAAGTATTATATTAAGATAACGTATTGTAATACTTACATAGGTCTGCTCGGCCCTCTCGTCAATAAGGTCTTCGCCCTTCTGATGGGTGGCCAGGAAGACGGTCACCATGTCAGCGTTACAGACCTTCCTTACCTGTAATTAAATATATTATCTTAGTAATAAGATATCGGTTTTGTATTAAAATAATATTTCTAAAAGAGGAAGATATACCCGACAACGGAAATGTTTTGTCATCGGAATCGACCCACCGTAGCACTTCGAGGCACGTTGCCTAGCCGCCTTAGCCTTCTCCGACTTCTCCTTGTACCTTGGCTCGTCGAATCGAGCCTTCATCGCATTCCACTGATCAGGGGTGATCCAACCTTGGATCGGCTTTCCGGCACGATCACGATCCTTCTGATCATTGATAGCGTCGCGGATCACCTTGGCAGCGACGGCAGAAAACATCCCATCGATAAGCTCGGCCCGTTGCGGTGGATAGAAAAACATATCCTAGAAGAGCGCAAACCAAATATTTATCAGTTATATATAATATGCAAAAATTATATGATTCATGTTAAAAGCAAATATATTTTAACCTTGAAGCGCGCAAACCAGAAGGCCTCCCTCTCGTCCGGAGCATAGAGTAGTTAATCCAAGCACCACCATAATTATGCCTCAGCATGTGGCCTAGACGTCTCTGTACCTCTGGGGGACGATATCTATACAAACATATTATATTCATAAAAAAGTTAATTTATGATAAAAACAGAAAGAAAAAAAATTATAAACCAAAACACCTACTTTGTACCGTCGGCCCAGATCTCCGTCCTCCTCTCCTCCGGAGGTGCGCACGCATCATCTACATGATGCTGGTCGACCGTCGGCACCGCCGCCTCGACCGTCGCCGCAGCCTCCGCCATCTGCACATTCGTCTCCATCATCGTATCAGCAGCAGGAACGCTAGACGGGCGAGCACTCTCAACAGGCCTGGAACTACTCGTCCCAGGAGACATGCCACGTGACGTCGTCCCAGCAGGCCCAGCTACTGTCCGATATAGAGGAGTAATCGGCGACGAGGATCCAGAGCCGGTACCAGTGGGAGGTACTGAAGGAAAACTCCGTCCTCTAGCAGTACCTGTAGGAAGTACCGGAGGATCATGACCTCGTCGTCCCCCTCGGAACGCTCCGCGATGACCTGTCATACCTGATAACAGCATATGATAATACAACAAATAATAGAGACTAGAAATATAAAAGTACAACAAATAACAGAGACTAGAAATATGAAAGTACAATAAAAAATGGAGACTAGAAATATAAAAGAACAACAAATAATAGAGACTAGAAATATGAAAGTACAACAAAGACAAGATAATAACCAAGACAACATATGATGATACATTCTACAGTAAACAACTAAGTCCAGATAATATATTCTAGAAGAAACATCTAAGTTCAGATAAGTATATCTCTCTCAATCATCTTCAGAATAATCATCTTGTTCGTCTTCCTCGACCTCATCTTCCTCTTCCTCCTTATCTTCACTTTCATCTTCGCCTTCGTCGGCTTCGTCTTCCTCTTCGGATAATTCTATATCTTCTACATTATGTGTCGTATAATACGTAACTTCCGTGGAGTCCACATCGACAATATTAGTTACAAGAGGTAGCTTGTCCTCCTGGTAAGCTTTTTCGTCAACATCAAAAGTATCTCTAGCTTTAGTCTTGCATACTGCCCACCAGTCAGAATTCGTTGCTCTCTGTCTCGGATAAGCTGTGAAGTTTACAAGCTGAGCCTGAGTTGCTAGGACAAATGGTTCATAGCCTTGATATCTACGCTTGTAGTTTATATCCAAAAGACCATGCTTGTTAATTTTCCAACCTTGATCTTCAATCGGTCGAACCATTCACACTTGAACAACACGATCTTTGCAGGTTCTCTGCCATTAATATATGACAACTCCACAATCTCTCGCAAGATGCCAAAGAAATCATTTCCTGGATCGACGTCTTTGTAGTTCGAAGACTTGATACACAAACAACTGTTTTTCGTGGAATCAAGATCCAGGAAGCTGTCTCTGATCGGAGGATTTTTCAACTTGAACCGAAAGCCATTGACACAGTAAAATGGCCATATTTTAACAAAAGTAATTGGTCCCTTGGCAAGAGTTCTAATTAATTCAATTTCGGGTAAAATTAGACGATCGACCTGAATATCAAAGAAGCGATAATAAGTTATTTATTGCGCAGTTGCATTAGAAGAGGCCAGTAATTACCGAGCTACTTACATATTCGCTCAACCAAGAAGGAAAATGACGTCTCATTTCTTGTTCTAATGCTTCGTCTGTTAGGTAGGGTCTAACCAGCCTCAACTCATCATTATATGTGCTGGAAAACAACGAAGCAACCGCCGATTAGTACAATAATATTAGCTTATACTATTACATTGAGATGACGTAAACTCATCATCCTGAGTTACTTACCCCTCTAGCTTCTCCACTTCATCCTCGTCGCAATTGAGTAATACAAACAACTGAGCTGCCCTTAGCTCTTCGTCATTCAAATATCTCTTCTTCATTTTTCCCGAAGGCTTTCCGGACGCATTGAATACTTTCAGTATTCCATCATTAAATTCTTGATATCCGTCGTCGTTTCTCGGAGCCCTCGTTCTATTCGTAGCAACATGAGGTTTGAAATAGGAGGAGCAAAAATTTGTAATCTCCTCGAAAATATAGGCTTCACAAATAGAACCCTCGACCCGAGCCTTATTTTTTACCTTTCTTTTTAGGTGATTCAAATGTCGCTCGAACGGGTACATCCATCGATATTCGATGGGTCCACCAATACATGCCTCATAAGAAAGATAAATCAGCAAATGCTCTATAGAGTCGAAGAATCCAGGAGGGAACACCCTCTCTAGCTTGTACAGTGTTACCGTAATGTCCTTCTCTTGCTTTTTTAGACGATCAACGAGCAATTTCTAAGAACAAAGGTCCCTGAAGAATATGCTAAGCTCCGTCAATGGATCCCAAACTGCCTGCGGTAAGAATTCCTAAAATGCAACCGGAATTAACCGCTCCATGAATACGTGACAATTATAGCTCTTTATACCTGTCAGTTTGTTCTCCTTGAGGTCGACGCATCTTCTCAAGTTCGAAACATACCCATCTGGAAATTTCATACCTTGAATCCACCTACAAAGCCTCACTTTATCCTCCTTCTCCAGTGAGAAAATTGCCTTAGGCTGCTTCAACTTCCCATTCCCGTCCTCTATCAAATGCAATGCAGGACGTCTACATATTTCTTCCAAGTCCAATCTAGCCTTTGGATTATCTTTCTCATAAATGTGATTGAGTACCTTAAAATAAAAGATATTAATCTAACACAAAGAAATTAAAATCAACAACTACAAAAATTTCAAAATCATCAACTAACACCAGGATTCAAAGTTCTACAGTGAATCCTCCAAAATCAAATTCAATCAAGGGAAAAGGAGTTTAAATCAAAATTTCAAATGAGATTCTCAAGGGTCATCTCAGGAATCTCTCAAAGTATCCTAACAGTGATTGAGTATCCTCTCTCACTAAGCCAATTCCTCAAATCCTATCACAGGCTGTAGTGATACTCTAGTTCGAATGTCACTACATAAACTCGACCTGCATGGGCCACCACTAAAAACGTGTCACGACCCGCACCCTGTATAGGGGCACGAGAAGTGGGTACGTCCAGCCTACGCCGCAGTGTCGGCGGTAGAACGCTGTCCTATGTCAATCATCTAACAATATAAAAGTACCTGTACAGTTTATACTCTCCGAATGGAGGTGACAAACAGAATACAATCTCAATCACATCTAGGTAGAAGAATGAAAGATAGATAGATAGACAGTAACTCAAAGAGAACAGTAGAATAGATGAAATAAGTACAAGTGTCTAGGATAACATAACATCAGAATGTCAACTCATAATACAATAAGTCTAAGAGTCTATATATCTCAACATCTCAAAATACAACTCAGATGTGAGACAAAATGATAATACAGAAAAGACTGTCTAGCTAAGCTAGCCTAGACTACTGGGGCAACATCCCCGGCTGCAGGTGGATCCTGCTGAGGGTCCACAACATAAGTATCATCTAGTCCTGCTCCATAATAGGTAGACACCAGGGCCTCATCCTCATCCTCTGTAATATTTTTAACAGGTCCAGTCAGGACAGGAACGAACACAATACATCTCACGCAGTTCATATCAGGTTAGGAAATACGATACAGGCAATAGAGTAAGATACAGAAAATGCTGAAAGGAAATATACGCTGTAAAAGAGATAGCTTGTAAAGAAATATCTACTGTATTTAAAGAACTGTAGTGGCTAGTGATGTAGAGTACAAGATAAGCATGTGAATGGCTAGAATTTATACATGATTATACTACTGAGTTTGTACATGATTACACTACTTTGGAATTATTCATATGTCCACTTCTACTCCCCCGTTTCCCCAATCAATACACAAGGATCTAGACAAGTTACGTTATTATACATGATTACTTCACATGAGGCTCATAAATGAGTATACGTAAAGTTATACATGAGGGCTCAGTGAACATGAGAGTACATGATCACATGAGTATACATGTATGATGAAAGCACAGGAGTACATGATAAAAGTGAAACACACGTAACATGAAGTACCCGATGCTCCCGTGGGGGATAACATCTCATGTAAAGATCCATATAGTACCAATCCGTGTTACCAACGTGACAGCATCAAGTAAAGTAATCTAGAGCGAGAAGTAAAGCCTGAACAAGTATGAAACGGTCAGAGAATGTACTCGCCTGATAACTGAATGTCTGAAGAGGATATACTGTCTGAGGAGAGGTGTATGGCTCCTAATTAGAGCAATACAAGTCACAATGTATCCACAATGGTAAAAATAAAGTGTACAATGCATACTACATGATTCTAGGTCAATCTGGTCAAAAGTCAACTCTTGGTCAACTCAATAGTCAAACTGGGTCACAGGAAGTCATACTAGGTCACAGGGGATCAAACTGAGTCAAATAAAGTCAAACAAGGTCAAACAAGTCAAGGTTAGTCAAATCTAGGTTAAAGTCAGCTCTTGGTCAACATTCTAATCAAACTAGTCAAATACTAGTCAACATGATCAATCTGGGTCAAGTCTAGGTCAAACTTAGACCAACTATGATTTTGGGTCAAACAAAGACTAGTCAGCAAGGTGATTAGGTCAATGGTCAACTATCTAAGTCAATACCACAAGGTTAAGGTATAACCAATACCTATACAAGTATACCACACATATATATACATATATATAATACCAACCTTAATCCTATATTCAAGCTAATCCCACATTCCAATCTCAAGTCATGACTTGACTCAAAGTATCTAACTTAACCCATACATATCTTAATCTACATAAGTCCTTCCAGAAAACCCGAGTCACAATAGTATACTCATATATAGGTCAACCCTAAACCAACTAGTTAATAGCCTAGGGTTTAGTCAAAACTTAGTCAACAAGTCCTCTTAAGTCTATCCAAGTCATTTCTAGGTCAATTAGGTCATGGTTGACCTATAGTTGACTTTGGTCAACAATGGTCAATTATCTAGTCAAACTATGTCTACTAGTCAACTAGTTAAACTAGTTGTTTTAGGTCATTCCTAGTCAATTCTAGGTTAACTAGGTCAACTTTGACCTAAGGTTGACTTTGGTCAACCCTTAGTCAACAAGGGTCACTAGTAGTGTTTTTAGGTCATTAGGGTTAGCCCCAAACCATAGGCTAGTATATTGGCCATAGGCCATTGTCATAGGTTTCTATATAGACCTATACTTAACAAGTTATACATATATATATATATATATATATATATATACATATATATATATATATATATATATAAAATATATATATATATATATAAAATATATATATATATATATATATATATATATATATATATATATATATATATATATATATATATATATATATATATATATATATATATATATAGATATACTCTATCTATCTACAACCCAAATACCAATATGTAAATACTATATATAATACAACCCACACTCACATATATATATATAATGACATAATGAGATCTAATACAAAATGTATATATATATCATTATATATATACATATATATATATATATATATATATATATATATATATATATATATATATATATATATATGTATATATATCAACTTATATATATTACATATATATATAGAGAGATAAGAGAGAGGGACATAGAGTGAGAGAGAGAGAATAAGAGAAAGGGACAGTGAGAGAGAGAGGGAATGGGCTGGACAGTGAATGGGGGGGATTTCCAGTTTCCTGGAACCAGAATTGGTCCCCAAACTCACACACACAATACACACACACCTAATATATACATACATGTATATACACATGTACACACATGTGTACACCCTCAAATCTCACATACACACACATATATACATATACATATGTATACAACACTGAAATATACAAATACATGTATAAAACATAACAAAATTCAAATCAAAATTCATTTCTGAAAACTGGGAAAAATGTCCTAAACTCAGGAAAATGTCACTGTGCACTCGACAACAGGGTAAACCCATTTTTATGTCCAAAACCCAACTAAGGTTCGAATCCAGTGGTTGGTAAGTGTGTCCCCACATGTGTACGTGTCGTGTGTGTCAATGGAAGTCCACCACGACACGACACGGCATGTCCAAGTACTTAAAAACACAATCGGGTAAGTACAGTGCACTGTAATTGGCACTGTATCGTGCACGTGTTCACGTGTCTCCTGCTCATGACACAGGACACGTGAGGTGTCGTGCTCGTGTCCCTAGGTTCGCCTAGGGTCAGGCTAGGTGTCTAGCAACCTGAGTTGTGTCCACGACTCGTGTTCGTGCGACACGAAGGCCGTGTCAGTGAGGAAAAATGTGCGCGTGCAGTGTAGTGCACGACCAGTGCACGTGTCCTCGTGTCCTCGATAGGACACGAGAGTGTCTCAAACTCGAGGGGGGCATGACAGAGGTTGCCCCCTCCTCTGTGTCAATTTTCCCGTGTCCTCGTGTCCTACAGTATCCGTACTAGGTGTCGAGTAGCAGGGGAGGCTGCTCAGTCTCGTGCGCGCGTGTCGAAGGGTCGTGTGCTCCACACGTGGCACGTAGAGCCTCGTGCTCGTGTCAGTAGACAGGTGGGGTGGTTAGGTTCATGTCTAGGTTTCTGTATCGTGTCCACGACTCGTGTGGACACGACAGGAAGTGTCAAACAGTCGGGTTTTTCAGTGTCAAAGTGTGGTTTTAACAGTGTATTCGTGTCCTGTTTTGGACACGGACACAACTCGAAGTGTGCTCAGTCAACTAGGGTTGTGTCCTACATGTCTAGGGCTACCCAAAAATACAATTTGTTTTACATTTTATCAAAAACAGATCCTCTGTGGCATTTCACCAAACAAGGGTTTATAGGCTAGGATACGTGTCCGATACGGACACCAAACCAACTCTAAATCCTACCAAACTTGACCCACAGTTAGGGTAGTCCTATATGCATGCATTTATGAAAAACAAAACAGGATATTAACTAGGTTTGAGGGCATTTACCTATTTGTGCAAATCCAATAAAAATCAATAAAGAGGGGGTGTGCTTCCTTCAACTTGGTGATGTCCAAAGCTCCCAAATTCTTGATAGCTAGCTTCCCTTAGCACCCTTGATGTTGTAGGGTCCCAATACAAAAGACTAGAGTGAATTTGGATCAATATTGATCAAGTTGTGGGTGTTTGAAGGAAATGGGATTTTTCTAGGATTAAATTCATGTAAAGATGTTCATGAATGATTTTGATGGGTTAAATAGAAAGTGTGGCTGCTAGGGGGGGTCCTTGGCCGGCCATGGCATGGGGGGTGTCCTTGGCCTTTCTTCTAGGTTAAGGCAAGGACTTTGGTGAAAAAGGGTGAGATATTTTGAGGGTTTCAAGCAAAATATCCGTAAAGTAATATCTAGATATTTTCATTGCTTTAACCCATGACCAATTATCCATCCTAAAGCTTCTAGGTTAGTAGCTAACCTCTAGATTAGGGTAGGATAGGTTAGGGACTAATCATGGTACTTAACCATGATTAAATAATATTAAAAATCACATAATCTCAAATAAAGTCTAGTAAATTACCAAAATACCCTTTTGGCCAAAAGTCACTAATTTGATGTTCTAAGCCTATGGCTAAGCTCACATGGTCATGGCAACTTCTAGGTTAAGGAAAACTAGGGTTTACACTAAGTTATACTAACAAAATCACAAAGTCATAAGTCGTGACTTAGAAAATAGTTTTAACTAACTAAAAATCACCAAAAAATCATATCATGACTATAATACCATAAATAAATAATAAAAATAATAATTTTTCAAAAATATTCTAATTTTAGAAAACTGGGTGTTACAAGTCTACCCACCTTAAAATAATTTCGTCCTCGAAATTTAGATGGTCGTACTCCTCCTAGGTCAAACCTCCAATGATCAGGGACGAAGCTACTACCTAGCAACATACAAGGTCAACAAGCAAAATATGGGTAGTAGACCTATACTGGGTCATATCCAAAAATTAGCTGGCAGTTTAGGTCATAAGGTGTCCTTAATCCAAATCGAAATCAAAAGTAACTCCATGGTGTAAATCAGGATGGAGCCTCGGGTCAGGAAAATCGTACTAAGCAAATGAAGCACACGATGGTATGCCTGAGTGGGACACTAAGGTCATAGGTGTAGAGTGTCATGTCTAGGTCATGTATTCGAAGTCAGTTTTGAGAAAACAACTAGTCTTGTGCTCCTAACTTAAAAGTCACGGTAATGTGCCTACGATGATCACAACTTAGAGTGGGAAAGGTCTATGGCCTAAATTGAACAAAAAATCGTGATAAAATAGTGGTACCAGGGGGACAGGTTAAATGGGACAGTCTGTGGTCTCATCTAGGTACACTAGTCATTCTAGATCAATACTGTCCTATGGTATCAAAACGTACAAGCAATCTAAGGTGTCCTAATTGGGAAGATAAGGGAACAACAATCATCAAGGCTATAGGGCCGTCTACCATCCTATATGAAAATTGGTCATTAACAAGCAAGTGAAAAATCATTAAAAGTTACTATTCCATAAAGTGGTAAAAGAAAATTGAAAATTTAGGCACAAGCAATCACAATTAGATTTTAGTCTTGACACGATCTAAGTTGATCAAGTTCAGGATAAATCGAGATTTGGGCAAGATGGGAAATTAATGAAATCAAGTATGAGCACGAGCATCCAATGATGAATAATCCAGGTCATGATTAAATTTAATTCAACTGGATACGAATACGAGGTTCATGGGCGATAAAATAATTCCAAGAAGAATTGCCAAGGCTGTTGCGGATAAGATTCTAGGGCAAGTTTAACTGTGTCTACATCCACGTAGATTAATATATGAAAAGCGAACCAAAATGCAATAGGTTGATCAGACCATCATACGCCAGTTCTGATTAGACAATATGTTAGTGGGTGCGCACCCAATAAAATATGTCATGACCAAGCTCGAAAAGGATAAGCTTGTAAAACTAAGGATAAATTTATAGCATAAGATATAAGTAAGGTTAGAAATGATGAAGGAAAATACATAGTCCAAGATCCTTAACCAATCGGGTCAAGCATTCAAGATAAGGTACAAGGTTAAGTATTCAAGGATTCAAGTAGAACACCATCACATGCCAGGTCGAAAGAATTGAACCAAGGTGGATTTCTAATTGAAATAAGAATAAATTTAGTATCACGGTAGAGGTTATAGTTTAGCCATTTGACCAAAAATCATATCAAGAAAATAGAGTACAAGGAGACGGGTTTTAGTAGGACATGGAATACCTACATGAAGGTAGGCTAGTCTACGTCTTACATGTGAAGTTTGTTGGGAGGTAACAGCTAGTATTATACTCTGAATATCTAAGTCACGGTAAAGGACGTCTAATGATCAAAAAAATAGAAAGTGGGAGTTCAAGACGTGATAATTGATGCAAAAGTTAAAGAAGATCAAATTAACCCATGGAATAAAATTAATTAGGAATCCAGTAAATAATTTAGGAACACAGTCCTAGGGATAGATAGGCTACTAGATGAATATAGTTAAGGCTCGATCAACCAAAGGTCAAAGGTTAGAAGGTCTTAATAAAGTCTTGATTTGAGGAAATGTCGAGTAAGTCAGGTTTGGGATACAGTCACATAGTTTGGTAGAAAGAGTTTAAGCAAGATGCAGAAAATAGAGGGGACAGTTCATTTCAATGGAAAGCAATTAGCAAGAGGATTATATGGCAAGAAATAGATGAGAGTTTTCTTATAAATGTGATTGAGTACCTTAAAATAAAAGGTATTAATCTAACACAAAGAAATTAAAATCAACAACTACAAAAATTTCAAAATCATCAACTAACACCAGGATTCAAAGTTCTACATTGAATCCTCCAAAATCAAATTCAATCAAGGGAAAAGGAGTTTAAATCGAAATATCAAATGAGATTCTCAAGGGTCATCCCAGGAATCTCTCAAAGTATCCTAACAGTGATTGAGTATCCTCTCTCACTAAGCCTATTCCTTAAATCCTATCACAGGCTGTAGTGATACTCTAGTTCGAATATCACTACATAAACTCGACCTGCATGGGCCACCACTAAAAACGTGTCATGACCCGTACCCTGTATAGGGGCACGAGAAGTGGGTACGTCCAGCCTACGCCGCAGTGTCGGCGGTAGAACGCTGTCCTATGTCAATCATCTAACAATATAAAAGTACCTGTACAGTTTATACTCTCCGAATGGAGGTGACAAACAGAATACAATCTCAATCACATCTAGGTAGAAGAATGAAAGATAGATAGATAGACAGTAACTCAAAAAGAACAGTAGAATAGATGAAATAAGTCCAAGTGTCTAGGATAACATAACATCAGAATGTCAACTCATAATACAATAAGTCTAAGAGTCTATATATCACAACATCTTAAAATACAACTCAGATGTGAGACAAAATGATAATACAGAAAAGACTGTCTAGCTAAGCTAGCCTAGACTACTGGGGCAACATCCTCGGCTGCAGGTGGATCCTGCTGAGGGTCCACAACATAAGTATCATCTAGTCCTGCTCCATAATAGGTAGACACCAGGGCCTCATCCTCATCCTCTGTAATATTTTCAACAGGTCCAGTCAGGACAGGAATGAGCACAATACATCTCACGCAGTTTATATCAGGTTAGGAAATACGATACAGGCAATAGAGTAAGATACAGGAAATGCTGAAAGGAAATATACGCTGTAAAAGAGATAGCTTGTAAAGAAAATATCTACTGTATATAGAGAACTGTAAGTGGCTAGTGATGTAGAGTACAAGATAAGCAAGTGAATGGCTAGAATTTATACATGATTACACTACTGAGTTTGTACATGATTATACTACTTTAGAATTATTCACATGTCCACTTCTACTCCCCCGTTTCCCCAATCAATACACAAGGATCTAGACAAGTTACGTTATTATACATGATTACTTCACACGAGGCTCATAAATGAGTATACGTAAAGTTATACATGAGGGCTCAATGAACATGAGAGTACATGATCACATGAGTATACATGCATGATGGAAGCACAGGAGTACATGATGAAAGTGAAACACACGTAACATGAAGTACCCGATGCTCCCAAGGGGGATAACATCTCATGTAAAGATCCATATAGTACCAATCCGTGTTACCAACGTGACAGCATCAAGTAAAGTAATCTAGAGCAAGAAGTAAAGCCTGAACAAGTATGAAACGGTCAGAGAATGTACTCGCCTGATAACTAAATGTCTGAAGAGGATATACTATCTGAGGAGAGGTGTATGGCTCCTAATCAGAGCAATACAAGTCATAATGTATCCACAATGGTAAAAATAAAGTATACAATGCATACTATATGATTCTAGGTCAATCTGGTCAAAAGTCAACTCTTGGTCAACTCAATAGTCAAACTGGGTCACAGGAAGTCATACTAGGTCACAGGGGATCAAACTGAGTCAAATAATGTCAAACAAGGTCAAACAAGTCAAGGTTAGTCAAATCTAGGTTAAAGTCAGCTCTTGGTCAACATTCTAATCAAACTAGTCAAATACTAGTCAACATAATCAATCTGGGTCAAGTCTAGGTCAAACTTAGACCAACTAAGGTTTTGGGTCAAACAAAGACTAGTCAGCAAGGTGATTAGGTCAATGGTCAACTATCTAAGTCAATACCACAAGGTTAAGGTATAACCAATACCTATACAAGTATACCACACATATATATACATATATATATAATACCAACCTTAATCCTATATTCAAGCTAATCCCACATTCCAATCTCAAGTCATGACTTGACTCTAAGTATCTAACTTAACCCATACATATCTTCATCAACATAAGTCCTTCCAGAAAACCCGAGTCACAATAGTATACTCATATATAGGTCAACCCTAAACCAACTAGTTAATAGTCTAGGGTTTAGTCAAAACTTAGTCAACAAGTCCTCTTAAGTCTATCCAAGCCATTTCTAGGTCAATTAGGTCATGGTTGACCTATAGTTGACTTTGGTCAACAATGGTCAATTATCTAGTCAAACTATGTCTACTAGTCAACTAGTTAAACTAGTTGTTTTAGGTCATTCCTAGTCAATTCTAGGTTAACTAGGTCAACTTTGACCTAAGGTTGACTTTGGTCAACCCTTAGTCAACAAGGGTCACTAGTAGTGTTTTTAGGTCATTAGGGTTAGCCCCAAACCATAGGCTAGTATCTTGGCCATAGGCCATTGTCATAGGTTTCTATATAGACCTATACTTAACAAGTTATATATATATATATATATATATATATATATATATATATATATATATATATATATATATATATATATATATATATACTCTATCTATCTACTACCCAAATACCAATATGAAAATACTATATATAATACAACCAACACTCACATATATATATAATGACATAATGAGATCTAATACAAATTGTATATATATATATATATATATATATATATATATATATATATATATATATATATATATATATATATATCAAAAAAAAAATATATATATATATATCAACTTATATATATTACATATATATATATATATATAGATAAGAGAGAGGGACATAGAGTGAGAGAGAGAGAATGAGAGAAAGGGACCGTGAAAGAGAGAGGGAATGGGCTGGACAGTGAATGGGGGGGATTTCCAGTTTCTGGAACCAGAATTGGTCCCCAAACTCACACACACAATACACACACACCTAATATATACATACATGTATATACACATGTACACACATGTGTACACCCTCAAATCTCACATACACACACATATATACATATACATATGTATACAACACTGAAATATACAAATACATGTATAAAACATAACAAAATTCAAATCAAAATTCATTTCTGAAAACTTGGAAAAATGTCCTAAACTTAGGAAAATGTCACTGTGCACTCGACAACAGGGTAAACCCATTTTCATGTCCAAAACCCAACTAAGGTTCGAATCCAGTGGTTGGTAAGTGTGTCCCCATATGTGTACGTGTCGTGTGTGTCAATGGAAGTCCACCACGACACGACACGGCGTGTCCAAGTACTTAAAAACACAATCGGGTAAGTACAGTGCACTGTAATTGGCACTGTATCGTGCACGTGTTCATGTGTCTCGTGCTCACGACACAGGACACGTGAGGTGTCGTGCTCGTGTCCCTAGGTTCGCCTAGGGTCAGGCTAGGTGTCTAGCAACCTGAGTCGTGTCCATGACTCGTGTCCGTACGACACGAAGGCCGTGTCAGTGAGGAAAAATGTGCGCGTACAGTGCAGTGCACGACCAGTGCACGTGTCCTCGTGTCCTCGATAGGACACGAGAGTGTCTCAAACTCGAGGGGGGGCATGACAGAGGTTGCCCCCTCCTCTGTGTCAATTTTCCCGTGTCCTCGTGTCCTACAGTGTCCGCACTAGGTGTCGAGTAGCAGGGAAGGCTGTTCAGTCTCGTGCGCGCGTGTCGAAGGGTCGTATGCTCCACACGTGGCACGTAGAGCCTCGTGCTCGTGTCAGTGGACAGGTGGGGTGGTTAGGTTTGTGTCTAGGTTTCTGTATCGTGTCCACGACTCGTGTGGACACGACAGGAAGTGACAAACAGTCGAGTTTTTCAGTATCACAGTGTGGTTTTAACAGTGTGTTCGTGTCCTGTTTTGGACACGAACACAACTCAAAGTGTGCTCAGTCAACTAGGGTTGTGTCCTACATGTCTAGGGCTACCCAAAAATATAATTTGTTTTACATTTTATCAAAAACAGATCCTCTGTGGCATTTCACCAAACAAGGGTTTATAGGCTAGGATATGTGTCCAATACGGACACCAAACCAACTCTAAATCCTACCAAACTTGACCCACAGTTAGGGTAGTCCTATATGCATGCATTTATGAAAAAAAATAGGATATTAACTAGGTTTGAGGGCATTTACCTATTTGTGCAAATCCAATGAAAAATCAATAAAGAGGGGGTGTGCTTCCTTCAACTTGGTGATATCCAAAGCTCCCAAATTCTTGATTGCTAGCTTCCCTTAGCACCCTTGATATTGTAGGGTCCCAATACAAAAGACTAGAGTGAATTTGGATCAATATTGATCAAGTTGTGGGTGTTTGAAGGAAATGGGATTTTTCTAGGATTAAATTCATGTAAAGATGTTCATGAATGATTTTGATGGGTTAAATAGAAAGTGTGGCTGCTAGGGGGGGTCCTTGGCCGGCCATGGCATGGGGGTGTCCTTGGCCTTTCTTCTAGGTTAAGGCAAGGACTTTGGTGAAAAAGGGTGAGATATTTTGAGGGTTTCAAGCAAAATATCCATAAAGTAATATCTAGATATTTTCATTGCTTTAACCCATGACCAATTATCCATCCTAAAGCTTCTAGGTTAGTAGCTAACCTCTAGATTAGGGTAGGATAGGTTAGGGACTAATCATGGTACTTAACCATGATTAAATAATATTAAAAATCACATAATCTCAAATAAAGTCTAGTAAATTACCAAAATACCCTTTTGGCCAAAAGTCACTAATTTGATGTTCTAAGCCTATGGCTAAGCTCACATGGTCATGGCAACTTCTAGGTTAAGGAAAACTAGGGTTTACACTAAGTTATACTAACAAAATCACAAAGTCATAAGTCGTGACTTAGAAAATAGTTTTAACTAACTAAAAATCACCAAAAAATCATATCATGACTATAATACCATAAATAAATAATAAAAATAATAATTTTTCAAAAATACTCCAATTTCAGAAAACTGGGTGTTACACCATGCAATATGGACATGAAAGATGACCATGCGTGCTCCATCCAGATAACATTCCATAGGCCGAAAAGTCTTTGATGGTCCACATAAGTGCTGCCCGTATCTGGAAATTTTGTTTTCTAGATACATCGTACGTGTTGGAACCTACTTCCCACAGCTGATTCAACTCATCAATCAACGGCTATAAATACACATCGATGTTCCTTTTCGGATTGTTCGGACCTGGGATAATAACGGTGAGAAACATATACGGAGTCTTCATGCACATCCAAGGCGGTAGATTGTACGGGGTAACGATCACAGGCCAACACGAATACTGGGATTCCGAAAGTCCGAATGGGTTAAAACCGTCGGTGCAGAGACCCAATCTGACATTACGCGGATCAGAAGCAAAATCTGGATACTCTCGATCAAAGTGCTTCCATGCTTCTCCATCAGATGGATGATCCAACACTCCTTCGGTATGTTCCCACTTATGCCAACTCATGTTTTCTGCAGTTTCCTTCACCATAAACAACCGCTGCAACCACGACGTCAACGGCAAGTAGTGCATCGAAGAGGTAGGCTTCCTGGCACCGATAGACTTTCCTCTACCACATGCCTTGTAGCGATCGACACTAGGCTTCCTGGCACCGATAGACTTTCCTCTACCACATCCCTTGTAGCGATCGACACCACAAAATCTTCATGCTCTTCATCCTTGTCGTCTTTGTAGTACAATATGCACCGTTGCGACAGGCATCAATTTTTTCGTATCCCATCCAGGGCGATCTAACAATCCTCTTAGACCGGTAGAAGTCTTTAGGCAACTTCGCACCCTCAGGCAATATTTCTATAAGCAACTCCATAAGGCGGTTGTAGCAATCTTACGACATGTTAAAATCGGACTTGATGCTCAACAATCTTGTAACCACCTCCAATGAATGATCCTCACAACCAGGATATAATGGAGTCCTTGTATTCTCCAGCAACTCCATGAACTGTGCAGCTTCGGGGTTCGGTGCCTCCTCAGGTGCATCATGATCATCCGGATCGAAACTAGGCCCGGTCGCGTCGAAAACCATGTTCACCAACCCATCGTCGTAAGGAGCATTGTTGTGGACATCCACATAAGGCTCGTACTCCGATGCTAAAGATACAAGTTTTTCGTGCTCGCTCCACTGATAGTAATTCGGCGTGAAATCCTTCGAGTATAAATGATACGTGACATCCACTTCTGGATGATATTTCAAGTTACGACATCTCACACACGGACACTTAATTTTGGTACCGTCCATGTACTAAGGGAACGCCTTGGCAAACTGCAGGAACTGGTGTACACCCTTTATAAATTCATCTCGTACACCGTATATGTCATCAGGATGATGGTTGTACATCCAAGTACGATTTCGCAGATAGTAATTCAGCTCCATAATTCTTTAAGATAGATACATCAAGGTAGTAAATGATATGCAAGTGTCAAAGCTTTGAAATAGTAGCTCAATCGAGGGATAGAGTTAATTGGAGGAAGTTACTGGGGAAAGTGAAGACCGACATGAACTGATGACTCACGAAAATGAGGGTCTCAAAGCTGGAACAGGTCAAGTTGTGCTTTGGAAAAAGAACTCTTGCAAGCTCTTTTTTCACAAAGCAAGCTATAAATTGAGAATACAGAACAAATAACGAGTTCGTAACTCAAGTATAGAGCATACAAGAGTCGTAAACTCGAGAGATGTTCTGCATTCGTTATATCTTGCTTTGTGCACAAAGAGCTTAACAAGAATAGAACATATCCAAAACACAACTTTACTTGTTACAACTTTGATTCCCAAATTCTCGTTTGTCAGTTCATGGGGTCTATACTTTCCGCAGTATATGTACACATGACATTTTATGTTAAATGGTCAGAGATTATCGGTCATCTTCTTTTCGCATTGCTAACTTTTGTTTCGCGTGTTTATGCGTGCAGTGGTCAGAGATTATCGCGGCGACATATCACCCGTGTCTACAATATTTCATATAGGATGCGTTGTATAAGTCAAGTTTTAGGATATTAGTCTATATATTATGTATAGTCCAACCGAGTCAACTCTAAGCTAAACTAGTCCAACTTGGTCAAACTAGCCATTTCTAAGTTGTATAAGTCAAGTTTTAGGATATTAGTCTATATATACTAGTCTAAACTCTCCCTCCTCTCCAAATACCTGGTACTAGTTAACCCTCCCCCTTTCTCCCACTAGACACACACATACATATACATGATGTATACAACCACACCATAGTTTCCAGGTTCTTTTAACCTAACTTTCCAGTTGGTACAGGTTTTTTACTGTACAGATTAATTTAAATTCTCACAAAAAATTGGATAGTTTGATAATTTAATTTGTAAAAAAATATAAATTCAATAGCTACTATTCGGGAATATTTGTAGATGTTTCAACAGCAAAAATTATCCCTCAGTATATATATATATATATATATATATATATATATATATATATATATATATATATATATATATATAAGATTTAATTTGTTTAAGAAACAAAAACAAGGTTTTAGTCCCACCTTAACGACCTAAATCAAGAGAGAAGTGAATAACTTTAGTCCCCCACACGCTTCTTCAAGCCAAGAATCCTACAAAGACCTTTGGACCATTGCTTCCACACCTTACTTCCTCTTGCTTCTAAGTCACACATTCGTTGTTCTTTTTTTTTTGAGGCAATACTATTACTATCCACTCCAAGATGGAAAGAAGTATGGTGTACTTCCATACATTCAACCTCCTAGTTGTAATCACCAACAGTTATCTATGCATGTTTTCGAAACATACTTTCGTGGACGTTGACAGTTGGGAAGTACGTACACTCTAAAATAAGTGTGACACATGCAAGACAGTAATGGAACTTTGTAAGAGTGAGTAGGAGTTTGGTTGTTTTAGCCGAAGCTAATTTTGTTAGTCTTTCATCCCTATTGAAAACATCTTAGTTTAAGTTGAATTTGGACTGAATCTATCATAAAAAAAAAATCAAATGATGTGATCAGGAATTGTCTTATGGAGGAAGATTGTCCAAGTCTGAAATCTTATCAACTAATTTTTGGGCGGATACAAAAGTTGACCTCGACAAGACTACAAGCCCCATTCGAAATTACCAATGTTAGAGAATCACTAGTGGAAAATGTCACCACGATAGATCCCACGAACTCACTCCACTTAATAACCAATAAATCCACCAAGAGAAATGTTAGAGAAGATAAGTTATGCTAGAAAGCATACACTCAAATACATAATGTAGCTTTAACTTTGTTGCAAATGAGACCAAATATATGAAGGGTTATTTGTATGTTTCTAATTTAATGCTTAATAAATGATAACTAACAAATCCAAATTAACGAATACTAAAAGTAGAATGTGTCGCATAATGTGTCGCATAATGAGACCAAATATATCTCCTTAGCTCATGCAATTACGAATACTAAAAGTAGAATGTGTCGCATAATGAGAATATATGACAGAATTGATATAGAATAATAGAGATAACGGATCGGCTCCGTTAATAGAGGTAGCTAAGTCCCAAAAGTTGTTGGCAAATCCAAATTAATACAAAAATACACAAGTGTAAGTAGGGGATTAAGTGTATAGAGGTGAAATACATATATATATGCATGCTTGGGGGTGTCCACGTGTCCAACAAATGGACACAAAGTGTCCAAAATCTCACGAACACAGTGTATCAGTGAACACATGGTCGTAATGTGTCTCCGTGTCTATTTTGGACACGAAAAACACCTCAATTAGGGTTAGGGTTTACCTTCAGTCTCCTCGCGGTGATGGAGGAGGAGGAGGAGGACAAGTTCGGTGGTGGAGGAGGAGGATCTCGCGGTGGAGAAGGAAAAGGGGCTCGCGGTGGTGGAGGAGGAGGAGGGGCATCGATCGGAGGTGGAGGAAAGGGGTTTAAGCGGCGCCGGAGGGAAGGGGGTCGGGCTATCGTCGAGGTCGGGGGAAGAGGGACGGGAATAAAATATTTGGTGAGAGAGAGAAATGAAAAATCGAACCGAGGAAACCCTATTAGCAGAATTTAGCGACGTCTGTAAATACGTCGCAAAGTGTCGACTTTCCTCTAATATTCGGTGACGCCATAAGCTTCGCGACGCTAAACGTCACTGAACTAATAAAACTGGCGACGTTTTTCGACATATCAACGACGTTGGTTTTTATTACACTAAAGGTAGTCGCAATATGTCGCTGTTTGTCGCTATCAGCGACGTATTGTGATGCTTACTATTGGCGTCGCTAATTCCAAAAATATTAGCGACGTTTTAAGTTGGCGTCGCTAATTTCGTCGCTGATATGACTTATTTTGGTAGTGAGTGAATGAAAATCTAAGCCCAAGCAATCAGAGCAAGGTGAGCATAGTAAGGTTTTAATGATCACTGACGATGTTGCAATGATTGTTCAGGTTACTGCGGTGGGGACTGACTCTGACTAGTGGGTAGACACTGGTGCCACATGCCATGTCTGCTCAAGCAAGGAGTGGTTCACCACCTACACACCAACTTCTGAAGTTGTTATAGTGGCGAACTAGATACTAGCTGAAATGCAAGGGATCAGGACAGTGGTGTTGAAGCTGACTTCTGGGAAGTCTCTGATGCTTCAAGGTATGAAACATGTACCTGCTATAGCAAAGAACCTGATCTCTGGAGGCCTACTCTGTAATACATGCCGAAGGATAGACATCAATGCTGGCCAGATGGTGATGTCCAAAGGGAACATACATCGAAAAAACTTTTTATACCGAAGGAATGTTCAAAATTCAACTTTTAAATTAGTCCAATGTTTCTAATACAATCACTCATTCTGTTTATACTCTTGAGTTATGGCATAATAGACTAGGACATGTTCATTGTAAAAGAATAAACAAAAAGTCTAGTCTAGGACTTATCTCCAAATATGGGGGTAAGGTAAAGAAATTGAGAAATGTGAAGTATGTGCTCAGACGATGATCACAAGGAAACCCTTTCCTCGGGTTAATCGAAGCACAGATCTTCTGGAGTTGGTGCACTCTGATATCTGTGACTTCAAATTGTTCTCTACAAAGGTCGGGATAAAGTATTTTATAACCTTTATTGAGGACTTCTCAAAGTACGTGTTTATTTACTTGCTGAAAGCTAAAGACGAAGCGTTCAAGAAGTTCAAGGAGTTCAGGGCCAAGGCTGAACGACAAACTGGACAACAACTCAAGAGAATAAGAAGTATCGAAGAGGAGATTATCGGTCTCATGAATTCGCATCGTTCAGCAAAGAACATGAAATTGTCAATGAGACTACTGCTACGTATTCTTCTTAATTAACAGAGTAGTAGAGAGAAAGAACAGAACGTTAACAGAAATGATAAACTCAATGTTGTTGACTGCGGGTCTTCCAAAATGCTATTGGAGAGAAGTTGTATTGACGGCCACTTTTATTCTAAATAGAGTGCCTCATGCAACTTCAGACGTTACTCCTCATGAACTCTGGTTCAAAGTCAGACTAAACTTGAATATCATTCGAGTGTGGGGGTGTCTGACATATGTGAAGCTTCCAGATCTGAAGATTCAGAAGCTCGGGACAAGGACTACGAAGACGATCTTTTTGGGTTATGCCGAGAAGAGTAATTCTCGGAGATTTCTTGATATTGAATCAAATAATAACATTGAATCTCGCAACACAGAAAATTTTGAAGACAAGTTTGCAAGGCACAAGAACATTGTTCTTGCGGATATTCCGAAGAACAATAAGAGTGTGCAAGAAATTGAAGTTTTCAATGAGAATATAATCCAAGAAGATGTTGTTGTTGAAACAACGGTTGAACCATAACTCGTTGAGCCATCAGGTAAACGTGTGAGGAGGCCGAAGGACTTCAGAAATTACTTTGTCACCTATCATGCCAGAGACGATATTTTCTGGAAGGAGGCGATAGACAATAAAATTGATTCAATCACCTCGAATAATACTTGGGTGTTGTTTAATCTTCCTGAAGGAGCAAAAAAGCATCTGATGCAAATGGATCTTCAAAAAGAAGATGAAAGCAGATGGAACTATTAACAAGTTCAAGGCTAGGCTAGTAGTCAAAGGGTTTTCTCACAAGCAGGGGATCGACTACTTTGACACGTATGCTCCAGTAGCTTGGATGACCACCATCAGAATGTTGATTACTCTCGCAGCAATATATAAGTTGGTGATACATCAGATGGATGTAAAAACAGCTTTTCTAAATGGCGAGCTGACCGATGAGATTTACATGCAATAGCCAGATGGATTTGTCGTCAAGGGTCTTGAAGACAAAGTTTTCAAGTTGGTAAAATTCTTGTACGGTCTTAAACAGGCTCCCAAGATGTGGCATAAAAAGTTTGACAAGGTTATAAGGTCAATTGGCTACAGGGTCAGCGAGACGGACAAGTGTGTTTATACAAAGTTCGCTGATAGAAGAGGTATAATTGTTTGTCTATACGTGGACGACATGCTGATCCTAGGTACAGATATGGGCTATGTCACGGAGATAAAAAAATTAATCTCGATTAAGTTCAGTATGAACGACTTGGGGGAAGCTGATGTGATCTTAGGGATCAAGATCATTCGGACCGATACTAGACTGGCGCTGTCACAGTCTCATTATATTGAGAAGATGATCGTACGCTACAGGTATCAGGATCTTCCATGGATTGATACGCCTTACAGGTGTGATCTGTCACACCCTAGGACCAGAATACTGGCAAGTAGGGACGAACTAGGCCAGCTATGTATTCCAAAGTACTCCGGTACCACGAAATAACGTATAAACTGTATAGACATGGGAGCTACTACTACAATCCAATAGTCAATCCTAGATCAAACAATCCTAGTATTTCAATCACAGACAAATATAAAAAGTACAAAAAATATAATCATCAGACATAAAATAGTAAAGATCCCCATGTAGAGGCTAAAAATTAAGCTGTGCCACCTATTAAAGTGTTCGATCATCAGATAGCGCCAAAACATTACATTACGCCAAACCATCAAGTTGTGCGGCATCAGGTTGCGCCAACATCTGATTTTGCTAGAGTCAGGTTGTGCGAGTGCCACGTAGCACACCTCCTCGCGCATGTCAATGTGTGGCATGAGAATTAACCAGTACAGCATTGAAGGCCCAATCAAAGGTGCCAGTTGTTGAGTTGCGCCCATGTACAGCCTGACAAGTTGGCGCCACTTGATCAATCCCTATTTAAAAAAAGGGTGACGTGGCGTGCAAGCCACCAACTTCGCAGAGCGTGCCCACTACACTGTCAACGACCACGCACATCTCAATCAAATAATGCCACACGTCCATAGCAGTTGGTGCAAACCGCTCGCACAAGTCGTTATATTGCGCCCGCGTGCAACTTGAAGAAGCTCGCGCAAGGTGATCAAACAGTGTTCAGAACAGAGTGACGTGGCATGTAAGCCACTAACTTCACAGAATATGTCCACTACACTACTCACGACCACGTACATCTCAATCAAATGATACCATGCATCTACAACAGTTAGTGCAACCGTTCGCACAAATGAACAGGAGGCGCGCAACCTGAATCACGTGCAACCCAGAATAACTGCTATAGAGTTATTTCAAGAACTCTTTAAATAGAGTTTCAAATCAATCTCAAAGCATCAAGAACTATCACAATCTCTTGCTAAAGTGTTGTTGCATCTTCCGAAGGTTTGTGTCTTCGATATCACATCGTCCAAGGGATAAAGTGATTGTCTTCTGATCAGATTCCTATAGTTATACTTCCCTAGAAACCAATTGTACTATTGTATTCTTTTCTAAGTTTGTATTAAGACTTTTGTTTTTACAAACAAAATGATGACTCTGCTGGGGACGACTATCTCCTCCGACGAAAAAGTGACAACTCAATGTGATACTGCGTCAATCGATAAGACGCAGAAAATCCTGGTCGTTCAAGTCGAACAGACAGCCTACGAGGCCATGTTTAATGCTGGGGGTGCCAAGCGCACTATTGTCGCTGTTAAGAGCAATACATGCTCCGTTTTGACTCCTAAGTCCTCGACGGCATAATCCCTTGTCTCTGTGCAAATTGCGTCCATCACTGCTTTGGCGCAACCTAAGGGAGACAGTCTTTTGGCTAATCCCTCTACTTCTTCGATTCTGAAATTGAAGAAGACTTTGTCTCGACACACCGCTATCCAAAACAAGGGAAAGCGCCCTTCGGTCTTCTCTTTCCTGGCGCAACCTGTACTTGTTCTTGCTTCTGCACAATTTACACCCATCACTGCTTTGGCGCAACCTAAGGGAAATAGCCTTTTGGCTAACCCCTCTACTTCTCTGACTCTAAAATTGAAGAAGCCTTCGTCTCGACACACTGCTAGACAAAACAAAGGAAAGCGCCCTTTGGCCTTTTATTCTTCGGCACAACTTGCGCATGTTCATGCTCTGGCGTAACCTGCATGTACTTCTGCACTAGCGCAATGTAAAGAGAAGCACTGTTTAGTGACTCCCTCTTTGCCACCAAATCAGAAGTTTAGTGAGAAACTACTAAATCAAGGAAAATGCTTTTTAGCTTTTCCTTATTCTGCACGAATCATTGACTTGGTGGAAAGTACTGCTAATCTAGATAGGAATTCTATTCTCCTTAACAGAGACAACCAAACCTCTGTCGGGAAGATGGGTTCTATTCAGAATAAACCTTCCATGCAAAAGGGTATTATACCTACTCCAAAGAGGTCAGGACAGGATCTACCAACCCTATGTATCTCAAGATTCCGACAAGGCAAACTACTAGTATCTCAAGTAGATGCACAAGTAGCTCCCCTGTCAGACTTGCGCACCTATATCAACAGGTGCCAATCAGGGTCAACTTCGGGAAAATACAAAATATATCAAGGGCAACCTACACCAGTTGCTAACTTACACCAGAGGAAGAATGCTGAGGTAAAAAATTCTATGACTTATGCTAACCAGCTTAGCATGTCCTTGTACACTCAAGGTACGGAACACCTCAGGAACAGGAATCATGTCCCGAATATCGTAAAGGACTACATTCTTGCAACTTCTTCTCATCCTGTTAGTGACCTCTGTGAACTCTTAATACAGAAGCGGAAGGTTACAAATCTATCCCGTCCATCGGTGGACCAACAGCATCATTGCAATCACCACCATGAAGTTGTCATCAAATGCTGTTGTCAGTCGCAAAGCAGTCCATCTTTGACCGTTTGAATTACGTTCAGACTCCTGAACCAGTCCTAGTGGATGAAGATGAATTACTCTATGCTTCTGTCAACATGGCATCTCGAAGCACTCGGGGTAGAAAATGTCCAAGACATAATACATCCCGCAATCCCAATCAACAGTACTTAGATCAAATTCATGAATTCGGTGAAGGAGTTTATCAGTATACTAGATCAAGAAGACGAGAAATAATCGGTCAAAAAGAATCTTCTTGATTCTAACCAAGATTCCTTCAAACAAAAATATATCCCTATCACTTATTCTGGGGGTAGTTCTTTATGTGACTTTGATGCTGACAGTAAAAGTTCTGAAAGGGCCATCCTTTCCACTAGCTCGTCTTCGAGGGATAGAGATGTAATGCCCGTATTTCGGAATACGTATTTTAATGAGGCTTATATGTATTTCGGACCTGTATTTTATTTTATCGGGTTTTGACATGTAATTGTATTTTGGCTCGACTTGCGAATTTTGGTTTTCTTGTAAATTAGGTTTTTGGACCTGGCATGGTTTTAATCCTCGTGGAGAAGGAATTGGTTTGGTTTAGTTTGGTTTGCATTGGACCACTTAGCTAACCTCCACCCTCAACACAACACACCATCCCTCATTAAAATCCCACATAACTTTCTCTCTCCTCATTACTCTTCCATTAAATTTTTTTTATCTTCTTTTTCCTTCCTCCACCAACACCATAGGCAAGTGCACCTTGCCACCAAATAAGCACCCTATTTTATTTGTCCATTAGTTAGATTAGGCCATGGTGAACCACATTAGAACTTGGTATTTTGTGATTTGGAGCTTCCATTTTTTTAGATCTAAGTTTTAACCATTTTCGAATTTTCTTGGTTTTGATCTATTAAACTTAGATTTTTCCTTGTTTTGAGGCTTCCATGTGGAAGAGAATTCAATTTTACACAAGTTAGAAGTTTGAAAATCCAAATTTGGTTTTGTTTTGGCTAAGTTATAAAGATTGGAAATTTGGAATTCATGGGGTTTTCTCTCGGCCTGATGGAGAAGATGACCCTCGGCCAGCGCTCTTTAGCGCAAGGCCGAAATGCGCACCCTTCCTCGGCCAGCACTTTTTAGCGCTGTGCTGACCCGCGCTGGCGCTCTTTAGCTCTAGCGCAACCCGACTTCTCAGCGCACTTGACCGCTGCGCAACCCGACTTCCCAGCGCACTTGACCTCAGCGCAACCCGACTCCCTAGCGCAGTTCGCTCCCAGCGCAACCCAATTCTGTGCAGCTCATATCCTGCGTAGCTCGCCCCCAGCGCAACCCGACCCAGCGCAAGCCGACCCTAGCGTAACCCAACCTCAGTGCAGTTTATTCCCCCAGCGAGTACAATCCCCTAGCGCAATCTGATTCCCAGCACAACCAATTTGCCCATGGTGATTTAGTTTTATTTTCTTGGGCTTGGCTTCTCTTTTGTGGATTGGAGTTTTGAGATCTTGTTCCACACAATACGACTGTCTTGACCCAACACGACTTGGCACGATTTTCGGTATTTTGCTTATGACTAGTACGGTCTTCGTGATTTCTGTGATTTATGATTCTAGTACTTTCTGATCTTCTTAGTAGTGACCCGATGGGGTGCGCTCTTAACTTGTAACCTGTGATTCATAATTAATCTTGGTACAGGATAACTTGATAGTGGCCCGTGGTGGCGCACTCCTGACTTGTAACTTGACTTGACTTGAATGCTGTTGCGATGGCTAACTTGACTCATATTATCAACTCTGACTCCGTGGGTGTTCATTCTTGCTACTTTGTGCAATCCACTTGTCTTGTCTTGTCTTGTCTTGCATCATGTCTAGGACGTGACTCCCTGGTTACCACGGTCAGGGGTTCACACTGAATATGGATTAGGCTAATGACTAGATCAAACTATAGTTCATGGAGAATTTCCAGTCACAGGCGATCTCATTATCTGGGCGCCTTAATGGACTTGTAGCCTGCCGACGAGTAGGGCACATTTCCAGCACACTGTCATGTGTTGCACCCTCCAAGTCACCTAAGGGTATATCGTCTCCTGGACGATGTACCCAACCATACTCTCAACCCACGGAAGGATGACTGGATAGTCTGCAGGGCTTGGGACTGGGAAATTCTCGTTTGCATCTGGTTAGTAATTAGGCTTGTGATAACCCTAGTTAGTTAAGTAGTAAGTCGTAGTATTTGCTTGGCCGCTTGTGAATGGATGGTGTCCAGCCTTGTCTAAGTCTTGTCTAGTCCCTGTACCTGGTACTCCTGAACATGATTGTTTTACTTATCTTTAATAATAAATGGGTAGAGACAAAGTGCTATTCAGGTGAAGGGTTACAACCCCGGTCCTTGTTTGGTTTAAGGGTTGTAACCTGGCTCCCGGAATGGTTCCACGTCCCTAGTCGTTTATTGTCCTGTTGTACTCTTTATTACTTGTACTTTTCTTCTATTCCTTGTGTTTTGATATGCTGGCTTTTGTTCTTATTTCGTGGCCTCCTTGTGGCACTTGCTCTTTCTGGGGTTTGATCCAGCTGGTTTTGTGTGGCCAGATTATGGGGCAGCACCCGAGGATCTACCGAACCTCCAGCCCAATGGTGGCGACTAGAAGGAACCCGGGCTACGAGTGGGTTTTCCATTTTGATTCGCTCACTATATTGTAAAATTATTCTTTTGAGGCATTTAGCCGACGAGCACCTGTTAGCTCGATGCATATTTACTTACTGTCTGCCTACGGGCTGTAAACATGATTAACAAATCCTAGGGTTGATCATGTATGACTTAACTCTTGCTAGTGCTCGTATTTTGTATGACTAGCTTCATGATCAGCTGAATATGTAATATTTGGGACGCCTTTTATTGTATATTTGGTGGTCTAACATCTTGTAACTATATTACTTGCTTGAGATTGAGACAATAGGTTTGACCTTAAGAGACCGTTGGCTTGTAGTAAACCCTCATATCTAGACAGCCGTGACCGTATAGCGAGGTGGATTCTATTTCAATATACATAGCTGGCTATGTACGCCCCCGTTCTCCAGTATTCTGGTTCTAGGGCGTTACATGGTTTAAGTAGAGGCCCATGCAGGTCTTGGCATTCAAGAATACGAGGGTTTACCAAATAGATGTCTCAATAAGTATTCGCCCTTGATCTCTGCTCGTATCTTCAAATCCCTGAGAATCTTGACCTGATCACATGCTTGTATCGTTGATCTGTCCTGGTCCTTCCTTATTGTTTCATGTGTCGTCTTATTCAGCGGCATTGTTCATGGACCTGCCGATCAGTAAGGCGGAGTACCTTCCGTGGACCAGCCGTAACCTGGAGATCAAGCCCTATGGCATATTGTGACATATTTTCCATATTTAGCGACGTCCTATGGCGTCGCTGATTTGACAGATTTTAGTAGTGATAGCTAACAATGTCTTATGCAGGCAAGAGCAAGTGTTATAAATAAATATACAACAATGGCTATCGACCGCGTGTAAGATTCACCAAATTGGTGAACGATATGAATTACTTATGTTAGAACAATATGAATGGCTTATTTTCTAACATTAATGTATGCTTCTTATGTTCCCTCTCAAATATGAATTTTTAATAGACCCTAAAGCAAGATATAAAGATCACAAATCAATAGTGTTCATTCACATAATTTACTACTATTGATTTATAGTGAGATTGGTTACGGCTGCACACTAGTACATATGTGGCAATGTACTGACCCTCGTCTCCACAGGTGCCGGGAACCTAATTGATAATCTTAGACTCCGAAGGCTTGCTATCCGACTCTAGGGCGGTAAATGAGCCAAGCCGTTCGCGAGCTGCTCGAAGCTCGGCTCGATAAAAGCTCATTTGAGCTCGATTCTTTTAGTAAACAAGCTGAGCTCAACCTTTATTTTTGAGCTCGTTTAATAAACGAGCCAAGCTCAAGCTTAGAAGTACTCGGCTCGATTAGCTCGCGAGCTAGATTATTTATGAGCTCGCAAGCTGGCTCGTTTAGAAGTTCGTTTAGGAGCTTGTTTAGAAGCTCGTTTGTTCTTTGTTTAATTCTAATTATATATATATTTGTATAACAATATGGTTGTGTGTATTATATATTTATGTTCTTAATAAGTGATATTAAGGAACTTTTTTAATTAAATTTTTATAAATAAATTGTTAATATTTCAGATACTTGAATTCGAACATAACTAGCTTGAAATCAAGCTCGTTAAGCTAGAAATCAAGCTAAATGAGTTTGAATTAAAGTTGAGCGACAAGCTTGATTTCAAGCTTACCGAATTTGTTTATCAAGCTTGAATCAAGCTTTCTTATCGGGCCAAGCTCGAGCTCAAACCAAGCCAAGCTCAAGCTTAATATAAACAAGCTCAAGCTTCAAAATAAAAAACTTATCAAGCTCGAGCTCGGGATTGAGCTCGAATAATTTTAGTCAAGCCAAGCTCAAGCTCACAAAAGCTCGGCTCGGCTTGGCTCCGCTCGGCTCGGCGCGTTTGCAGCCCTATCCGACTCTTTAGAAGCTTCGCACTCCTTAGAAGTGTCACGATCCGCACCCAGTGTAGGGGCACGAGAAGTGGGTACGTCCAGCCTACGTCGCAGTGTCGGTGGTAGAACGCTGTCCTAGGTCACATACATCTAACAATTATAAGGTAAATATATAATATATACGCTCCGAATGGAGGACAATGTAAATGTACAACTCAATCACAGCTAAGGTAGAAAATACGATAAGATAGATAGATATGAAAGTCGCCAAAAGAAATACAACAGGAGAAGAATTCTAAGAGTCTAAGATAATATCTCCACAACATCCAGAATAACAAAATCCCAAATAAGTACATAATGTATCCAAAGTAAGATAACTAGTCTAGCTAACTAGCCTAGACTACTGGGGTAATGTCTTCTGCAAGGACTGGGTCCTCCTGGGAGTCCAGCTCGCAGGTGTCATCTAGGCCTGCTCTGTAGTATGTAGGACAGAACTCCTCAATGTCATCTGTAATATTTCAACAGGTCTAGTCCGGACAGAAACGAGCACAATACATCTCACGCAGTTCATAATATGACAGGAAATATAAGCATGCTATAGAGTAAGATACATGAAACGCTGAAGAATATATTTAAAGTAAGAGAGATGACTGTAAAGAAATATCTAGTATAAGTAAAGAACTAACAGTGGCTAGTGATATAGAGTACAAGATAGACGTGAACGGCTTGAATTTGCACATGATTATTCTAAGAGTTTGTACATGATTACACTACTTTGGAATTATTCACATGACCATTTATACTCCCCCGTACCCCAATCAATACACAAGGATCTAGATAAGTTATGTTATTGTACATAATTTCACATGGGGGCCCATAAATGGGTGCACATGAAGTATACATGAGGGGCTCTGTGAACATGAGAGTACATGAATCACAAGAGTGCACATGAATGATGAAAGCACCGGAGTACATGATGAAAGTGAAACGCACATGAGATAATGTAACCCGATGCTCCCGAGGGGGATAACATCTCATGAAGGGATCCATATAGTACCAATCCGTGTTAACAACGTGACAGCATCAAGAAAGTAATCTAGAGCATAAATATAAATCCTATCAAGTATGAAACGGTCAGAGAATGTACTCACATGATATCCTAAGTATCCGATGAGTATATATGTCCAGACAGAGTAGATGAGTCCTATTTAGAGCAACACAGGTCACAACATGTCCAAAATGGTAATATTAAACTTTACCATGCATTCTATATGAATTCTAGGTCATTCTAGACTAAAGTCAACTCTTGGTCAACTCTAGTCAACTTCACTAGTCAAACTAGGTCAACTAGGCCAATCCTAGTCCAATCACGTCTCACTAAGCCTAACCAAGCCTAGGCTAGCACTCAAACACAATCAAAGGCCAAACAAGTTATCACACACACAAATACAAACTATGTATATTTATACCTACACAATATATATATATATATATATATATATATATATAGGCATTCACATAGGCTAGTGCCTAATACACAAGCAAGGCACAAACATGGTATACATATAAATAGAGGTGAGTGTGTGTCACACATTGTAGTGGATATTGATATGGTGAGTGTGTGTGTGTATGTGGATAGTTGTATGGTGTATGTGTGTATAGGCATACCTGTGTGGGGTATGTGTGTACGTGTATAAGTTATGAGTGTATTAGTGAGTGACATGTGTGTTCAACTGTGTGTGAGATGAGGATGTGTGTGTGTTCCAGGTAAATGAGTGATAGGATGTGTGTGTGTGTGAGCGATTATTGGCATACATGTGTAATGTGTACAGGGGTACTATGGGTGACAGTGATTAGAGTGTGTGTGTTTGTGTGTGTGTGTGTGTGTGTGTATACAGTTTCATAGTGTGATAGGGTGTGTGTGTGTACAGTTGTGAGGGTGATAGGATGTGTAATGCCTGTGGTTCGTACTACGTATTTTGGTATACGTGTACGTATATTGCAAGTCTCATTGCATGATTTAGTTGGGTATTTTATTGCATGGTTCGGCTTGGCTTGGTTTGGTTTGCTTTTAGGTTCATCATGAACCAAAAGAAAACCCCACCTACCCCTACTCCTTTCCATTTATAGCCGCCCACTCTCTCTCTCTCTCTCTCTCTCTTCATTAATTCTCTTCATTTACTTTTTCTTCTCCACCATTACTTCTTTACCTACCAGGAAGAGAGCTTAGGCAAGTGCAGCTTGATTCATGGAGGAACTCCATTTTTATTGTTCTATTCTCTTCCTTATAAGATTCTAACACACTTTAGTATTTGGCATTTCTAATTTCCACGGCTCAATTTGTGTCGATCTAAGTTTAAAGTATTTTTGGATTTCTTTGGTTTTAATCAACTTAACATTGCTATTTCCATGTTTTGATGGTTCCATGTTGTAGAGAATTTCGTTCTGCCCCATTTTGACCTATGGAAGTCTGGATTCCGACCTCGGATGAAGGATTTATGAGCCTTGAAGCCATGGACTCCATGGTTCTTCTTCTCGGACAAGTGGAGAAGGAGAGCAGTTTCTAGCCGCATGACAGTCCTCAGCCGCATGGCAGAACTTGACCGCATGAATATTCATGCGGCAAGTCTCTCTCAGCCGCATAAGACTCCATGATGTAGCCACATGGACTTCTAACCCGGGCCGCATGAACTTCAGTCTCCAGCCGCATAGGGCCTCGGCATAATTGGCCGCATAAGCTCACTTGAACCAAGCCACATAAGACTTACTCTCTCTCGGCCGCATGAGTTGTCCTTGGTTTTCAGCCGCATGGCACTGCGCCTTCTAGCCGCATGAAGTCTACTCCCTGTAGACGCATAAGGCTTGGGCAATTTCCAGCCGCATAGGACTTCATGATTCCCAGTCGCATATAGTTTGTCTCCTTTCAGCCGCATATGGCCTCGGCCTAATCCAGCCGTATGAACCCCAATACCGCAGCCGCATATGCTTGACAAATTCTTCGGCCGCATAAGGCCCTGGCTACTTCACAGCCGCATAGGCCTTGCCTGTACCCAGCCGCATAAGCCCCTTCCTTCCCGCTGCCGCATGAGCCCGGTTCTCCTGAGCCGCATGAGACCCTTGCGCTCACCCGAGCCGCATGTGCCCGTTCTTTCTCAGCCGCATAAGCTTATTTCCCTTATCTACCTAGCACCTTCCACAGTCTTGATTTCTTTTGTGATTCTATTATTATTATTAATTATTATTATTATTACATCAAAATGTCTCATTTATGCTTATGCCAGGTAAGTTCTGATATGTTCCATAAATACGATAGTGGCCCGCCGTGGCGCACTCTTGACAAGTAAACCGACATGATATATCATGACATGCTGTTACGACAGCTAGCCTAACATGACAAGTATGAATGACCTGGACACCGTAGGCGATTGCGTTTGTACAAATAAATCAGTGCTGTCTTGCATCATGTCTAGGATGGGGTTCCCTGAGTACCACGGTCAGGGATACCTACAATAATCGACTAAGGCTAATAAACTAGAATAATTCAGTAGACATGAAGAGATTTCCCAGCTACAGGCAATCCCGTTATCTGGACGCATTAAATTGGACTTACAGCCTACCGACGAGTAGGGCTCATTTCCAGCACACAGTCACGTGTTACATTCTTCATAAACAGACATTCGACCTGGATAATTGGATGGTCTGCAGGGCTTATGGCTGTTGGGATAATCTCATTGCATCTTGCTAGTAACTAGGCCTGTGACAACCCTAGTTAGTTAAAGTATCAAGCCGTACTTTTTGCTTGGCCGTGATTGATTGGATGGAGTCTAGCACAGCTTAGAATTGTCTTGATCCTGTACAAGATTGTGACATGACACGATTAATTATGCTTGCCTTAATAATAACGATCAGGGGACCAGTTCTGTTCAGGCGAAGGGTTACAACCCCGATCCTTATTTGATTTAAGGGTTGTAACCTGGCTCCCGGAGCAGTTATGCGTCCTCTCTTCGTTTATTGTCTTATTGCACCCCGTGCCATGCTTGTCATGTTTTACCTTTCTTCAATAGCATGATTATTGATACTGGCCTTAATAATAAAGATCAGGGGTCCAGTTCTATTCAGGCAAAAAGTTACAACCCCGATCCTTGTTTGGTTTAAGGGTTGTAACCTGGCTTCCAGAGCAGTTCTGTGTCCTCTCTTCTTTTATTGTCTTGTTACTTTACCAACAAGTAGTTGAGACGGGTTTCTATTCAGGTGAAGGGTTCCAACCCCGGTCCTTGTTTGGTTTAAGGGTTGTGACCTGGCTACTTGAATGGTTTCCTCGTACTCAATTTACTGTTGTTATCTTTATTATTATCAGTTTCGTTTATAATCATCTTTTATATTCTATTGTGATATGCTGGTTTTAGTTCCTAAGTGAAGCCTCCTTTGTGGCACTTGCTCTTTCTGGGGTCTGACCCAGCTGGTTTTCTGTGGCCAGATATCGGAGCAGCACCGGAGGATCTACCTACCTTCCAGCCAGATGGTGACCACCAGGCGTAACCTGGCAACGAGTGGGTTTCTTTTGTCCTCCTACTTTATTGTAAAATTATTCTTTTGAGGCATTTGGCCGGCGAGCACGTGTTAGCTCGTATTGCACCTTTATTTTCTGTCTGCCTACGGGCTGTAACATGATTAACAAATCCTAGGGTTGATCATGTATGACTGAAACTCTTACTAGTCTTGACATTGTGTACGACTAGCTTCATGATCATCCGAATATATAATGTATGGGATGCCTTACTATTGTATATTTGGTGTTCTGACATCTTGTGACTATTATTGCTTGCTTGAGATTGAGATAATAGGCTTGTTCATGACCGTAGGTGACTGATGGATTGTAGTTAAACCCTCATGTATCTAGACAGCCGTGACCGTATAGCGAGGTGGGTTTCACTTCAATTTACGTAGCTGGCTATGTACGCCCCCGCTCTCCAGTATTCTGGTTCTGGGGTGTGGCATGGTTTAAATGGTGGCCCATGCAGGTCTTGTAAATCAAGATATGTGAGGGTTTACCGAATAGATGGCTCAATCAGTACTCGTCCTTGATCTCTGCTCGTATCTTCTGAATGCCTGTAATCTTGACCTGATCACATGCTTGTATCGTTGATCTGTCCTGGTCCTTCCTTATTATACCCTATGTCATCTTCGTCAGCGGCATTGTTCCTGGACCTGCCGATCAGCAAGGCAGAGCACCTCCCGTGGACAAGCAGCAACTCGGAGATCAAGCCCAGCATTCCGGAGTAGCCTCCAGAGTCGTGCCTACCGGAGGAGAGCCACCAGTTCAGCCCGTCCAGCCTACAGAGCCTGATGATGGCACTTTGGTGGGTCTCATCAGGTCATTATTAGCTTCCCAGGATCGTCGAGGAGATGCCATGCACCAGGCGGTGGCAGATGCTCTGACCAGAGGAGGTCATCAGGGTAACAGCGCGGCCAACAGCTTCAAGCGCTTAAACCCTCCCTTCTTCGACGGTAGTGAAGATGCTATCGCTGCTGATGTATGGCTTCAGGACACAGAGGTGATTCTAGAAGCAGCCAGGACTCCAGAAGCCGAGAAGGTGGCCGTGGTGCACCTGCAGTTATTGGATCTTGCCCGCGGCTGGTGGGCGGCGTAGGCCGTTGGATTAGTGGCCCCTATTTCATGGGCAGTATTCAGGGAGAGATTCCAGACCAAGTATTTCTATGTTGTAGCTCGGTACGACCTACAGACGAGGTTTACTAATCTGAAGCAGATGGGCAGGACGGTCGACGGATATGCGGCCAAGTTTTTAAGACTCAGTCGGTTTGCTCCCACCTTGGTAGCGACCGAGTTCGACAGAGCCCAGCGGTTCAGCAAGGGCTCCATCTTAAGATTTTATTGGCAGTGGAGCAGTTTGAGCATCAGACTTTTGATACAGTATTGAGAGCAGCCCGGAGGCATGAGTATACCTCCCAGAGGATCGTGGATAGGACCGGAGATCGGAAGCGCTCCCACAGCCAGATGAATCAGTCATCAGCACCAGCCCCGGCAGCCAGGACTTTGACCATTGGAGCTCCGAGGCAGGTGACCTCAGTAACGTTGGTTCAACATTCAACCCCGACACACCCTCAGCTGCAGAAGCAGAAGCAGTCTTCCGCAGTGTGATGTTCACACTGTGGAAAGCCAGGGCACGTGGTATCAGAGTGTCGCAGAGCACGGGGTTTGTGCTTGGTTTGTGGTGCCCCGAACCACAGGGTTGGAAACTGCCCGAACAGAGGGAGTTCATCGTCAGCCTTCTCTAGTCCTTCAGTTAGAGGACCAGCACCAGTCCAGCAGCAGCTGCAGTACCCGTTCCCGAGGCCGTTGCCGATGCAGGCCCAGGCATTCCAGCAGTAGAGACCGCAGCAGTATGCCCAAGCCCAAGCCCTGATCTAGAGCAGGCAGAGGAATTTTTAGCAGAGGGGACCCGCACCCAGAGGGCATGGTCAAGTGCTAGCTTTGACCATGGGAGAAGAAGGAATAGCACCAGGTGAGGTAGTGGCAGGTACTTTTCTCGTCGACACCTTTCCAGCTTCAGTATTATTTGATTCTGGTGCCTCGCATTCATTTATGTCTGCATGATTCGTGACACGTGTAGGACTGGAGCCCGAGTCATTATCAGTAAGGCTCAATATACTTACTGGTAGTGGGCTTGTGGGAGTAGATAGAGTATTTTTCTCGTGTCGGATCATAGTTAGCGGTAGAGAATTCCCTGCTAGATTGATAGAGTTCCCGATGGCCGATTATGATATGGTCTTAGGGATAGATTGGTTGAGGGACCAGTATGCTAGGATAGACTGCCATATTGGCAGGGTTGTTTTTAGCCTTCCCAGCGAGCCAGAGTTTTTCTTCTCCCGAGGCAAAGTTGAACCTTCTCCTCCAGTGTTGGGGATGGCGGTAGCAGCAGTACAGTTACCCCGAAAAGTCGAAGAGTTTCTAGATGTTTTCTCAGAAGAGCTTCCAGGGATGCCGCCCGAGCGAGAGATCGAGTTCACCATTGACTTGATTCCCGGATCAATCCCAGTTTCAGAGAGAGTCTACAGGATGGCGCCGTCAGAGCTAGAGATATTATACAAGATGATTGAAGAACTTAGAACCAAGGGATTCATTCGTGCTAGTGGATCGCCTTGGGGAGCCCCGATGCTTCTTGTGAAAAAGAAGGATGGTGCGTCCAGTTTATGTGTTGATTATCATACCTTGAACTCAGTGACAATCAAGAACAGATACCCTCTCCCGAGGATAGATGACTTGTTTGATCAACTCAAAGGGGCAGCAGTATTCTCGAAGATCGACTTACGGTCAGGATACCATCAGATCAGAGTCAAAGAGTAGGACATCCCGAAGACAGCTTTCAGATCTAGATATGGGCATTGGGAGTTCCTTGTTATGCCATTTGGAGCAACCAATGCGCCGGCTGTATTCATGGACCTCATGAATTGCATCTTCATACCTTATTTGGATCAGTTCGTGATTGTGTTCCTAGACAACATCCTGGTCTATAGCAAGGGTGAGGCAGAGCATGAGTAGCATCTCAGAGTAGTTCTTCAGATTCTTAGAGAACACCAGTTGTATGCCAAGTTCAGTAAATACGAGTTCTGGCTCGACCGTATTTCGTACTTGGGTAATATCATCACCAGAGGAGGAGTAGAAGTGGATCCCCAAAAGATCGCGGCCATTGAGACGTAGCCAGTGCCTAGCACAGTTACAGAAGTTCGCAGTTTCTTTGGCTTAGCCGGCTACTACCGGCGGTTTGTTTCAGACTTCGCTCAGATTTCAGCGCCATTGACCCAGTTGACCCGCAAGGATGTGTAGTTTGCTTGGATAGCAGAATATCAGGATTCTTTTGAGAAGTTGAAGCGAGGATTGATGACGGCTCCTATTCTCACGTTTCCAGATGGAACCGGGGGATTCTTATTGTATTGTGATGCTTCAGGCAGAGGCTTAGGATGTGTTCTGATACAGCATGGGAAGGTAATAGCTTATGTGTCACATCAACTTTGTGATCATGAGATGAATTACCCAACCCATGACATGGAGCTGGCAGCAGTAGTGTTTGCACTTAAGTTGTGGAGGCACTACTTGTATGGAGATAGAGTGGAGATTTTCACCGACCACAAGAGCCTGAAGTATGAGTTCACTCAGAAGGATCTCAACATGCGTCAGAGGAGGTGGCTAGAGCTACTTATGGATTATGATGTCAACCTGCAGTATCATTCAGGGAAGGCCAACGTCGTTGCAGATGCGTTGAGCAGGAGAGCCGGAGTTTATTTTCTAACAGCGCAACCAGAGCTGTTAGCAGATCTTCAGAAGATGGGTATTGAAGTTATCCTTCCTACCAGTTTGGCATTGATGGCCAGTATGCAAGTTCAGTCCAGTATAGTCGAGAGGATCCGGATGGCACAGTCAGCAGATTCTAAGCTTCAGCGGCTTAGAACAGAATGTGAGACAGGACGAAGACCCGAGTTATGTATTCATGAAGATGGTACACTTCGACCTAGAAAGCATCTTTGTGTACCCAGTGGAGATATCAGACAGAAGATCATGACAGAGGCTCACAGTTCGCAGTATTCTATTCATCCTGGCGGTACAAAGATGTACCGTGATATCCGTCAGCACTTCTGGTGGAATGGTATGAAGAGGGAGATAGCCCGGTTTGTCTCTCGATGATTGGTTTATCAATAAGTTAAAGCTGAACATCAGAGGCCAGCTGGACTTCTTCAGCCCTTACCAATTCCAGAATGGAAGTGGGAGCATATAACCATGGATTTCGTGACTGGATTACCTAGATCCCCAGCTGGTCGAGATGCTATTTGGGTTATAGTTGACCGATTCACGAAGGTGGCTCACTTTCTCCCATTCAGAGTTGGTCAGTCGACGGCTCAGCTAGCAGAGATGTACCTCAGGTAGATCGTCCGACTTCACAGTGTACCAGTCAGTATCACCTCGGACCGAAATTCAAGATTTATGTCATACTTTTGGCGTAGCCTGCTAGAGAGTTTGGGAACTCGCCTCCTGTTCAGGTTACCTTACTTCCCGCAGACAGATGGTCAGTCAGAACGCACAATCCAGACTCTTGAAGATATGTTGAGATCTTGTACGCTCGACTTTGGTGGTTTATAGGAAGATCACTTGCACCTGGTGGAGTTCTCGTACAACAACAGTTTTCAGGCCAGTATCCAGATGGCACCGTTCGAGGCATTGTATGGTAGGAAGTGTCGATCCCCGCTAGCATGGGATGATGTTGGAGAGAGACAGATGCTCGGTCCGAAAATGATTGCTCAGACCGTTGAGGTGGTCAGAAGAGTCAGAGATCGTCTTCGAGTTGCCCAAGATTGCTAGCGTTATTAGGCCGATTCTCATCGACGCCCTCTTGAGTTTTCTGTCGACGACCATGTATTTCTAAGGATTTTGCCTAACCGTGGCGTCATTCGTTACGGCGTACGAGAAAAGCTTAGTCCTCGGTATATAGGGCCGTTCGATATTCTGGAGAGAGTAGGAGATGTGTCCTATCGTCTCGCTCTTCCACCGTCGCTACGTGAGGTGCATGACGTATTCCATGTATCCCAACTACGACGGTATATCCCGGACCCGAGCTATATCCTGGATCATTAAAAATTGGTTGTTGGTACCAACCTTTCGTATGAGGAGAGGCCCGTATCTATATTGGACCGAAGAGAGAAGACACTCAAGAACAAGACTATTAGTTTAGTCCGTGTTGCTTGGGGTCATCATTCTTTGGGTGAGTCAACGTGGGAGCATGAGGATGATATCCGAACGCGAAATCCCGACCTGTTTGACTCGTAAGGTATAATGTCTTCCTTATGCCCTATGCTCTAAATTTCCTTGCTTGAACGAATGACTGCATGATAGACTGCTTGTTATAGCTTGCCTGTGATCAATATAGCTTGTCCTCGTCTCTCTAACCTCTTAATTTAATTTCGAGGACAAAATTCTTTTAAGGTGGGTAGAGTTGTAATGCATGTGGTTCGTACTACGTATTTTAGTATACGTGTACGTATATTGCAAGTCTCATTGCATAATTTAGTTGGGTATTTTATTGCATGGTTCAGCTTGGCTTGGTTTAGTTTGCTTTTGGGTTCATCATGAACCAAAAGAAAACCCCACCTATCCCTACTCCTTTCTATTTATAGCCGGCCACTCTCTCTCTCTCTCTTCATTAATTCTCTTCATTTACTTCTTCTTCTCCACCATTACTTCTTCACCTACCAGGAAGAGAGCTTAGGCAAGTGTAGCTTGCTTCATGGAGGAACTCTATTTTTATTGTTCTATTCTCTTCCTCACAAGATTCTAACACACTTTAGTATTTGGCATTTCTAATTTCTATGGCTCAATTTGTGTAGATCTAAGTTTAAAGTATTTTCGGATTTCTTTGGTTTTGACCTACTTAATATTGTTATTTCCAAGTTTTGATGGTTCCATATTATAGAGAATTTTGTTCTGCCCCATTTTGACCTACGGAAGTCTAGATTCCGACCTCGGATGAAGGATTTATGAGCCTTGAAGCCATGGACTCCAGGTTCTTCTTCTCGGACAAGTGGAGAAGGAGAGCAGTTTCTAGCCGCATGACAGTCCTCAGCCGCATGGTAGAACTTGATCGCATGAATATTCATGCGGCAAGTCACTTTCAGCCGCATAAGACTCCATGATGTAGCCGCATGGACTTCTAACCCGGGCCGCATGAACTTCAGTCTCCAGCCGCATAGGGCCTCGGCATAATTGGCCGTATAAGCTCACTTGAACCCAGCCGCATAAGACTTACTCTCTCTCGGCCGCATGAGCTGTCCTTGGTTTTTATCCGCATGGCACTGCACCTTCTAGCCGCATGAAGTCTACTCCCTGCAGCCGCATAAGGCTTGGGCAATTCCCAGCCGCATAGGACTTCATGATTCCCAGCCGCATATAGTCTGTCTCCTTTCAGCCGCATATGGCCTCGGCCTAATCCAGCCGCATAAACCCCAATACCGCAGCCGCATATGCTTGACGAATTCTTTGGCCGCATATGGCCCTGGCTACTTCACAGCCGTATTGACCTTGCCTGCACCCAGCCGCATAAGCCCCTTCCTTCCCGCTGCCACATGAACCCAGTTCTCCTGAGCCGCATGAGACCCTTGCGCTCACCCGAGCCGCATGTGCCCGTTCTTTCTCAGCCGCATAAGCTTATTTCCCTTAGCTGCCTGGCTCCTTCCACAGTCTTGATTTCTTTTGTGATTCTATTATTATTATTAATTATTATTATTATTACATTAAAATGTCTCATTTATGCTTATGCCAGATAAGTTCTGATATGTTCCATGAACACGAAACCGACATGATATATCATGACATGCTGTTACGACAGCTAGCCTGACATGACAAGTATGAATGACCTGGACACCGTGGACGATTGCATTTGTACAAATAAATCAGTGTTGTCTTGCATCATGTCTAGGATGGGGTTTCCTGAGTACCACGGTCATGGATACCTATAATAATCGACTAAGGCTAATAAACTAGAATAATTCAGTAGACATGAAGAGATTTCCCAGCTACAGGCAATCCCGTTATCTGGGCACATTAAAGTGGACTTGCAGCCTACCGACGAGTTGGGAACATTTCCAGCACAGAGTCACGTGTTGCATTCTTCATAAACGGACATTCGACCTGGATAACTGGATGGTCTGCAGGGCTTGTGGCTGTTGGGATAATCTCATTGCATCTTGCTAGTAACTAGGCCTATGATAACCCTAGTTAGTTAAAGTATCAAGCCGTACTCTTTGCTTGGCCGTGATTGATTGGATGGAGTCTAGCACAGCTTAGTCTTGTCTTGATCATGTACAAGATTGTGACATGACACGATTAATTATGCTTGCCTTAACAACAACGATCAGGGGACCAGTTCTATTTAGGCGAAGGGTTACAACCCCGGTCCTTGTTTGGTTTAAGGGTTGTAGCCAGGCTCCCGGAGCAGTTCTGCATCCTCACTTCATTTATTGTCTTATTGTACCCCGTGCCATGCTTGTCATGTTTTACCTTTCTTCAATAACATGATTATTGATACTGGCCTTAACAATAAAGATCAGGGGTCAAGTTCTGTTCAGGCGAATGGTTACAACCCCGGTCCTTGTTTGGTTTAAGGATTGTAACCTGGCTCCCGGAGCAGTTCTGTGTCCTCTCTTTATTTATTGTCTTGTTACTTTACCAACAAGTAGTTGAGACGGGTTTCTATTCAGGTGAAGGGTTCCAACCCCGGTCCTTGTTTGGTTTAAGGGTTGTGAACTGGCTACTTGAATGGTTTCCTCGTACTCAATTTACTGTTGTTATCTTTATTATTATCAGTTTCGTTTATAATCTTTTATATTCTATTATGATATGCTGGTTTTAGTTCCTAAGTGAAGCCTCCTTTGTGGCACTTGCTCTTTCTGGGGTCTGACCCAGCTGGTTTTGTGTGGCCAGATATCGGAGCAGCACCAGAGGATCTACCTACCTTCCAGCCAGATGGTGACCACCAGGCGTAAACCTGGCAACGAGTGGGTTTCTTTTGTCCTCCCACTTCATTGTAAAATTATTCTTTTGAGGCGTTTGGCCGACGAGCATGTGTTAGCTCGTATTGCACCTTTATTGACTGTCTGCCTACGGACTGTAACATGATTAACAAATCCTAGGGTTGATATGTATGACTGAAACTCTTGCTAGTCTTGACATTGTGTACGACTAGCTTCATGATCATCCGAATATGTAATGTATGGGATGCCTTACTATTGTATATTTGGTGCTCTGACATCTTGTGACTATTATTGCTTGCTTGAGATTGAGACAATAGGCTTATTCATGACCGTAGGTGACTGATGGATTGTAGTTAAACCCTCATGTATCTAGACAGCCGTGACCGTATAGCGAGGTGGGTTGCAATTCAATATACGTAGCTGGCTATGTAAGCTCCCGCTCTCCAGTATTCTGGTTCTGGGGCATGACAGGATGTGTGTGAAATCAGGTTATGAGTGTATCAGTGAGTGATTGTGTTCAACTGTGTGGTCAGTGGGTTAGGAAGTTTGTGTGTGTGTCAGTTTCATAGTGTTCTCAGGTTCAGTCAAGGCAGCAAGTACCTTGTGTGTGTGTAGTGTCATGTACACTAGTGTATAGTGTGTAGGTGTAAACAGTTCATGAGGACTGTGAGCTAGGGAGTGTCTGTGTGTTAGGTTACATAGTATGTGAGTGTTTGTGAACAAGTTACATGGTGTGTGTGTTCAACAGTAAAATGGTCTAAGTCTCAGTAAAAGTATCATGTAATCCCTCTTCCCAGTTCAACACATATATATGCAAAACCCTCATTTCAGAAATTCGAAACCTGTAATAGTTAAACCTATGTATCCTCATTCACACTGCAATCGAGCTCCACATTGAACCCCAACACAAAATCAAATAACTAGAGATGATATCACATATATATAACATTTAAATTACATTTGAAATCAATTTAAACACATTCGAAATCTCAGGAACAACTGGTTACTGTACACGTATCAGCGATAATGGAGAAAAATCTAAATCCAACACAAAATCAAATAAAAATCCCAAATTAATGGTTGGTAAACACTCGTGCATATATCAAGGTGTCCCACGAGTCGTATGGTGTCCACACAATAGGACACGATGTGTCCAGACACTCACGAACACTAGCCAAAACACGGCCACTGCAAAGGCTCGTGCGGTGAGTCCACGAGCTCGTGGACATGACACGACTCACGTAGTCACGTGGTTCTATCCATGTGTTGCCCACACATAGGGCTACACTCTCGACACGACACTTCATGTCCACGGCATGTCTACGCTCTGTATGACACGCGTATCAGAGCCTAGACACGGCTACTGCACAGTGTTCATAAAATCAGTGCACTCACAAATATGATGCAGACACGACATGACTTGACACGCCACTTGGGGGCTGACGTGTTAGTCACTTCCTTAAGACACTCACCAAGTGTCACGTGTCCAAGTGACACAGACACGGAGAACTTGCTGTCGGGTAGCAGGACACTGCCCACATTGTCTGTGCAACGTATCCAGCCCCTCATTCGACATGATACGAAGCCAATGATCGGCTCAGTCATGCACGAAATCCAAGAGCACATGTAGCTCTACAAGTTTGTTCAAAAAGATTTCAAAAACAGCAATAAAATAGCCATTGAGATATTTCATCAAATACCTATAAGCCTACACTGATACGTGTCCGATACGGACACCAAATCAACACGAATTTTCACCAAACTTTTCCTACAGCTAGGGGACACCTAGATGGATGCATCTATAGAATTAAATCAGGAATTTAAGGTGATTTGTAGGGATTACCTATAGAGAGCCAATCTCCAAAAAAAAAGTCTCAAATAGTGAAGTCTCCTTCCTCAAGCAATATCCCAATGACCTCCCCTCCTTGCAAGCTAGCCTCCTTCTTCTTCTACTCCAGATTTGGATTCAAATGCAAAAGATTGGAATCAATTTGGTGGAAAAATGGTGAAAGGGGGAAGAAATTAGGGTTTCCTAAAGGAGAATTTCTAAAAGAGGCTAGTGGTTATGAAGAGACATTATATAGGCTGAAATTAGGTTATAATTGGGCTGTGGTGGCTGGCCATGTAGGGGATTAGGGTTAGGATTTCATGTAAATAGGCTTTAAGCCAAGTTCATAAGCTAGCTAGCTAGCTCAACCCCTTAGCTATAAGTCCAAATACAAAACTCTCCCAATCCTCTCATGAACCCTAGCCACACTCAAGTCAACTAAGACCAATTTAAGTCACATTAGGGTCCTACACCAGGCTAACTAAGTCACTAAAGTCAAAGTCAAACTCTAGGCTAGTCTCTAAAGTCATAACTAGCAAAAGTCAAAAATCATAACACCAATACAATAAATAATAAAATAATCACAAAAACTAAAATAACCAAATTACCCTCAAGACTAAAATGTGGTAGTGACAAATCTACCCTCCTGAAAAGAATTTCATCATCGAAATTGAAAGACGAAACTGAACTGATGAGAAGGATAGATAATCATACCTCAAGGTCCAAAAAGATAAGGGTATCGCTCGCGCATCTCATCCTCCCGCTCCTAGGTAGACTCTCCTGGAGAATGATGCCTCCATGCGACGCGAACCAAGGGTATCACTTGGTTTCTCAGAACCTTCTCTCGTCGATTCAGAATCTCCATAAGCTGCTCTGGATAGCTAAGAATAGATCCCACATCAATCTCTGAGCGATCGAGTACATGGCTAGGATCTGCCACATACCGTCTTAGCTGCGACACGTGAAACACGTTATGGACTCCCACTAGTGCAAGTGGCAAGTCTAGCCGATAAGCCACGTCACCGACTCTTCCACTGATCACGAAATGTCCGATGATGCGTGGGCTAAGCTTCCCACCTCCACCAAAATGTATCGTATCACGTGTCGGAGATATCCTCAAGAAAATAAGATCTCCAACCTAATCACAAACAAGGTCTCAATTACTAATATATTCAAACATGATCAAACAAAATCACAAACAAAGCAACTCCTAATTCTAATCATATCTCTAAACTGTACCTCAAACTCCAAGGATCTGCGGTGGCTATCGGCCCAGTGCCGATGTCTGTCCTGCGCCACGTAAATTTGGTGTCTGATGAGCTTTACCTTCTCGGCTGCATCAACAACCATCTCAGGTCCCAATAAAGCTCGTTCTCCAACATCATCCCAAGACAAGGGTGTACGACATCTGCGCCCGTACAGTGCCTCGAATGGTGACATCTCAATGCTGGACTGAAAACTGTTGTTGTATACAAACTCCAGTAAGTGCAGGTAATCCTCCCAGGATCCTCCAAAATCCAAGACACAAGTTTGCAGTATGTCCTCGAGTGTCTGAATAGTTTTCTCTGATTGTTCGTCCATCTGAGGGTGGTATGCAGTACTAAACTTGAGCTGAGTACCCAAACTAGTCTGCAGACTCCGCCAGAAATGGGAAGTAAAGTGACTATCCCGATCCGAGACAATGCTCACCGGAACTCCATAAATCCTGACAATCTGCAGCATATACATCTCTGCTAGCCTCTCACTAGACGTACCCACTTTAAATGACAAAAAGTGGGCCGATTTGGTCAACTTGTCTACGATGACCCAAATTGCGTCTCCCTCCTAGTGTACGCGGCAATCCAGAAACAAAGTCCATCGTGATGTGCTCCCACTTCCAGTCTGGAATAGGCAATGGCCGCAACAAACCTCCTGGCCTCTGCCTCTCTGCCTTGACCTGCTGACAGACCAAACATCTGGCTACGAAGCGAACTACCTCCCGCTTCATCCCATACCACAGACGTGCTCTCTCAGATCCCTATACATATTGTTAGCACCTGGATGTATAGAGTACTGAGATCGGTGGGCCTCCTGCATGACCTGCTCCCGGAGCTCTCTATTGGGCATACACAGTCTGGAACTGTGCCTCAATGTGCCATCCTCTGCAAGAGTAAACTCATTATCCACCAACCCTGCTCGAACCTGCTTTCGGATACACCATAGAGAAACATCCTCGAACTGTGTCGACTTGATCCTCTCCATCAAGTCCGACTGAATCTGAAGGCCCCACATCCACATCTAAACTCCTAGGACAACCAACTCGATCCCCAGGCTCTCCAAATCTGCTAGCAAGTAACGGTCTATAGTCAAACACATAGCTGTTGGATACCTACTCAAGGCATCGACAACCATGTTGGCCTTTCCTGGGTAATACTGTAGTGAAATGTCAAAGTCCTTCATCAACTCCAACCACCTACGCTGCCTCATGTTGAGCTCATTCTGTATAAATACATACTTCAAGCTCTTATGATCTGTAAAGATCTCCACCCGCTCTCCGTATAAGTAGTGTTTCCACAACTTCAAAGTAAATATAACTGCTGCCAACTCCAAGTCGTGTGTAGGGTAGTTCTTCTTATGGGAACGTAACTGTCTGGAAGCATAGGCAATCACCTTCCCATGCTGCTGCAAGACACAATCCAAACCCTTACCTGAGATGTCACTGTAGATAGTGAACCCTCCTGATCCTGATGGCAATGTCAGAATAGGAGCTGTCGTCAGCCGCTTCTTCAACTCATCAAAAGCGACCTGACACTCCTCTGACCAGACAAACTCTGCATCCTTCCGGGTCAGCCTAGCCAATGGCTCTGCAACCCGGGAGAAATCATGCACGAACCTCCTATAATAGTCTGCCAATCCCAAGAAGCTTCTGATCTCTGCTACTGAACTCGGTGCTGTCCAAGCCTCAACTGCCGTGATCTTCTCCGGGTCAACTGAGATCCCATCTTCAATCACCACATGACCTAAGAAGTCAACTCTGTCCAGAAAGAACTCACACTTCGAGAGCTTTCCATACAGCTCCTCCCTCCTGAGAGTCTCCAGAACCACTCTCAAGTGCTTCTCATGCTCCTCCTCAGTCTTCGAGTACACTAGGATATCATCGATGAACACAACCACAAACTTTTCCAAGTACTGGTGGAACACCTTGTTCATCAGGTTCATGAATACCATCGGGGTATTAGTCAACCCAAACGGCATCACCATGAACTCAAACTGGCCATACTGTATCCTGAATACGGTCTTCGAGATATCCTCCTTCTTCACCTTCAACTGATGGTAACCTGACCTCAGATCAATCTTAGAAAATATCCTCGCCCTACTCAGCTGATCGAAGAGATCGTCGATCCTCGAAATGGGTACTTGTTCTTGATCGTGAGGTTGTTGAGTGTCATGTAATCGATACACATCCTGACCGACCCATCCTTCTTCGATACAAAGAGTACCGGTGCACCCCATGGTGAAGAACTCGATCGGATGAAGCCCTTGTCCAGCAGCTCATCCATCTGCTTCTTCAACTCTACCAGCTCGTTGTTGTTCACCCTATAGACATGCTGAGATATTGGCTCTACACCGGGCACTAAGTCTATAGAGAACTTCATGTCTCTGTCCGGTGGTAATCCTGGCAAATCCTCTGAAAAGACGTCCATGAACTCCGCTATCAAAGGGTGTGGCACTGCCTGCTCCTCAACTGATACTCCATAGAAAACTCTGCTGCTTTGCTCCGCCTGCCGTCGGGTGAACTCGAACTCTAGCTCTCCGGGTGCTCTGAAAATAACTCTACTCCCACGGCAATCTATGCTGGCGTGGTGCCTGCTCAACCAATCCATACCGAGTACGATATCGTAGTTCGGCAATGGCATCATGAGCAGACTCAAATCCAACTCTCGGCCTCCCAAATTAACTCTCTGACCCTTACAAATATCACTAACGAGGATAATACCACCCCCGGTCATGATCTTGTAAGTCCTAGGCAATGATTCAAATACAATGCACGAAGCTGTAAGAAGCCCCTGAATCGAACAATGCAAAAGCTGGAATATAGTTAAGAAGAATAGAACCTGCGATCAGCTCCCCGATAGCCTCTGCGTCCTCAGCTGCCATGGCGAAAGTTCGCCCCTGCTGACCTCCCCTGGCCTACTGCTGATACTGAGCGAACCTCTGCTGTTGAGTTTGTAAGGGTCCCTTCTGCTGCACTGCTAGAGCTCTGGCTCCCGCTCCCTGAGCTGCTCGTCCTGAAGACATGGAACACTCCTTCAGCTGGTGCTCCGCCGAACCGCTGAGTAGGCACCTCCTGAGCCGCTTCCTGCAGTCATTCCATACATGCCCTGGCTTCTTGCAGAAGCCACAACTAACGGGCTGCTGCCAGAGTGCCTGTGGCTGAAACCTCGGCTGCTGCTGCTGCACCTACTGGAAAGGTGTATTGGCCCATTTGTCATGGTCAAACCTGATTTTAATAATTGATCAAACTCTGTCTCGATATAAATGCAAGTCAATTCAGATGTTTACCTACGGCGTTTTGGACACTGCTCAACGATGGATATCTACTATGTTCAAGACTGAAGTCGTTTGCCATTCAGAATGTATTTCCTTCAAAGTAATATAATTTTTTATTTTATTGAGTTTAGGAATACATTGTACACCAAGTCGTACTGGCAAATAGGCTGTCCGGAATGGTTTTTTAAAATCACTCTGTCCTTTTAAAAATGACATATGTTTTTGAAAAATATCCTTTTTACAAAAAGCTTCTGAAGGACTTTTCAAAAGGCCAAATTGATTTTTCTCAAAAATGAACTGGCAGAACCCTAGCAGAACTCGGTCCGAGTTCGGCCAGAGTTCGGCCAAGATGAACGTTAGTGAACGTTTGATTTTGAACTTGGTCACCCTTCAGTTGCGGTTTGTTACAAAGAGTTCTGTCCGAATTCTGCCCAAATTCTGTCATAGTTCTGTCTTTGGAAAAACTATAAATAGAGAAGTATTTCGATCATTTCAAATCACCAATTCACTTTCAATCTCTTTTCTTCTAAAGCTTACATTTCTTCCAAAGAGTTCTCAAAAGCTTACATTTTCAAATCCTAAGCCAGTTACAATCCTCTAGTCGATTTGCCAGTACGGTGCGATCTAGAAGTTTCAAGAGCAATTGTAGTCAGAGGCTTGATAGAAGATACAACTCTTCAAAATTGAAGTTGGTCGAGTTCTTCGTATCAAAGCTCGCGTTTGTAGAAGTTGCAAGTACTTCGAATGAAAACTTGCGATATTTTCCAATAGTGGATTCAACTGGAAGCTAGAGTTCTTCCGACTGGACTAGTCCTCACAAGAGGGAAACCAATATAAATTTCAGTGTCTGCGTTTGCCTTATGTTCACTTTTTTATTTCTGTCATTTACTTTGTGATTATTTTTATATCTGTGATCTAACTGCTAACGAGATTTTTAATTAGAAATATTTTGCTGCCTACTCTATTCACCCCTCCTCTAGAGTATTCTGCTTTACGATTTCGTTCCTACAATTGGTATCAGAGCAGGTTCTCCATCTAGAGGTATATCAAAGCGGGTTATACAGGTAAAGCAAGGTAAAATTGCAGTTATATTCAATTTTTGTATAGATCACAGCATTATATATGGCAACTGTGAAATTCACAAGTGAAGGCCAAGCCACAAACAGACCTCCACTGTTTGATGGCACAAACTACACTTATTGGAAAATACGTATGAGTTTCTTTCTGAAATCTCTTGATTTTGACTTATGGTCTGTAGTTATTGATGGCTATAAAAAGCCACCTCGTATTAATGTTAATGGTATTTTAGTTGAAAAATCCCATGACAAATATACAGAGGAGGAAAAAAAAGGCCAGTCTTGACGCACGTGCTATTAACGCTTTATTTTGTGCTTTAGACAAAACTGAATTCAACAGGGTGTCTACTTGCACAACATCAAACGAAGTGTAGAAACATCTCAAAGTAACCCACGAAGGAACAACACAAGTCAAGGAGTCAAAGATCAGCAGACTTACTCAGGAGTACGAGGCATTCAAAATGAAGCAAAGTGAATCAGTCACTCAGATGTTTACAAGATTCTTGGATATTGTAAATCCTCTGTCTTCACTAGGCAAGGATTACAGTAACCATGAGAAGATTCGCAAACTTCTACGAGCCCTTACAAAGAACTGGATTCCAAAGGCTACTGCAATCATTGAAGGGAACGACCTCTCAACAATGTCTCTAGAAACACTCATGGGTAAGCTACTCACTCACGAGTTAGAACTTCAAGACTTTGAAGATGCTACACCAAAGGAGAAGTCAGAGAAGACGATCGCTCTCAAGGCTCAACATAGAAGAACCATCGAAGATGATTCTGATGACAGCGACTCCGACTCTAAAGATCAAGCTCTTCTGGTAAGAAAATTCAAGAAGTTCATGAGATTTAACAGGAGAACCAAAGACAGCAACAACAACAACAACAACAACGACGAAGATCTTATTTGCTACGGATGCAAGAAGAAAGGACGCATGAAGAAAGACTGTCCAACAGCATCATCATCAAAGAAAAACAGCAAATATGACAAAGGCTATCTGAAGAAATCTACATCAAGAAAGTACGCCAACACAAGCATATGGCATGAAAGTGAAGCCAGCGACTCAAAAGATGAACAATCAGATGACGCTGCAAATGTGTGCTTGATGGCTTGCGATCAGGTAATCACTAATCCTCTATTTAATCCTTATGATAATTTTACCTTTGAGCAACTAGGAGAGGCTTTCAGTGAACTGTTAGATGATTACAGAAAACTGTATGGTAAATATAAAACCTCTAAGAAGGTACTCAAAGAGTACAAAGGTAAAATAGGAATATTTATCGACCTACTAGATCATGTTAGAGATAATGACTCTTCAAATGAGTCTGGTGAGCTTTCATCTATTAAGTTGTTGTTACACGAGACTGTTAAGCTATCCGAAAAAAAAGACCAAACTATTATCCAGTTAAAAGAAGACCTATCTAAGGAGAGAAAGGGTCTCCAGTGTGCACAGGTCAGATTAGAATCACTCACATCTGACTATACTAGATTATATGACACTTCCAAAAAGTTGGAAATTAGTTTAGGAAAACGGCCTGAAGTTGCTGCTTCCTATTCTAACATGTGTCAATTACCGAATCATCGGAACACGCCCAACACTGTCAGACCAAACCATACCAAAACTATGCCCAAGAAGACTAATAGGCATGCATTCTTCTATACTAGAAAATCAAAACCTACCAATCATGCACCTCACACTACTTTCAATACTCAACATGCTAAATGTCATTATTGTAGCCTCATTGGTCATATATCTTCTGCATGTAGAATCAGAAAGTTACTATATTTAAATGTTTATGCATGGATGCCAAAAACTAACCGTCAGGACCCTACAAGAAATAGGTACCAAGAGTTTCATCTACAAATTGCTTTGTAGGTGGGACGCCCTTCACATGCTAAGAAGCAAATGGATCTTCGACAGCGGTTGCTCACGGCACATGACCGGTGACGCTTTATTATTCGCAACACTGTCGAAGAGGAATAAAGAAGGATACGTCTCCTTCGGTAATAATTTAAGAGGATACATAATCGGTATCGGTGACATTGGTAAGGCTCCCTATCTAGTGATTAAAGATGTTTGTCTAGTTACCGAGTTAAAAATAATATACTCAGCATAAGCCATTTAGCTGATCACGGTTATGGTATTAAATTCGTAAAAGATAAATGTACTATAGTTGATAGTTCAACTGGTAGTATTATATTTGAAGGTGTTAGGAAAGACAATATATATGTTTTCTACTTGTTGGAAGATGCTAACAAAGCAGGTAGATGTTTAAAAAATAAAAAAAATAAAAACATTGAGAGTCAACTATGGCATATGAGACTCGGTCATACAAACATGGATACAATTTCAAGACTATCTACAAAGAAGTTGGTACGCGGCTTACCGGATATTTCTTTCAAGAAGGATACGGTATGTAGTAAATTTGAAAAGAACAAAGCTACCAAATCCGCATGCAAATCCAAAAATGCTATAAGTACCACTAGACCTTTACAACTGTTACATATGGACTTATTTGGACCAAGTAGAATTGCTAGTCTGGGTGGTAAGTTATATGCATTTGTCATTATAGATGATTTCTCTAGATATACATGGGTTTATTTTCTTGCACGCAAGAACGATGCATTATCAGAATTCGTCACCTTTTACAAGAAAGTACAGAATGAAAAAGGGTTCATGATTACTCATATTCGTAGTGATCATGGCGACGAATTTGAGAATGCAAAATTTAAGCAATTTTGTGACACACACGGTTATCTGCATGAATTCTCTTGCCCTAGGACTCTGCAACAAAATAGAGTTGTAGAACGTAAGAACAGAACTCTATCTGAAATGGCTAGAGTAATGTTAAACCAGTTTAGTCTACCTAGATACTTATGGGCTGAAGCTGTAAATACAGCATGCTATATTCTCAATAGGGTTCTAATTCGACCTATATCGAAGAAGACTCCCTATGAACTATGGTTTGATAGAACACCAAATGTTTCTTATTTCAAAATCTTTGGTTATAAATGTTTTATTCTTAATACTAAAGATAATTTGAGTAAATTTGATGAAAAGGCCGATGAAGGTATATTTTTAGGTTATGCAGCAAAGAGCAAAGGATACAGAGTCTTCAAAAACCATGATCATCGAAGAATCTATCAATGTCAAGTTTGATGAGCTAAATCAGCACTTAGACGATGATGACAATGAAGACATAATCGTACCAAGTACAGCTACTGCAAAACCTTCACACAAAGATGCAGAACCATCACATCAGGCATCAGTTGAACCTCCAAGCAAAGAAGCCGAAACTAGCAATCTTGAGACTACACCAAAAGAGATGAGATTCTTGGCTAATCATCCAAAGGACTTGGTAATTGGTGAGATTACCAAGGGTGTAAGTACTCGTTCCTCTAATAAAGATATAGCTTCTTGTGTTGCTTTTGTCTCGCAGTTTGAACCCAAAAATATTGATGAAGCATGTAGTGATAATTTTTGGTCAGATGCTATGCAAGAGGAATTAAACCAATTCGAACAGAATCAAGTTTGGGAACTTGTTCCCAAGCCTATTGATCATCCGATCATTGGTACCCGATGGGTATTCCGAAACAAATTGAATGAGAATGGTTTAGTGACTCGTAATAAGGCTCGACTCGTAGCTCAAGGATACAATCAAGAAGAAGGTATCGACTACGATGAGACTTATGCCCTAGTTGCGAGATTAGAATCCATTCGCATGTTATGTGCATTTGCATGTTTTCATAATTTTAAGTTATTTTAAATTGATATCAAAAGCGCATTTTTAAATGGTTTTATAAAAGAAGAAGTTTACGTAGCTCAACCTCCCGGTTTTACTGATTTCAAATTTCTTGAATATGTTTTCAAGTTGAAGAAAGCCTTATACGGTTTGAAACAAGCCCCTCGTACTTGGTACGATCGTCTAAGCTCTTTTCTACTTGATAACGGTTTTTCAAAGGGAAAGGTTGACACTACTTTGTTTATAAAATCTTTGAATAACAATATTCTTTTAATTCAAGTCTATATAGATGATATTATCTTTGGATCTACTGATGATTCTCTTTGACAAGAATTTTTAAAGTGTATGCAGAATGAGTTTGAGATGAGCATGATGGAAGAGCTGAAATTCTTTCTCGGACTGCAAATCAAACAAACCAACAATAGGACGTTCATAAATCAAGCAAAGTACACAAAGAATCTATTAAAGAAGTTCGACATGGAAGCAGTCAAGCCACTTAGCACTCCAATGGCAACTTCAACCAAGCTTGATATTGATGAACAAGGCAAACCTGTCGACATACGTAAGTATCGAGGTATGATCGGTAACTTACTATATTTAACTGCTAGTCGACCAGACATTATGTTTAGTGTTTGTTTATGTGCACGCTTTCAAGCTAATCCTAAGAAATCACATATGTGCGCAGTTAAGCGTATCTTCCGATACCTTAAAGGCACTTCTTCTGTCGGCTTATGGTATCCCAAAACCGCGTCATTTGACCTAACCGGTTATTCTGATGCTGATTTTGTCGGATGCAAAGTAGATAGAAAAAGCACTAGCGGCACATGTCATTTCCTAGAAAAAGCTCTAGTCTCTTGGTTTAGTAAAAAGCAAAATTCAGTTGCATTATCAACAACCGAGGCTGAGAAAAAGTACTAGCGGCACATGTCAATTATTTACATCGAGAATTAGGAATTTTAGATATCAATAATATTAATTAATTTTATTTTATTAATTAATTTATTCGATACTCAAAAACTATTTAGTAGAAGCGAAGCGGTACTTAAGAGTTCCCCGGTGAACCTCCTTTAGCTGGGACAGTACTCTTACAGCTAATCTGAGACAGATGCTGAGTAAAGAATATTAATTTATAAAATAATATTAATTATATTATTTTGAGATTTAAAATTACTAAACTCTGAATTAAACATTTGAAACGAATTAATGAAAAAGATGTGGCCTCATTGTAATTTTTTTTCTTACACATATATAGCCAGGTAACCCTTGGTGAATTCGGCCCGAGTTCGGTCCGAATTCGGCCAGAGTTCGGCTGGATATATATGTACCAGCCAGAACCCGAGGCTCCCTTCTTCTTCATTCTTCCAAACATTCTCAAACAGCAGCAGCTGTGCCTCCAAACCCTAGCTCTTCTCCACCCTTGTTCTTCCAATCTGTGTGGAGATCTTCATCCAAACTTTGGATTCGTGCGGAGAATTTTGTCCTCAACAATATATCCAATTCTTGGAAGGTATAATTCCTTCTCTCCTCCACTTTTAAATTTTTAGGGTTTCTAGAATTTTGGGAAAGAATGCCTAAGTTCAATCCCTTTAAGAGGAAGAAGACCAATGCCAGTGAAGAGGCATCGTCTTCGAATCCGCATACGGATTGTCTCTTTTCTTCGGTCCAATCGGACGACGGTGCATCGGACGAGTTTTACTTTAAAACTTCCGACCAAGCCCTATTATGGTATGCCGATTTCATTATGCGTACTATCTGTACCGGATCACCGATTAAATGGACTGTCTTTTCTGACCACCGCCCTTACTTTGAGGCATTAGGGTTATAATACTTTGTTATCTTACAATTTTCTATTGCTACTAATGCCATTAGATTATTCTATCGTAATTTCGTGTTAGACACTTTCACCGCGAGAACACGTGTCGGAGGGATCGATATCGAATTCACTGATAAAACGTTAGCAAAAATACTTGGTACTCCAAACGAAGGTGTCCCGCTCGATGACATCACTGATTTTGATTTTTCCGATGGTATGACTCTCGTTAGTTTCAAGAATGAGCTTTGTGCGCCCGCACGTACTCGTCCTGGAAAGTTCAAGGCTAATAACTTGAACTTGTTTAACTACGAATTACATCGCATCATCTATTCCACTTTACTTCTAAAATCCACTTCCAAAGATGATGTCACTGCACTTGAGCTTTCTGCTCTATATCACATTCTTAAGGGGATTCCTTTTTCTGCCCCTAAGACTATTATTCAGATGATGGATAGATGTCGCGGAAGAGACCGCAACCTATCTTATGCGATGCTCATCCCACGCATTTTTCAGAGATTTGACATTGACCTATCTACTTGTGTTGTTGACCCTGAACCCAAGTTCCTCAAACTCTCTCGTCGCAACATTGCCACTGTTCCTCCACCTACTGCACCTGTTCCTCCTGCACCTACTCCCACAGCACCTGGTCCTCCTCATTCTTACCCTATGACATTTGAGGGTATTCATCAGCACCTTTCAGATCTGCAGTCATTCTATGTTGACACTTCTAGGGAACATGAGTTCCGTGACGTGACTCAGTTCCAGACTATTGCCAACTCCTTCACAGATCTGAGATTTGCGCAGATGGATTACTCAGCTAGCTCTCTACCTCGAGACCCTTCTGTTTCTGGATACCGCATTGATGATGAGGCGATCCACTCTCTGTTTCAGCCAGGGAACGCTTACGATTGTATCGTACTTCTGGTGCCACTCCTCATACTTCTGGAGCTGGTACTTCTGGAGCTGGTCCATCTGGACATGCTGGCGCTGCAGCCGCTGACGATGATGATGAGGATGATGACTTTTGAGATGTTATGATTTTTGAGACTGATATTTTACCTTATGTTTACTTGAAAATGCTCCGATATTCCAAGATTTTATCAGTACTCTTATTTTAGTTATTATCAGCACTCTTTTAGCTATTATTATTTGTGACTTTTTATAGACATGGTTTTTATTATGCCTCAGTTTGGCATACGTTTCGCTTAGTTTATTATTCAGCATTTTATTTGTTTCAGCTTTACTATAGCATTACTTTTCTTGCTTCCATATAAACTGCCTGTGACAAATACCATGCATGTGTTGTTTATACAATCTCTTTTTTGACTGACTATACCATGCATGTGATGAATGTTTTATATATATATTTCTTGTGTTTCTTCATTGTTTGTTACTTATGCATTTATTGCGGGGGAGCTTTCTCTTTTGCAATTACTTTGCTAAGTGACAACGGAGGAAAAATAGGATCTAACATCTTCATGAATGCAGGTTATGAATAATTTTTCTTTTCTCTGGTATTACACATTTTTGAATTGATCCATACTCAGATGTTATATCGGCAAGGTTTGTCAATTATCAAAATAGGAGAGATTGTTGGCCCATTGGTCATGGTCAAACCTGATTTTAATAATTGATCAAACTCTGTCTCGATATAAATGCAAGTCAATTCAGATGTTTACCTACGACGTTTTGGATACTGCTCAACGATGGATATCTACTATGTTCAAGACTGAAGTCATTTGCCATTCAAAATGTATTTCCTTCAAAGCAATATAATTTTTCATTTTATTGAGTCTAGGAATACATTGTACACCAAGTCGTACTGGCAAATAGGCTGTCCAGAATCGTTTTTTAAAATCATCCTATCCTTTTGAAAATGACCTATATTTTTGAAAAACATCATTTTTACAAAAAGCTTCTGAAGGACTTTTCAAAAAGCCAAATTGATTTTTCTCAAAAATGAACTGGCAGAACCCTAGCATAACTCGGTCCGAGTTCGGTCAGAGTTCGGCCAAGATGAACGTTAGTGAACGTTTGATTTTGAACTTGGTCACCCTTCAGTTGTGGTTTGTTACAAAGAGTTATGTCCGAATTATGTCCGAATTCTGTTAGAGTTCTGTCTTTGGAAAAACTATAAATAGAGAAGTATTTCGATCATTTCAAATCACCAATTCACTTTCAATCTCTTCTCTTCTAAAGCTTACATTTCTTCCAAAGAGTTCTCAAAAGCTTACATTTTCAAATTCCAAGCCAGTTACAATCCTCTAGTCGATTTGCCAGTACGGTGCGGTCTAGAAGTTTCAAGAGCGATTGTACTCAGAGGCTTGATAGAAGATACAACTCTTCAAAATTGAAGTTGGTCGAGTTCTTCGTATCAAAGTTCGCGTCTATAGAAGTTGCAAGGACTTCGTATGAAAACTTGCGGTATTTTCCAATAGTGGATTCAACTGGAAGCTAGAGTTCTTTCGACTGGACTAGTCCTCACAAGAGGGAAACCAGTATAAATCTCGGTGTTTGCGTTTGCCTTCTGATTACTTTTTTATTTCTGTCATTTACTTTGTGATTATTTTTATATCTGTGATCTAATTGCTAACGAGATTTTTAATTAGAAATATTCTGCTGCCTGCTCTATTCACCCCCCCCCCCCTCTAGAGTATTCTGCTTTACGATTTCGTTCCTACAAGGCGCACGGCCCTGACCCTGGAACTGCAGTGGCTGGAACTGCCGCTGCTGCTGCTGATTCTGCTGCTGAAAATGAGGCCTCTTAGCCGGTCCTCCGCTGCCACTGGCTTCCTAAGCGTCTCGTCCCCTCTTGAGCCTCAGCTCAAGATCATCCTCTGCTGCTAGGACACCCACAAGAATCTCCTCAAAAGTGGCACTCCGGTCACTCTTGGTCAAGGACTTGACCTCCTTGACTAACCCTTCCAGAATCTCCGGGCCTTCGCCGTCTCACTGAGTCCCTCAACAAATCTTCCCAGACGGCAGAACTACCCAGCGTACTCTTCGAAAGTCTGACTGCCTTGAACTAAGCTCTCAAACTGCGTCTCTAGGGTGCCAAGAGCTGTGTCAGGGAAGAACTTCTCCTTGAACAGCTTCTTGAAGGCTACCCAAGTCTGTCCCTCTGTACCGCGAGGGTCCGTCTGGTACCATGTGCGGGCCAGGTCCTGCATCTGACTACTTGCCACCTCAATCTGCAGTCGTGCTGAAATCTCCACCAACCGGAAGATCTCCTCGATGTGCTCTATCCAGTTATCCGCATACAGAATCCCCTCAGTGCCGCGAAAGTCCCGCGGACGCATCTTTTGGAAGTCCTGGGTCCCTGGTGTCCTCGACTGATACGGCTGCATCTTGGCTGCCTGCGGCTATGCAATAACTCTCTCCACAGTAGTCAGGGCAAGCTGATGGGCATTCTCTATGCCCTGCTGGAAATGAACGGACTGCTGTCGCTGGGCCTCCACCATCTTCTGAAAGAAGTCGAACAACTGTGCTGCATTAACTGATCCGGAAGGTGGCTGCTACCGAGAGAAATCAGGAATGACGGGGAAGGTCTCTGTAGAGGCGGAGGTGCACCTCCAAATGCAGCAGAAACGCCAACCTGAGTTGGCACAACATGAGCTGCGGTCTCGAGGCCCTGCTGAACAGGACGAGAGGTGGCCGACCTTTCGATAGTATCCCCAGGACCGGAGCGATGAGATCGTGTCTCCATAACCATCCTGAAGACAGATCAAAACAAGAAGCAATTACTGAGAACGAAGTAAAAAATCAAAGGAGGACAGTTTATCTATTCAAAGGAAAGCATTTAATCAACAAGAATTTAGATGGCAAATATTGGATCGAAGTTTTCCTAATATGATTGAGTACCTCAAAACTACATCCAATATCCTACTAGAGGCTGTAGTATTACTCTAGTTCGAATACTACTACAAATCTAGACCTGCATAGGCCACCACTAAAAACGTGTCACGACCCGCACCCAGTGTAGGGGCACGAAAAGTGGGTACGTCCAGCCTACACCACAGTGTCGACGATAGAACGCTGTCCTAGTTCACATACATCTAACAATTATAAGGTACCTGTACAATATATACGCTCTGAATGGAGGACAATATAGAAATGTACAACTCAATCACAGCTAAGGTAGAAAATACGATAAGATAGATCGATATGAAAGTCGCCAAAAGAAATACAACATGAGAAAAAGTCTAAGAGTCTAAGATAACATCTCCACAACATCCAGAACAACAAAATTCCAAATAAGTATATAATGTATCCAAAGTAAAACAAGACAATAAAGTAAGATAACTAGTCTAGCTAACTAGCCTAGACTACTGGGGTAATGTCCTCTGTAAGGACTGGGTCCTCCTGGGAGTCCAGCTCGCAGGTGTCATCGAAGCCTGCTCCGTAGTATGTAGGACATCTCCTCAATGTCATCTGTAATATTTCAACAGGTCCAGTTAGAACAGGAACAAGCACAATACATCTCACGCAGTTCATAATATGATAGGAAATGTAAGCATGCTATAGAGTAAGATACATGAAACGCTGAAGAATATATATGAAGTAAGAGAGATGACTGTAAAAAAATATCTACTATAAGTAAAGAACTAACAGTGGCTAGTGATGTAGAGTACAAGATAGACATGTGAACGGCTTGAATTTGTACATGATTATTCTAAGAGTTTGCACATGATTACACTACTTTGAAATTGTTCACATAACCATTTATACTCCCCCGTACCCCAATCAATACACAAGGATCCAGACAAGTTACGTTATTGTACATGATTTCATATGGGGGCCCATAAATGGGTGAACATGAAGTATACATGAGGGGATTTGTGAACATGAGAGTACATAAATCAATAGAGTGTACATGAATGGTGAAAGCACCGGAGTACATGATGAAAGTGAAACGCACATGACATGACGTAACCCGATGCTCCCGAGGGGGATAACATCTCATGAAAGGATCCATATAGTACCAATCCATGTTAACAACGTGACAGCATCAAGTAAAGTAATCTAGAGCATAAATATAAATTCTGTCAAGTATGAAAGGGTCATAGAATGTACTCGCCTGATATCCTGAGTATCCGATGAGTATATATGTCGAGACAGAGTAGATGAGTCCTATTTAGAGCAACACAGGTCACAACATGTCCAAAATGGTAATATTAAACTTTACAATGCATTCTATATGAATTCTAGGTCATTCAAGACTAAAGTCAACTCTAGTCAACTTCGCTAGTCAAACTAGGTCAACTAGGCCAATCCTAGTCCAATCAAGTCTCACTAAGCCTAACCAAGCCTAGGCTAGCACTCAAACACAATCAAAGGCCAAACAAGTTATCACACACACAAATACAAACTATGTATATTTATACATATATATATATATATATATATATATATATATATATATATATATATATATATATATATATGCATTCACATAGGCTAGTGCCTAATACACAAGCAAGGCACAAACATGGTATACATATAAATAGGGGTGAGTGTGTGTCACACATTGTAGTGGATATTGATATGGTGTGTGTGTGTGTGTGGACAGTTGCATGGTGTGTGTGTGTATAGGTATACCTGTGTGGTGTGTGTGTGTGTACAAGTTATGAGTGTATTAGTGAGTGACATGTGTGTTCAACTGTGTGTGAGATGAGGGGGTGTGTGTTCCAGGTAAATGAGTGATAGGATGTGTGTGTGAGTGATTATTGGCATACATGTGTAATGTGGACAGGGGTATTATGGGTGACAGTGACTAGAGTGTGTGTGTGTGTGTGTGTGTGTGTGTGTGTGTGTGTGTGTGTGTGTGTGTGTGTGTGTGTGTGTGTGTGTATACAGTTTCATAGTGTGATAGGGTGTGTGTGTGTGTGTACAATTGTGAGGGTGACAGGATGTATGTGAAATCAGGTTATGAGTGTATCAGTGAGTGTGTGTGTTCAACGGTGTGGTCAGTGGGTTAGGGAGTGTGTGTGTGTCAGTTTCATAGTGTTCGCGGGTTCAGTCAAGGCAACAAGTACCTTGTGTGTGTGTAGTGTCATGTACACTAGTGTATAGTGTGTGGGTGTGTACAGTTCATGAGGACAGTGAGCTAGGGAGTGTGTGTGTTTGGTTACATAGTGTGTGAGTGTTTGTGAACAAGTTACATGGTGTGTGTGTTCAGCAGTGAAATGGTCTAAGTCTCAGGAAAAGTATCATGTAATCCCTCTTCCCAGTTCAACACATATATATGCATAACCCTCATTTTAGAAATTCGAAACCTGTAACAGTTAAACCTATGTTTCCCCATTCACACAGCAATCAAGCTCCATATTGAACCCCCAACACAAAATCATATAACCAGAGATGATATCACATATATATAACATTTAAATTACATTTGAAATCAATTTAAACACATTCGAAATCTCAGGAACAACTGTTATTGTATAGGTATTAGTAATAATAGGGAAAAGCCCAAATCTAACACAAAATCAAATAAAAATCCCTAATTAATGGTTGGTAAACACTCGTGCATATATCAGGGTGTCCCACGAGTCGTATGGTGTCCACGCAACAGGACACAACGTGTCTAGACACTAACGAACACTCGCCAACACACGGCCACTGCACAGGCTCGTGCGACGAGTCCACGAGCTCGTGGACACGACACGACTCACGTGGAGTCACGTGGTTCTGTCCACGTATTGCCCACACATAGGGCTACAGTGTCGACACGACACTTCATGTCCACGGCGTGTCTACGCTCTGTACGACACGCGTATCAGAGCCTAGACACGGCTACTGCACAGTGTTCATAAAATCAGTGCACTAATAAATACGATACGGACACGACACGACTCGACCCGCCACTTGGGGGCTGACGTGTCAGTCACTGCCCCAAGACACTCACCAAGTGTCACGTGTCCAAGTGACACAGATACGGAGAACTTGTTGTCGGGTAGCAGGACACTGCCCGTATTGTCTGTACGGCGTGTCCAGCCCCGCATTCGACACGACACGAAGCCAATGATCGGCTCAGTCATGCACGAAATCCAAGAGCACATGTAGCTCTACAAGTTTGTTCAAAAAGATTTCAAAAATAGCAATAAAATCGCCATTGAGGTATTTCATCAAACACCTATAAGCCTACACTGATACGTGTCAGATACGAACACCAAATCAACACGAATTTTCAACAAACTTTTCCTACAGCTAGGGGACACCTAGATGGATGCATCTATGGAATTAAATCAGGATTTTAAGGTAATTTGTATGGGTTACTTATAGAGAGCCAATCTCCAAGAAAAGCCCCAAATAGTGAAGTCTCCTTCCTCAAGCAATGTCCCAATGAGCCCCCTCCTTGCAAGCTAGCCTACTTCTTCTTCTACTCCAGATTTGGATTCAAATACAAAAGATTGGGATCAATTTGGTGGAGGTATGATGAAAGGGGGAAGAAATTAGGGTTTCCTAAAGGAAATTTCTAAAAGAGGCAAGTGGTTATGAAGAAACATTATATAGGCTGAAATTAGGTTATAATTGGGCTGTGGTGGCCGGCCATGTAGGGGATTAGGGTTAGGATTTCATGTAAATGGGCTTTAAGCCAAGTTCATAAGCTAGCTAGCTCAACCCCTTAGCTATAAGTCCAAATACAAAACTCTCCCAATCCTCTCATGAACCCTAGCCACACTCAAGTCAACTAAGACCAACTTAAGTCATATTAGGGTCCCACACCATGCTAACTAAGTCACTAAAGTCAAAGTCAAACTCTAGTCTTGTCTCTAAAGTCACAACTAGCAAAAGTCAAAAATCACAACACCAATGCAATAAATAATGAATTCACAAAAACCAAAATGACCAAATTACCCTCAAGACTAAAATGTGGTAGTGACAAGAAGTTTCCTTTGAAGAAGAAGGCCTTTGGCTGAAGGTGGTTATTGTCACATTTTTAATAAAAGGATATGATGTATGGAACAAGTTGTATCTTATTTCAATATTTCTGCAAGTTGTAGCCAAGTTTGGCATCTCATCTCGGTTGTTTGAGAGCCTTATGTTTTCTATGCAAAAGTTATCAATAAAGAGCTTATTTCAGTTTCATCTTTATGTTATTTAATTTCTCTGTGAACTTGCTGCGAACTCTATTCAAAATGTCTCTTTTATAAAAATGTACACGAGCACGCCTTGTACAAGTGCAACTCCAGACTTATATGACATCACGCCTTAGCGAAGATGAACAATTCGGCATGAATCAAAGCGAAGGCGAACGATTTTCCAAATCGGGACGTGACAATTTGGTATCAAAGCACGGCTTTACTTCCGTAGGAATTTCTTGGTTTTAAGATTTCGAAAGAAAACCTTGGTTTTAATGTCCCAAAATGAGATGTTCCATACAATAAGTCCATAAATATTTTATGAGACTACCAAACTTCTCTGTCTTGCAGAGATGACGAAGGCAGGCACCATGAACAATGTGAGTAGCTCAAGGGCGGTAGCGTCAACCGACCCGATGGAGAGGATGCTGGCTATGATGAAAAGTCAGCAGAGGCAGAGCACAAAGAAATTTGAAGCCCAACAAAAGCAGTTAGATACCCTGCAACAGTTGGTCCGATCAGTGGTGAACAATTGGGCTCAATGTCACGCCCCAGAACCAGAATACTGGAGAGCGGGGGACAGACACAGCCAGCTACATACATTGAGGTAGAATCTACCTCGATATACGGTCACGGCTGTCTAGATACATGAGGGTTTAACTACAAGCCATCAGTCTCTTATGGTCATGAACAAGCCTATTGTCTCAATCTCAAGCAAGTAAGTAAATGTTAAAAGATGTTAGAGCACCAAATATACAATAGTAAGGCATCCCATACATTACATATTTGGATGATCATGAAGCTAGTCGTACAAAAGGTGAGGACTAGCAAGAGTTTCAGTCATACATGATCAACCCTAGGATTTGTCAATCACGTTACAGCCCGTAGGCAGACAGTAAGTAAAGTTGCAAACGAGCTAACACTTGCTTGGAAGCTAAACGCCTCAAAAGAATAATTTTACAATGGAGTGGGAGAGCCAAAATAAAAACCCACTCATTGCCAGGGTTACGCCTGGTGGTCACCATCTGGCTGGAAGGTAGAGAGATCCTCTGGAGCTGTTCCGGTATCTGGTCATACAAAACCAGCTAGGTCAGATCCCAGGAAGAGCAAGTGCCACAAAGGAGGCTTCACTTAAGAACTAAAACCAGCATTTAGCACAAAACATAGTTATAATAAAGAATAGAAATATGAAAAATCATGATGATATACGAAAAGATAACCATGGGACTATTCAGATAACCAAGTTACAACCCTTAAACCAAACAAGGACCGGGGTTGTAACCATTCGTCTGAACGGAACTTGGTTTCCCACCATTTATCGATAAAGTAAGCACAAGCATTTAGGTCATGATAACAATCTTGTACAGGATCAGGACAAGACTAGACTGGGTTAGACTCCATCCAATCAATCACGGCCAAGCAAATGAGTACGGCTTGATACTTTAACTAACTAGGGTTATCACAGGCCTAATTACTAGCAAGATGCAATGAGATTGTTCCAACAGCCACAAGCCCTGCAGACCATCCAGGCTATCCGGACGCAAATTAGGGGTTGAATTCATGTGGGTACATCGTTCAGGAAACGTATGTACCCTTAAGTAGCTTGAAGGGTGCAACACATGACAGTGTGCTGGAAATGTGCCCTACTCGACGGCAGGCTACAGATCCCAGGTAGGGCGTCCAGATAACGGGATTTTCTGTAGCTGGAAAATCTCTTCATGACTACTAGATTATTCTAGTTATTAGCCTTAGTCAGTTTCAATAGGTACCCCTGACCGTGGAACTCAGGGGTCCCTGCCCTAGACATGATGCGAGACAGTACTGGTTCATTTGTACAAACACAATCGTCCACGGTGTCCAGGCCATTCATTCTTGTCATGTCATGCTAGCCGTCGCAACAGCATTCAATAGTTCCCAACATGCTTATTAGTCATGTCTCGTCATGTCATGCCATGTCATGTCAGTTACTTGTCATACCATACCATGTACAATTATCAGTCCAATCGTGTCAATCAAGTCAAGGTTATCAAGTCCGTGACAAGAGGGTGCAAGCACAAAAGGGTACATGGGTACGCATAGGGGCTCAAAGCCTTTAAGCGAGAGAAACTACGCTAGGCTAGGGGGGGCCGAGCGTAAAATGGCTTTACGTGAGCAAGACCAAGGAAGAACCCCTCTACGCGAGCAGGACCAGAGGAAGGACCCCTCTACGTGAGCAAGTACTCTACCCGAGCAGCCTCTACGCGAGATTCTATGTACGCGAGACTCTACGCGAGATTCTACGCACGCGAGACTCTACGCGAGCGGGAGTCCCCTGCGTAGAGCTCGAATGAGCTCGGCGTAGAACGGATTACGCGGGCACGCAAGGCGTGTGCGTAAAAAGGGAACACTACGCGGGCACGTGAAAACGTGTGCATAAAGAAGGAGATGCTACGCTGGCACGTGAAAACGTGGGCGTAAAGAAAAGTCACTACGCGGACACGTATAAACGTGTGCGTAAAAGGCTCGTCTTCTCCCCAAGGCCGAGACTTGAAGCCATGGAGACTCAAGAACTCAAGAAAACCCATCTCGGCCAAGACTTGGTGAAATCCAGCCATTCAAAAGCCAAACTTGCGTAAAATCGAAATTCCCACCACATGGAACTCTCCATTTTCGAAAACAACCAAGTTCAGTAGATCAAAACCATGAAGATCAAAAATACTAAAACTTAGATCTACATGAAATGAACCACGAAAATTAAAAATGCTAAGTACTAAAGTGTCTTAGAATCTCGTAAGGAAGACAATAGAACAACAAAATTGAGTTCCTACATAAAGCAAGTTGCACTTGCCTACTGCGGGTGGTCGGTAGAGAAATGAAGAAGAAGAAGAGTAGTAATGGGAAATGAATGAGGAGAGAGAAGGGTTGTTAGGTTAAAAAATGGGGGATGGTGGTAGGTAGGGGTTTGTATACTAACCCAAACCAAACCCAACCAGACCGAACCCAACCGAACCCGATGCATTGCCCAGCCAGAATAAACCACACGAGCCATGAAATGCCAACTAACCCATGCCAATACAAGAAACCCAAGACTAGCCAGCCAGGACAAGTCAAAATACGGGTCCGAGATACGTACACTTATACCAAAATATGTATAACGAAAACCGAGGGTGACACTAAAGGCACTCCAGTCTCAAGAGAGAGCGAGATCGTAGAGGCAGAGGAACCCCAAGCCGCTAAGAAAACAAGTGTCGTGGCCGATATTACTAAGTTCAAGAAAATCTGCAACAAATCATTCAAAGGGACGGAGGAAGCCACCATTGCTATGGATTGGCTAGTGGAAGTCGAGGACCATCTGGAAGCCTTGGGCATTATTGGATCCAAGAGAGTATCATATGCAAAACTGCTGATGGTTTCCAATGCACACTAATGGTGGCAAGGTCAGAAAAGGATCCTTGCATGGGCGAATGGCACGATAAAAATTACTTGGCAAATGTTCTGGGAGGCCCTTCTAGCTCAGTATTTCTCTTCGACTGAGCAGCGAAAAAAGGAATTAGAGTTCCAAAAGCTTGAACAGAAAAACTTGACTGTGAAACAGTACGAGGCAAAATTTTCAAGACTGTCTTAATATGCTATTACAAAGTTCACCGATGAAGCATCCAAGGCTCGTCGGTTTAAGCAAGGCTTAAGGCCTGCTCTGAAAGCTCAAGTTGTGGTCCAGAAGTATAAGACTTTCCAGGAGTCTTACGAACACGCAAAGGAGTTGGACCCCACTATCCTGCGACGGCGCCAGTTCAAGTGTCAGTACAGAATATGCATAACAAGAGACCGAACAATGGTGGTAGATATCAATCAGGCGCCGAAGCGCCAGAATCACGGTGGCTATCAGCGACCTAATCAGGAGGGACCATTCTACTTTAAGTGCCACAATAGAGGGCACATTGCTAATGATTGTCATGTCTTAGAGGGAGGATGCTACAAATGTGGTCAATTCGGCCATATGTCTCGAGACTGTCAAAGAGGGAGAATCCATCAGAACCCTCTGAGGCAGTAGCATCAACAACCATACCAACAGGATCGTGGACTGTTTGCCATGAAATATAAAAGAACAGAACAATTATCGGAGGACCGGACTTTTACTTCACGTTACAAACTCGCTTGTACAAAGAAAGCCTAGGGACAAAAACCTAGGTACAGCAGTCTAAGTACAATTATTTATTTTAGATTATGGGGGGTGACGATAGAGGCTCGAAAAGGCGACGGCAGCCCTGCCTTACTCCTTGGACGATCGGTATGCAGCCTTGGCTCCTGTGAAGAGATGGTTGGCGTTGATGAAGAAATGCTCTTCTTGCTCTCCCTCTATTACTCTTCTGGCTTCTCTCTCCCTCTGTGTATTTTCTCTCTGATTATTGGGGGAGTCTCTCTGTATATCTCGCAAGGAAATGGCACCTTGCTTATTTATAGGAGTGAGGGCATCATTAGGGTTTGGATGATTACCCATTCTCAAAGTGGCGGCGGCCTGATGTTTAATCAATCTGGACCATTAGTTTTAGGCGTGAAGGATCTGGGCCATAAATGTGGATAGTATTGAATCATGTGAATGATTAATGCTGATTGCTTTAAATCTTCATGATTGGTTGTGTCGAGCTCGGATCTCTCACCACGTGTCCCATTGGCTTGATCACGAGCGATACGCCCTGATCTCATTAATTGTGAGGATAACGTTAAATATGGTTATTGGGATCTGGTAAATCTCTGATTGATTTAAAACCACGCGTCCCATAATCACCCTGCTACCAGCTGTCAGGTCATGGGGGCAATTGAATCTCGTCCACGTGTCTTAATGGTGGACCCTGCCAGAGCCGCATGATATCCATGAACCGCATGAGACAATGTCTCAGTGAGCCACATAGGTATAGTACTTGCGAGCCGCAGAGGATGGCTTCTTGGTGACCCGTATAGGTATAGTACTTGCGAGCCGCATGGGACGGCTTCTTGGTAAGCCACAGGAAGATGATTCCTGCCAGCCGCATGGAGCTGTTCTTCAATTGAGCCGCATAGGAATAGCCACGTGGCAATCTTGGATCGTGTCAGAGATTTTCTCCTGTTTCCGAAGAGCCTGTCATTATGACAGGACCATCATGGCACTTTATGCCAAAGCCGTCAGCTGTCAAATCAGAGCATTAAATAAGGCTATTACTTGATGGCTAGCTGTGTGAAGGGATCCCACGGGGACACGTGGTGTTGATCGAGTCGCATCTCTCTGTTGGTCGTTTGTGAGCCGCATATACTTTCGAGCCGCATGAGGCTGGGAGACTCTTTGAACCGCATGGGACTATCCCTATGTAAGTCGTATGGATTCTCCTGCTCCGAGCCGCATGAGACTGAGAGTCTCTCCGAACCGCATGGGACTGCCCCTGTATGAGCCGCATGGAGTTCTCCTGTTCCGAGCCGCATGGAGCATCATTCTGATATTTTTCATGCTTCTACAGGACCCCCTTCAAAGTTTTCAATTTGTAAAATTAAAATACTTTGAATAAGAAGCATGGCCTTTGCTAACCGTATAGATGGTTCAGCCGCATAGATTTATCTGGCCGTATGGACTGTTAGGCCGCATAGACTTTTTGCCACGTGTTCCAACCACGTGTGCAAATCATCTGTATTAAATGCCCTTGATTCGTTTTTTGAATTAACGCCGCCTTTTGGGGGAGGATCCCAAGGGTCAGTTTTGCTTCGACCGAAGCGTTTTGCCCTTATTCTTCTAGGTGGCGTGCGGATCGAGGTGTTTGTTGATTTACGAGCCTCCTTCGCCTATAAATAGGAGTAATTTATTCTTTGAGGGTTTCTTTACCTTCTCTCTTTGCTCGAACTCCTTGTTGCCGACTTCCTTTTCGTCTTCTCCCATCAACGCTCGGCAATGGCTCCCAAGAAGACTACCGCTGCTACGGGCAAGAAGGCCGCATCGTCGTCTGCGGCAGCGAAGGGCAAGAAGACCGCGTCTTCATCGACTGCGGCGGCGAACGTGGCGGCTCCTCCGACGACTGACGTGCCTGTTTTTCACCCCGACATTCATCCGCCTATTGCTGGTAGGACCATCAGCATGAACTGTCATGGCTACGCCGCATATCTTATACGCGAGCCTGTATTTCCAAGTGTGCTGCGTGTCCGACTCGTGTTCGAGCCGCATAGGATATGACCCAGGCCTGAGCCGCATAAAAGTTGTTGTTTGCAGCCGCATAACCATTTCATCATCAGGGCCGCATAAGCTCATCTGGACTGGACCGCATGAGCTTTTTCAAACTGAGCCGCATAAGCCTATTTTGAACTGAACCGCATAAGATCAATTGAACTAGACCGCATAAGCTCATCTGCACTGAACCGCATAAGCCTATTTCGAGCCGAACCATATAAGCTTATTCGAATTGGACCGTATGGGCTCATCCGAACTGAACCGCATATGCTCCTTTCGAACCGAACCGCATAAGCTCATTCGAACTGAACCGCATGAGCTCTTTCAAACTGAGCCGCATGAGGCTATACCGAGCTAAGCCGCATAAGAATCAAGTAGTTTGTGTTTCGGCTATCTTTTTGACTTGTTTCTTTTGTTTTTCTTCAGTGAATCTGCCAGTAAATCCTGCGGGGGAACTTCTGGTTGGCTCGAATCAGTTCGCCTTGGGCGCGCGTCTTGATGACTTAGTTCTTTAAGTGTCCGAGCAGCTCCTTATTAATGAACCTTTGGAGCGACTAAATGCTATCAGGGTTCAATCTTTCTAATTCCTTAGTGACATGATGAGCTCCGGGAAGCCTAATGGGAAGCATCTGAGGCCGGTCTTCCTCTTTGGGGATACGTTGATCATAGAAAACTCCCGAGTGCTGGATGTTTCCGAGAGTTGGGATTTTAATCTGGACGGGATGCCGATTCACACCCCATCATGAAGCGTCATTTCCCTTTTGCGTGGTTCAATATGATCTTATTGGATAGGCAGATGACAGAATCCCTCACTCCCACCAGATCGGGGATATTTGTTGGTAACATCCGTTACAACAAAAATACTGGGTCAGTACGCACGGTCAAGGATCCGGCCAGTCGATCTGTGATGGGGTTAGCTCCGGGTACCTTTATCAACACATCCGGTCCTAACTTCTCATTCTCTCAGGCTGATACCTTCCTGAGCCAGCTTGCTCGCAAAGGGTCCTATCCTGTTGGCAGATTGGTGCTGCCGAGCTGGTTACACCCTATTCCCCCGTGGGCTAACCTGACCTCGTGGATTCTGCAGAACTACGGGAAATTTTTACGAGAAGTCAATCTTTATGATGCTATTCGGGGTACCAGCAACGGATTGCCTGTTAATAAGCCGTTATTCATGGCCCTTCTGGAGATGTATAATCATCAGACAGAAACTTTCTTCACACCTGTAGGGGAGTTGGGGCTCGCTCTTCATGAGATATATGCTGTCTCCAAGCTCCCCTGGGGAGATGAACCCTTCAAAGCGTACACTCCGACAAATGAGGAGTTCCAGGATTTGGATCAACGATTCCCAGGTTTTGTCACTATGTATCAAGAACTGTTGTGTCATCATAGCACCTGTCACCGAACGGCTATCCAGAAAAACGATAGCTCGGAAGGGGACGCTCCCCATACCAACTCTTGGGTCTCATATCTCTTTAAATTTAGTGCTGCTGGTCGAGTTACTTCTCGAGATCGTCAAACTTCTAGGGAAGTAGAAGACTTGGTGCCGACTGCTAGGAGGTCGAAGTCTAAGGGTGACAAATTTGGGAGCCAGATTGACTCCTTCAGCTATTTTTATTATAGTACTCGGCGGCTGTCAGAGAAGGCACTCTTGGCAGGATTTTTAATGGTATGGCTGCGCAATTGTGTGGTCTCAGGAGGGGCAGGTGCTATTGAGAGGATCGGCCGTCACTTCATTCTTCCCGCTGTGAAGTTAGCCTTTGGGGTCAGGCTGGTTCTTCTTCCCGCTATGGTGTGCAGCATTCAGCATGGTCTCTGTGCCTTCTCGTCCAAGTCATCGTTCGTGACGTAGCGATGGACTTTGAACATATAGAGCTACATTATCATTATTTATTGGGATGGCTGCTATTGCATTATCGGTCTTTGATGAGGCCTGGGATGGGAGACGGCGTTACGGACGATGACGCTTTTCTTTTCAGACACCGTCATCAGCCTTGGGAATATAGTACCATGCCGGTGTGTCGGAGGATGCTGGCGAGGGCGGACGGATATGATTTTTTCGTGTCCGTTCCCCGTTTTACCGACCAGGAAGTGAGGAATGTCCATGTTGATGGCGTTGGATCTCCTCATTTCTTACCTGAGAAGATGTGTTTCTGGTTGCGCAACATTCGCCCGGCGTATTTAGTTTATCGCAATCGCAATACCGTGTACCTGGAGCCCTACTTGCCTAGTAGGTTTGCCCGTCAATTTGGGTACAGTCAACTATTCCTTGGGCGTCCCAGTTCCTGCCTGGGATTTGAGGGTAGCATACTCGATGGTATTAGAGCGTGGAGCTACTATGACACTTGTCATACTCGAACTAGCTTCTCGGTTCCTGCAGCAAATGTGATAGGGGAAATCTTGCATATGGCAGCCTTATATCATGTTACGGCAAATCAGCCTCCTCTCGATTTTGACCCGAGGACTAGCTTCATCGTGGGCACTCATCTGGCGGAGAAGGCTACGGTGTCGAGGGCAAAGAAGAAAGGGACGAATAGAGTTCCTACGCCCAATTCTGAGTCTTTTGACACAATTGAGGAAGACAACGAGCTGGACGACGAGGACTCTCTCTTTTCTGGTGGCGAAGCAGAGGCGGGTCAACCGCCCATCATGGCAGATGAGATGATGACGGATCAACCGTCGGTCGTATTAGATGAGGCGGTAGATCAGTTGCCACCGGTATCGGAGGTGGTGCGGGTAGAACTACCGCCTGTCGTGCCTGGTCCCTCGCGTAAGCGAGGCAGGCGTGAGTCTACTGGCGGAGGAGTAGCCTTTTCTGTGAAGAGAGCGGCGGTCGGACCTCGTAGGCTACTTATTACAGAGAGGGGTGAGGATGATGACGATGTCCCGGAGGTAAGCCTATTTTGGAGCTATCTCCTTGTTGTGGCTTTCTTTTCTCTTGGAGCTATGACCTGACCATTTTTTTCTTTGTAGGCGTCTGACGAACCAGGCTCTCCTGAACCATCTACTGCCCCTGGAGTTGATCCGGCCCTTGCTGCTTTGATTAGCGACATGTGTGCCGCGGTCCTTTCTGCGGGGGATCTCTCAGCAGCGGCTGGAAGCTCCCAGGTTGCTGAGGCCTCGGCCCGGGGTGACGAAGGTTTCCTCGGGCCCGTCTCCGAGATAGCTGAACCTTAGCAAGGCGACGCCGATCTCGTTGCATCCCCTCCCGAGGGTGCAGGGGCGGAGGAGTCTATTATACCTGACTCGGAGACTGTTGGTGAAGAGGCTGCGGTGGCTGTAGGCGAACCTCGGCCTCCACACTCCTCCACTGGTAAGATAAGCCAAATATTGACTAGTGAGGGGGCTTATTTGCTCTATCAACATATCCTCCGGGTCAAATCGATTCACGGTTGCCTTGGCCCTACAGGTCCTGACCCTTTACTTTCCACCGTGGATGTTCTTGGGGAAGGCTCGGCCTGCCGTGATCTGGGAGAAAGGAGCGTTTCCTCTCCTTCGCCATCTCATGTCGAGGGGCCTCCCGCCAACCCCGGGCAAATGGGAATGGAGCTGGTGATGGTCTCCACCTCATCCTCTGCTGATCATACGGCTCCGGAGATTGACCTTTCGACCCTGTCGAGCATTCAAGTTCTGCGGGCCGCTGAAGAGGAGTTGGCCGCTGTTCATGCGTCCTTCCGTGCGGAGTTTGTTTCTCTTGTGGCAGGAGCGGCAGATTCTGTTGCGTCTTCTTCAGCGTTGCCGGCTACACTCCCGTTGACACCGGCTTCCTCGGAGGCTCTGGACGAGGTGATATAGGATGTGGTCGACAGCTTCTATCGCCATTTAAAGAGGGGCGTAGATGCTGCTGTAGAACGGGGGACCCCTTTTACTCTGTCTCTGCGGTGCGCTCGGGGTCAGGTCGCAACTTTGAAGTCTCTTCCTGGCGGGGTGGGGTTGGCTGCACTCCTGGAGCCTAAGTTGGCAGAGGCTGATCAGCTTGTGACCCAATTGCTGGCGATACGGCAGGTGGGCTTGCCTGCTGCGATTGAACGGGAGCGGGGCTTCCTCATTGCTGCTCGGTATAGGATCAAGCTTGCTCGAGATACTGTCGGGCCAGTTGTGCAGGGGGACCTTGACAAGTTCTCCGCTTCGTATGACAAGCTGGGTCGTCGAAGTCAGGCTTGTCGGGCTCGGGAAGATTCTGCCTTTCGTGGAATCGCTGACACGAAGGAGCGGATTCTCGCACTCCAGAGGGAGTTGACCTTCTTAGAGTCAGAGCTGGAGGCTGCTCGTGCGGAATAGGAGTCGATCGCTCGGAAGGCCGAGAGGGTTTCCCGATCTTCTGTCAATCTGGAACGGGCCTTTAAGAGATTCGAGGATAACTGGCAAGCTCATGCTCAACTGGAGGACGAGGCGGTGCTGACCCAAGAGGCGGAACGTTGAGCTACCCAGAGGTTTGAGCGGTCGGTTGCCTTGCTGACGGACCGTCTCATGGCGTTATGTGCCCCGGAGCAGTGATCGGCCTTCTGTCTTCTTTTGCTGTCGTTTTCTTTTTCGTCTTTTTGTTTTGATTTTGTAAAGGATGTGATCCTAAATGATGTAGCACTTTGAATTTTGAATGAATGAGCATGTTTCAACTCATCTTCTCTTTCTTGTACTTGCGGTGTTTGTGGAACTGGACTTGCTGGGGGATTATTTGTGGACCTGTTACCCTAGGCGTACCTTGGTTTTAGGTACGGATAACAAGTTTGGTCAGGATGTCCGGAACAGCCATGGCAAAGTGGTCATGGGTGCTCTCGAAATTGGGAAAAAGAATGCCGTAGAGCAGCTGGGTTCCCGGGGCATGGTGAGATGGTGGATTTATGCTAAGAAGCTTAGCAAGGGATATTTGTGGACCTATTATCCTAGGCGTACCCTGGTTCAGGATACGGATAATGGGATGAAAGGAAACCAACATATTTGCTCAGAGGTTATGAGGACATGGCAAGCATGAGGGTTTTACCGTGGAATCTTCCTGCTCAGAGGTAATGAGGACATGGCAGGGGAGACTTCACGGAAGATATTCGTGGTCAACAGAGGACATTTATGGACCTATTATCCTTGTCGTACTCCGGTTGTGGGTACAGATAATAGGTTGAAAGGGAACCGACATACTTGCTCAGAGGTAATGGGGATATGGCAAGCATGAAGGTTTCTTCGACGGAGCCTTCCGACTCAGAGGTAATGAGGACATGGCAGGAGTGGGCTCAATGAAGAGGGGGTACATAGAACGACTCAGAGGTAGGAGAACGTGGAAGTTCTATGCGAGGGGACGGTTTGTTTTTGGTGGAAGTGAAAACGACTCAGAGGTAATGAGGACATGGCCGTTTCGGAAATTTGTGGATCGATTACCCTTTTTGTGCACTGGGAGTGCGGGTAGTGGATCATGAGGGAGGATCTCTTCCAGGAAGAAAGTTCAGAGGTATAATCATACGTGACTTACTATCTGAAAGAGTGACCGGAATGTGAGTTCAGAGGCACCAGTGGGTACATAACTCGGTAATTTAGAATATTGAGAAAGTGTGAGTTCAGCGGCACCAGCGGGTACATGACTCGATAATCTGAAGGGAATGTGGAGGTGAGTTCAGCGGCACCAGCCGGTACATGACTCGATAATCTGAAATGTTGTGGATGTGAGTTCAGCGGTACCAGCGGGTACATGACTCGATGATCTGGAGAGAATGTCGTTTAGACATAATATTTCTTCAGGAACTTGCCGTTGACGGGCAACATGAGAAAGTCTCCGTTTTGTTTTGCGAGGCGGTAAGCACCGTTGGAGAATACTGTCTAAATAATAAATGGGCCTTCCCACTTTGGCTGGAATTTGCCGGCGGTCTTGTGAGTCATGACCATCGGCCTCCGGACTGCCAGAACGAGATCGCCCACCTGGAATGTTCTGATTTTGACCTTCTTGTTGAAGGCTCCGGAGATGCGTGCTTGGTATAGCTCAATTCGTTGCTGAGCCAAGAGGCGCTTTTCATCTAGTGCCTCCAATTCATGTAGCCGACGATGGTGGTTTTCATCCGTCGTCAATTGATGTGTGAGGGCGACGCGTAGTGAGGGGATCTGAGTCTCCAATGGGAGGACTGCTTCACTCCCGTACACCAGGAAGAATGGTGTATTCCCGGTGGCTGTTCGAACTGTGGTGCGATAAGCCCATAAGCATTCACCGAGCTTCTCGTTCCAGTCGTGTTTGTTGGAGGAGACAAACTTCTTAAGGAGTTTGATGATTGTTTTGTTGAATGCATCTGCCAACCCGTTCGCTGCCGGATTGTACGGTGTCGAAGCGACATTCTGAATATGGTGCTTATCGCAAAACCGATAGAATGCGTGGCATGCAAACTACGTACCATTATCATGGATGATCCTTCGGGGCAGTCCAAAGCGATAGATGACGTGATGCTTAAGGAAGCTGATCACGTTTGAAGTCTTAACTTCTGCGAGTGGGACAGCTTCCGCCCATTTAGAGAAGTAATCAGTGATCGCAAGTATGAAGCGATGTCCTCGGGAGGAAGGTGGGGTGATTGGACCAATGATATCCATTCCCCATGCTTCGAATGGCCAGGACGCCACTGTCGGATGTAGAAACTCGGATGGTTGGTGAATGAAGTCCGCGTGGACTTGGCAGGCTTTGCATTTTCTAGCATAATCTGTCGCATCTGCCACCATCGTGGGCCAATAGTAGCCCATTCGTCGAAGGCGATCTTGCAATTTAGGACCGGGCTAGTGGGCCCCGCATACGCCATCATGAGCTTCTCGTATGGCTTCTTTGGCTTCTGCGTTTGACAGACACCGAAGCAGTAATCCGTTGTAGGAGCGGCGATACAGCATTCTCGTCTCTGTATCGTAGAAGAATCTGAGAGAACGCCGTCTGATGGAAGTGGCTTCCTTTGGGTTTTCGGGCAGGATGTCGTAGACGACGAAGTCGATGAATGGTTGTCTCCAATCTGGGGCATCATCGATCGTCTGGGCGGAATAACTCACCACGAATTGCACATTGTTCTTGGGACAGACCAGTTCGTGGCATATCACATCCACTGATTGGCGATCATAGTTCGGAACTGCTAGGGAAGCGGCAAAACCAGCTAAGGCATCAGCTTCGATATTTCGGAGTCTGGGGACATGTTCGATGAAGAACCCTTCGAATGACGAGATGATGTTAATCGCTATTTGGTGATAAGGGATCATGTCTTCGTGGCGGACCTCATATGAGCCCCGTATCTGATTGACGATTAGTTGGGAATCGCCGTATGCTTCAAGGTATTCTACCCCCAGCTCTCTTTCGAGTTGGAGCCCAATGACCAGAGCGTTGTACTCGGCCACATTGTTAGAGCAGGGCTCTATGAGGGAATAAGCACGGTTAATCACCAATCCGGAAGGGGAGATCAGCACCACCCCGACTTCGACGACTATATTGCCTTTAGGTCCGGTCCTCGAAGCACCATCGAAGAACATTCGCCATATAGCCTCGTGAGAGGTTGCATGCGAGTCGACGACCTCATCTGGTATTTCTTCGTATATCCTGGACGACTCCGAGCCTGGATGGGCTGCTAAAAAGTCTGCCAGAGCTTGACCTTTAACAGCCTTTTGTGGAACGAAGACCATATGATAAGGGGACGACAATATCGCCCATGTAGCGAGGCGTGAACTGAGTGCCCCTGGATTAGTCATGAGGACTCTGAGAGGGTTGACTCGTGAGATCACATGTATGGTTTGCCCTGTGACATAATGCCGCGTCTTCTGAATAGCGAACACCAGGGCGAGACATTCCTTCTCCACAGCGGTGTATCGGTGCTCTGGCCCAATCATCATTCGGCTGAGGTAATATATGGCTTGCTCATGGCTTGCGTCGTTATTTTGTGCCAGCAGAGCCCCGAGGGAGTGTTCCATTGCTCGTACATAGAGCAGGAATGGTTTTCCAGGAACCGAGGCCACCAAAACTGGAGGATTTGACAAATATTCTTTGATGCTGTCGAAAGCACGCTGACATTCCTCATCCCATACGAATGAGACTCCTTTTTTCATGAGATGGGTGAACGGTCGACATCGTCCGGAGAGGTTGGAAATGAACCTCCTGATGTAAGCTAGCCTTCCTTGGAGGCCTCTGAGTTCGCGGAGATTTTTCGGGGGACCCATCTCCATGATTGCTTTCGTCTTCTCAGGGTCTACATGGATACCCTGTGCAGTGATGATGAAGCCCAAGAATTTCCCGCTTGATACGCCCAGAAAGGACTTCGTAGGGTTCATTTTCAAATTGTGCACTCGCATTAGGTCGAATACCGTCCTTAGATCCTGCAGATGGTCTCCCTTGCAGCGACTCTTAACGGCTATATCGTCAACATAGCACTCCACTGTCTTGCGTAAGTGGTCTCTGAAGATGATGCTCATGGTTCTTTGATATGTGGCGCCAGCATTCTTTAAACCGAAAGGCATGACTGTGTAGCAGTACGTGCCAATTGGTGTTCGAAATGATGTATGCTTTTCGTCATCAGGAGACATTTTGATTTGGTTGTACCCCGAGAAGCCATCCATGAATGACATACGTTCGAAGCCGCAGGTATTGTCGATCATGATGTCTGTGATAGGAAGGGGGAATTCATCTTTGGGGCACGCCTCGTTCAGATTGCGGAAGTCGATGCAGATTCGAATCTTCCCATTCTTCTTGAGGACGGGTACTATATTGGCGACCCAATCGGGATGTTGTTCCTTACGAATGAAACTGCTGGCTATCAGTTTGTTGACTTCGGCTTCGATCGCGTCCATGATCCCCGAGCGGAAGCGTTGCTATTGTTGCTTGACTGGCTTCGCATCTGGCCTAATGTTAAGTTTGTGAAGAGCAACGTCGGGATTTAACCCTGGCATGTCTTCATAGCTCCAGGCGAACACATCAATGTATTCTCTGACAAGTTCTAGCAGCGACTCCCGTTCTTCGTCTGCTAGGCTTTTACTGACGAAAATTGGTTTTGGAGAAGATTCGCTGCCGAGATCAACCTGTATGACTTCATCTTCAGTAGGAGGTTCTCTCAGTTCGAACCATTTTTCCCATTGTGCATCCAATTGATGGGCCCACGGCTCTAGCTCGAGGATCTCGGGGATGTCTTCGTCTTCCTCGTAAGCGTCGGCGAATGCCATGTTGACTGACAAGACTTGTCTGAACACGTCTCCGATGCTGGTATCCGAGTCAGAAGTTGGTGACCCGGTTGAATGTGACTGCCAGTCGCATTCTTCATCTGAACTCTCAGGGGTCGTGGTAGGCGTTACATACCCTAACCCGCATCGAGTTTTGTTATAGTAGTCCCGTGGTTTGCCCGTCGGGACTGGCGGCTTCAACGGTAATCGTCGCCCAGTGCCGTAGTTCAAACATGGCGTCGTCTCCAGATCATACCCCTGTTTCTGCATGAGATATTTGGATTGGGGGCTATAAAGATACAGAGGCAGTCTTCCGACATCTGACCCGAGGTCGGCTTCCTCTATGGTGGAGGGATACGGGTTGTTCGTCCGGCCGAAGATGATTGGATGGTCCCCTCCCTCGATTATTCGGTAAGCGTCTTCTACTGGAGTAAGCTGGATTGCGACGTACACATTTGTCACCTGTGTGTGTAGGTGAGTGCCTATACCGTGTTCCATAGCATACATTGTACATAGCTTATTGAGCTCGGTGTAGTTCAAAGATAACCCTTTATTGATGAAGTAAGGTATCTTTTCTAGAGGAATTACATCATCTGTGGAAGGAACATCAGTGTGGGCAGCCACATACTTGGCTAGCTCTGGTTCCTCTTCGGCTACCCCCTGTGTGAATGAAGACTGAGAGGACGTCCTGGGAAGCTTGATTGTCAGTGGTTCAGTTGATGGAACAGAGCGTGGAGTTGTTGGCAGACTAGCGACCCCCAGTTTGGCACTTGATGTGGAGCGAGGAGTGGCCGGTTCGCTAGAAGTGTCAGACCTTGCATCGGGGTGACGACCCTTCTTGGGAAGGCGTATCATCAGTGGCTGATCGGAGGGATTGAGCTTCTCCGTTTGAGGCTGACCGACTCTCGGCAGTCTGATTGTTAGTGGCCCTGTTGAGGATCTTGGTACTTGGCCGGACCTTGGCAGCCGGATTATCATATGCTCCTCCTGTGCCAAGAGGCTGATTGTGTCTTTCCGCAGAGTGGCAGTAAGGGGTGCGGACCTTCCCGGTTTGCGAGCTTGGAGATGGATTGTCAGAGGCTCTTCTGATCCTGTGGCCGTTTCGGTACCAGCTTGTTCATTTCCTTCATCAAGGTGCCTCTTCAACTTTTCGTATAGGGAGGAGTCCGAGTAGTAAGATTCGACCCCTTTGAAGGGATCGATGTCAGCAAATTCCGTCTTCACGAAGCCGTGTTTGTCGACATATTTGAAGCACTGGTGTAGCGTGGAAGGCACGATCATGTAATCGTGTATCCATGGGCGCCCCAAGAGGATGTTGTAAGAAGTATCTGCATCTATGACGTAGCAGGTGACTTCGGATTGGAGGTCGCCAATTTGACACATCAGACGAATTTTCCCAATAGGGTAGATCCTGCCCGAATTGAAACCGCTGATGGCGGTGCTTGTAGGCGTCAGGCGATGCATTGGGATGTGGAGATGATGTAGCAGACCCTTCGGGATGATGCTTATGGAAGAGCCAGGATCTATGTGCATCCGATCCACCTTCACGTCGCCGATGTATCCCGTGTAGTATAGCGGGCGATCGTGTAGGTTGGTTTTGATGAGCATGTCCTGCGGAGTGAAGACGATGTTGGGCATTGCTCCCGTGCAGGCACTGTCTTGGAGATCCACGGGTGAGTCCTCCCCGGTGAGGTTGGATTGAGCCAGATAGACATCGGCATTTTGGAGTGCTTCGCTTAATGCAATACGAACGTCCTTGGAGAGTCTTAGGAGTTTGTACAGTGACAACTTGGCCGGTGTGTTAGCCAATTGTGCTAAGATGTCAAAGTTGTAGGGCCTCTCTAGCCCTTGGGCTGCCTCTTTTCGGAGGGATTTGTCGAAGCGAGTCTCCCTCGGCCTAGGCTTGTCGGTCGTCGAAGGCTGAGCCGGTCCCGGAGCATCAGTTGTAGTGGGTTGATGATTTTCAGTTGGATTGTCAACCACAGGTTGGGATTGCACTCCGGACCGCGTGACAACGGCTGTAGCTTCCTCGTTGTCTGCCGAGATTGTGTGGCAGGTCCTGGCTTTTCCACTTTTCTTCTTGTCGGTGGAAGATGGTGTGGGCCGAGTCACTTCTGACACCAAGTCTGGATGGATCCACATGACCTACCCTCGTGATGTGGTGAGGGGTACTAGACTGGCAGCCTGATCTCGGGAAGGTGGAAGATTGGTAATCTTCATTGTCGCTAGAGGGACGGGGACCACCCCGTCTTGAGTCTCCGTCGGAGGGAAGCTGCCGAATTGTACGGACACCATATTGGCCGCCACGGTTACCTCTTCGAAATCGATGGCCAGAGCGTTCGAATCGATGAGGTTCTGGATGTACCGTTTCAGCTGGTAGCAATCGTGTGTAGCATGATGGACATAGCGATGATAATGGCAGTACTTTGGATTCTCCATCTCTGCCGGCCGCGGTTCCCGTCTTGGTGGAGGAAGCTGAATCCTGTCCCCTTGTATGAGCAAGTCCAAGATGGACTTGACGTGACCGTCTTCGAAGGAGTAAGTGATTTGTGGCCATTGTTTGTCTGCTGGCTTCGGCTCAGGTTTTTGTGCTGTATCGGCCACCATGGCCAGCTTTCCCTTGCTGTCCCGATTGTTAGAGGGGCTACCCCCATTATCGTTGTTGGGACGCTTGCCCTTGTTTTCTCCTTCTGAGATGTGCAATCCCAGTTGGTGAGCCTTCTTCAGTCGTTCTTTGGCGCTTGTGGCGCTGATGATGAACGTCTTCCAATCTTTGAATTGACTTTCGCCCATCCAGAGACTGATCGTTGGAAGCAGTCTCTTTTGGCAAATTTCAATTAAAGAGGAATCTGGATTTCCAGAGGGCAGCTTCATGGCGGTTTGGCGGAACCGCTCAATGTAGTTCCTTGTCAGCTCCTTCTCCCCTTGGACGACGTCCATGAGGGTGGACATGGTGACATCCTGCCCTACTTCGTAGAATCTCTCCAAGAACATGCGCTTGAAGCCGGCGAAGGAGTGGATGCAGTTGTCCGGCAGATTGCGATACCAGTCAAAGGCGACTCCTTCCAATGCCCCAATGAATAATCGCGTGAGGATAGCATCATCATGGGGCAGATGGTCGGTGGTGACCTCGAAGTAAGTGATGTACCGACTTGCTGAGGTCTTGCCATCATACGGGTTGATATTGAACGGCTTATATCTTGGTGGAAATGGAACATCCCTCCATTCAGGAGGGTATGGTTGCCGAATTCTGAGGTCTTGAGCATTTTCTCGGGCATGGAACATGGCTCGGAGCTCCTGAACCTCTCTTCTTACTTCTCGGGCCTCATCTGTCGCGGTAGGGGCTGTTATTTCGGGAGGATTGTTGCCCGGGTTCGGTGCCGCCGAATTCGAGTCCACATTGATCGCGGGACCCGCGCTTGTTTGGCCAGGCGTCCCTCCTTGCAGAGTTGGAAGGGCTGCTTTAATCTCGTCTACAGACTTGACCAAAGCAAGTAATATGTCTTCGAGATTGTCGATGCGCTGGCGATCACTGGAACCCCTTTGATTGATGTCTGTCATGAACACCGTCCTTGTATGATGAGAAACGGAAGGGACGGTGGAGGATGTATCCTCCGAGTCATACCCATGTACCGAGAAGTCATCGGGATATGTGGGAATATTCTCTTCTGGTTCGGACTCGGAGGGAACAGTACCCCCAGCCTCAGAGCTTGCTTCGTCTTGAGAGTCATGGATGTCCTCGGGGACATCGGCGTCTGTTGTACCTGATGGGATAGTTGTTTCCCCGGGCTCGTCTCCTTGAAACATCGGATTGATGTGGATGTTCGGAGGAGTGCTACCTCCAGTTCCTACGACCCCCAGCGATGTGGATGATGAATTTCCCATCGCAGCAGATTTCGTCTCTGAACGGGTGTGTTGGAATATTCTGGTAGAGGACAACCGTTTAGACGACAGTTTCTTAGCTGTAGTGGTTGATATCTTGGGGCTGGAGATGCTTGTCTTCTTCCCTCTCCCCTCGGCGGGGACTTTCTGAGTGGAATTACAGGAGACAACAGGAGGTGCCTCGTCCTCTGAGCTCGGATGCTGTAGTCTTTGGAAGACTGACGGCCGGTCTTCCGTCGCTGCCGCGTTGTTGCAACAGCAGTTGACGATGATTTGGGTGCAGTGACGTCCAAGTGAGGACTCGTTGCACACCGAAACCCCTTCTCTTTCCTTGCGCTTGTGGAGGATCGCCTCACGCAGATCAGAGGAACCACTTTGTCCTTTTGTCGCCGGGGGATGGACTCGAGCGGTTCTATACAACTTCCTATCAGAGGCCCGCGTGATAGTCAACGGGATACCCCGACAGTCAGAGGTTGGGGCAGCTGACTGGGCTTGATGAGCCCACGCTGTCCTAGACTTCTTCTTTTTAGCACTTGCGGGTGCGTAATAGGAAGAGTCTAAGTTGAATACCACAGAGTCTGGCTTATCATCCAGAGAACCATCAGGGTCAGGACCGTATGAGAGACGGTCGAAGACTGATCGAGAAGAGCATGGAACGGACGCTATGCGGCTAGGATTGGAAACCGTGCAGGCTGTCTGCATGCGGCTATCTTCTGCTGTCGGATGAGTTGTTCTTGTGCGACTGGGAGTCACGACCGTGCAGGCTGGCCGCATGCGGTTGGCAACTGTGGCCGCATGGCTTTTCTGCAAGCGATTGACTTCAGTGACCGCATGAGTCTCATCCATGCGGTTGGCAACTGTAGCCGCATAAACTATGCGGCTGACAGATGTGGCCGCATGAGTTTTCTTCATACGGCTGGCGGATGCAGCCGTATGAGCTTTCTCCCTGCGGCTAATACCCTTATGCGGCTCGGATCGCATAGAGATTCTCCCTGCCCCTGCAAGTCCAGCATCATAGTGTTTTCTTCTACCGGACTTGGGGACAGCAGAGTTGTCTACGGTCTGAAGTGGGGCCACAGAAGAGTCCTTCTCGCCGTCTTGAGCAACAGAGGGTATCCCGTCGAGGACTTGGGGAGGAGCAAATGATTTTGGCCTCCACTCTTTGTGAGCCTTCGTCGTGCGGGTGCGCTTCTGGACCGGGCCAGCGCTTCCTTCGGAGAGCATCTCTTCAAACGCCTGTTGGTCGAAGCGGACGACCATCTTTTGTTGCGTGGAGCCAAGTTTGGCTGCATCCGACTGCGTCACCAACTCCACAGCCGTAGAGAAGTTTGTCCCCAGCAGAGTCGCTATCGTGTTTGCCATGAAATATAAAAGAACAGAATAATTATCGGAGGACCGGACTTTTACTTCACGTTACAAACTCGCTTGTACAAAGAAAGCCTAGGGACGAAAACCTAGGTACAGCAGTCTAAATACAATTGTTTATTTTAGATTCTGGGGGGTGACGATAGAGGCTCGGGAAGGCGACGGCAGCCCTACCTTACTCCTTGGACGATCGGTATGCAGCCTTGGCTCCTGTGAAGAGATGGTTGGCGTTGATGAAGAAATGCTCTTCTTGCTCTCCCTCTATTACTCTTCTGGCTTCTCTCTCCCTCTGTGTATTTTCTCTCTGATTATTGGGAGAGTCTCTGTATATCTCGCAAGGGAATGGCACCTTGCTTATTTATAGGAGTGAGGGCATCATTAGGGTTTGGATGATTACCCATTCTCAAAGTGGCGGCGGCCTGATGTTTAATCAATCTGGACCATTAGTTTTAGGCGTGAAGGATCTGGGCCATAAATGTGGATAGTATTGAATCCTGTGAATGATTAATGCTGATTGCTTTAAATCTTCATGATTGGTTGTGTCGAGCTCGGATCTCTCACCACGTGTCCCATTGGCTTGATCACGAGCGATACGCCCTGATCTCATTAATTGTGAGGATAACGTTAAATATGGTTATTGGGATCTGGTAAATCTCTGATTGATTTAAAACCGCGCGTCCCATAATCACCCTGCTACCAGCTGTCAGGTCATGGGGACAATTGAATCTCTGCCACGTGTCTTAATGGTGGACCCTGCTAGAGCCGCATGATATCCATGAACCGCATGAGACAGCGTCTCAGTGAGCCGCATAGGTATAGTACTTGCGAGCCGCAGGAGACGGCTTCTTGGTGAGCCGCATAGGTATAGTACTTGCGAGCCGCATGGGACGGCTTCTTGGTAAGCCGCAGGAAGATGATTCCTGCCAGCCGCATGGAGCTGTTCTTCAATTGAGCCGCATGGGAATAGCCACGTGGCAATCTTGGATCGTGTAAGAGATTTTCTCCTGTTACCGAAGAGCCTGTCATTATGACAGGACCATCATGGCACTTTATGCCAAAGCCGTCAGCTGTCAAATCAGAGCATTAAATAAGGCCATTACTTGATGGCCAGCTGTGTGAAGGGATCCCACGGGGACACGTGGTGTTGATCGAGCCGCATCTCTCTGTTGGTCGTTTGTGGGCCGCATATACTTCCGAGCCGCATGAGGCTGGGAGACTCTTTGAACCGCATGGGACTGTCCCTATGTAAGCCGTATGGATTCTCCTGCTCCGAGCCGCATGAGACTGAGAGTCTCTCCGAACCGCATGGGACTGCCCTTGTATGAGCCGTATGGAGTTCTCCTGTTCCGAGCCGCATGGAGCATCATTCTGATATTTTCCATGCTTCTACATGGACAGGCACCACGACCCCATCAGCTGGCACAGAATCAGAGGCCCGGTGCTCAGGGCCGAGTCTTTGCATTGACTCGGGAGGAGACACTTGCATCAGATTCTGTCGTGACAGGTATATTGTTATTTAATGGCATTCCTGCACGTACTTTATTTGATTCTGGTGTCACACATAGTTTTATATCTGAAGATTATGTTAAAGAACATGAAATAAAAATGTCAATGCTGAATGTATATCTAAGTGTTAGTACTCCATCGGGAGTGGAGATGCCTACTAACATGATATGTAGGGATGGTTACATATGTATCAGAGACATGAAGCAATCATTGGATGTCATCGTGTGCTTGGTATCAAAGAATATGATATCATTCTGGGAATGGATTAAGTGCATGTTGTGCGACGATTGACTGTGCGAAGAAGCGAGTTATGTTTTGTCTTCCTGGAGAAACAGAATTCTCTTATACGGCCGGTTCGTCGGCGAAGGCATAGATGGTGATTTTGGCTACTACAACCCGACAAATATTATATTCCAGCTGCGAAGGGTACCTTGCTTCTGTTCGAGAGACACGCAAGAATGGTGCAGACTCAGCTAACACTGAAGTCGTGACCAAATTTTCTGATGTGTTTTCTGACGAGATACCCGGAATGTCTTCGAACCGAGAGATTGAATTCACTATCGATACTTTCCCAAATACTCGTCCGATCTCAAGGGCCCCGTATAGGATGGCGCCTGCTGAATTAAAGAAACTCAAAGTGAAATTACAAGAATTGTTGGACAGGGATATATCAGACCGAGTGTTTCTCCATGGGGTGCTCCGGTGCTATTCCTAAAGAAGAAAGATGGATCGATGCGACTGTGCATCGACTATCGTGAGAAGAACAAAGTTACAATTCGAAATAAGTACCCATTACCTCGAATAGAAGACCTCTTCGACCAACTGCAAGGGGCATCTGTATTTTCAATGATTGACCTCCGCTCAACCTATCATCAGTTGAAGATCAAACCAAACGATGTTCCGAAGTCTGCGTTCTGAACTAGATATGGACACTATGAATTTTTGGTCATGCCCTTTGGATCGACCAATGCTCATGCCGCCTTCATGGATATGACGAACAGAGTCTTTCGACCCTTCTTGGATAAATTTGCGATCGTGTTCATCGATAATATCTTAATCTACTCAAAAAGCAGAGAAGACCATGCAAAGTATTTGAAAACAGTGCTACAGACACTTCAAAAAAATTAGCTCTATGCCAAGTTGAGTAAATGTGAATTTTGGATGAGTAGCGTGTCGTTCATAGGGCACGTTATCTCGACGGAAGGTGTGTCCGTTGAGCCAAAGAAAATTAAAGCTGTAGTGGATTGGAAACAACCCACGTCGGCGAGCGAGATCCGAAGTTTCCTCGGCTTGGCAGGCTACTACAGGTAGTTTGTCAAGGATTTTTCAAAAGTGGCAGCGCCTTTAACTCGGCTAACCCAGAAGGGAGTAGCATTTGATTGGACTGATGAGTGCGATGCTAGCTTTCAAAATTTAAAGCAACGTCTCGTATCAGCTCCAATCCTTGCACTTACAGACGACGTCGAGGGATTCAAGATATATAGCGATGCGTCCGGATTAGGTTTGGGATGTGTATTGACTCAGAAAGGAAAAGTGATATTGTATGTCTCGAGACAGCTTAAACCGCATGAGAAAAATTATCCAACGCATGATTTGGAATTGGCAGCGATAGTATTTGCATTAAAATTGTGGCGGCATTACTTGTACGGAGTGGCTTGCGAGATCTTCACCGAACATAAGAGCCTGAAGTACATTTACACTCAAAACGATCTGAATTTGTGACAAAGACGTTGGTTCGAACTAATAAAAGATTACGATTTGAAAATCGCGTACACCCCAGGAAAAGGCAATGTGGTGGCAGATGCGTTGAATTGGAACTTCGTAGGATCAATCAATATTGAGAAACGAATATTGGAGGAGTTAGAAAGTATGGGAATTGAGCTCCAAATTCGTGGCTGGAATGCACAGCAGGCTCAACTTCAACTTAAGTCGAGCTTGTTGGAAAGAATTAAGACGGCGCAGAAGACGGATGAATTTTTGCTAAAAATTAACGAAATGATGGGAAAGGGTAAAGTAGGCGACTTCACCAGGCACGAGGACGGTTCGTTGCGACTACAGGAAAGGTTATGTGTCCCAAAAGAAGAAGAACTCCGAAAAGAAATCTTGACGGAGGCTCATTATGCCAAGTATTCGTTACATCCGAGAAGTACAAAAATGTATAAAGATTTGCGTATGACCTTGTTATGGCATGGAATGAAACGATATGTTGCCCTCTTTGTCTCGTGATGTATGGCTTGTCAGTGAATCAAGGCGGAACACCAAAGGTCTAGCAGGAATATGCAGAACCTCGCCATCCCAGAGTGGAAATGGGATCATATAACAATAAATTCTATTGTTGGCTTGCCAAAGACACAGCGAAGGAATGCTGCGATTTGGGTCATCGTTGATCGATTAACCAAGTCGGCATATTTCATCACAATCAAAACATTTTGGAGCGTCGATTGGTTAGCCCAGCTATACTTGAATGTAAGTCTGATTATATGGGGTGCCAGCATCAATAGTGTCAGATCAGGATGGAAGATCCATGTCACGATTTTGGTACAGCCTACACTCGGCCATGGGAACGCAATTAAAATTCAGTTCTGCATACCATCCACAAACTGATGGCCAGACTGAGAGGGTGAATCAGATCCTTGAGGACATGTTACGGCTGTGTGCAATTGATTTGAAAACCAGTTTGGATACTTACTTGCCGCTAGCAGAATTTGTCTACAATAACAGTTACTAGTCGAGTATACAGATGGCTCCGTATAAAGCTTTATACCGACGAAAATGTCAATCTTCGATTTGTTGGGATGAAGTCGGGGAACGGTAAGTACTTGGTCTAGAAATGGTGGAGCAAGCCGTCAAGAAGGTCCGCATGATTCAAGAGAATTTACTTGTGGCACAAAGTCGGCAGAAAAGTTATGCGAATACTCATTGACGACCATTAGAATTCAAAGTGGGTGAACATACATTTTTGAAAGTATCACCGATGCGCGGAGTTATGCGATTAAGTACAAAGGGAAAGCTAAGTCCGAAATTTGTTGGCCCGTTTGAAATCCTTAGGCGAGTCGGTCCAGTTGCCTACCAGATCGCGTTACCACCGGCATTGGCTGAAGTGCACGATATCTTCCATGTTTCCCAACTACGGAAGTATGTGCATAATCCAAGTCATGTGGTAGACTTCGGTCGGTTGGGACTGTAGGCTAACTTGTCTTATGTTGAGGAGCCAGTGCAGATTCTGGATAGAAAGGATAAATTTTTGCGGAATCGAGTTGTTCCTTTGGTTTGAGTACTTTGGCGGAATCATTCCGTCGAGGAGTCTATTTGGGAGCTTGAAACTGAGATGAAAAAAAAAATTCCTTCATTATTCGATTTAGGTGGGTTAGTGTTTAAGCTTCGGGGACAAAACTTTTTGTTAATGTATTAATATATAGAGCCCTGGTCCCGTTGCGGAGCACGGATTGGGCTAGCGGTCGAATGGCAGAGTCGGATGAGATTTTAAAATTTTACTTGGGAAAACTTTAACAGGATCGCAGGATAATGAATTGAGATCCTTTCCTCGTTATGGATTGGACTGTTTTAAAATGATGCCCAAGATGCAGTAGCGCATGTCTTGGGGAAAGAATTCTATATAAAAGTCGCTTACCCCGAGAACGTAGCCCTGCTGGTTTTTTATGTCGCTTTCGCTATTGGCTTTTGTGTACGTTTTCGTGATTATTTTTTGATGAATGTTTTCATGGATTTACTTTCACTGTCTGCACATTCATATCGAATCACTGAAAGAAAGAGAAGGAAGTACGCTGACCAAACGTTGGTGCCAATGTAGGTACTAACGAAGTGAATCAAGCTTGACGTTGCGTGGAAGACCTCTTTCTCTCGGCAATTCACCAACAAGTGAGTGGCTTTGATCCTTTGGTGATCCTTAATCTTCGCGCTTAACAAAGGCAGACTTGTTATTGCGTTCGGTGCATAATAAAAGATGCCTAGTAATAACTCAGAAAGATAAATTATCACATGGCTAGGCTTATGTTGGAAATCAAATGATGCCTTGTATGTTGCTATATGAATTGTTGAACAAGTGATGCAAAGACCCAAACACTGGGCGGTAAGTATATCGGACTTCGGTTCGAAAGAATGATAACACAAATGAATGGTCCCTTGGTTGGATATTTAAGTATGCGAGCCTACGGCTCAAAAAAAGATGGTATGATGGCAAGATGGTAAGATGGAAAGTTGGCAACACAAAATGAGAACTACGACTTATGTGTGGGAGATGCTATTATCATGCATGTTATGTTTCTTATTAACTAAGTTGCATTACGTGCATGGTCATGGACAACTTGTGCACAAGGTAGTTCTTCGAATGGTAATCCGCGGCTATGGACCCGATTCGTTCTAGGGGGACAAGGATTGATGCCGACGTACTGGCATCGGTATGCAGGACCTTCAGTGGGGCTAGCTACTCGCACTGTAAGGGGTGCCGTTATACCAGTAAGACGGTCCAAGATGGCGTGTCGCCAATGTCCTTCATATAAATAGGTGTCACAGCTAACAATGTCTTATACAGACAAGAGTAAGTATTATTCATAAATATACAGGGATGGCTATCGACCGTGGGTAAGATAATTGGTGAATGATATGAATTGCTTATGTTAGAACAATATGAATTGCTTATGTTTCTAACACCAATGTGTGCATCTTATGTTTCCTCTCAAATATAAATTGTTAATGTACCCTAAGGCAAGATAGAAAGATCACAAATCAATAGTGTACATTCACATAATTTACTACTGTTTATTTATGGTGAGATTGGTTACGGCCGCTCACTAGTACATATGTGTGTAGAAGCATGGAAAATATGGGGGTTCATGCGGATCACAACTGACCGCATGAGTACTCTGGAACAGATTGACTCGCATAAAGAAGAGTCGCATGACAGACTCAGCATGCCCCCTGCGGCCCATCTTCACCAGACTGATTTTTGAGCCGCAGAAAGAATCGTTACTTATGCGGCCAAGCTAATTAACCCTTCTGATAAAGCTGACAAACTCTGTTAAAATTGGCAAAATTGACAGCTCTGACAGCTCTGATAACTCTGACACTCTGACAAAAAGAAGATAAGACGTGATCAGACAAAATGTCACTTCACCAGACTAGACAGGCCATGCGGCCAAAAGGACTGCGACCCGAGCCGCATGGACCTTATACTGCTCAATCTATGTGCTTCATGCGACCTAGAGTAACTGTAATCTGAGCCGCATGAGCTTTATGCGGCCCAGAATACAGAATCTATGCGGCTCAAAAGTCCCCAAGCTACATGCGGACTAAGGAAGACTGCGACTCAAACCGCATGAGGCTTATGCGGCCCAGCATGTGGACATGGCCATGCGGCCAAAAGGACTACGACACGAGACGCATGGACCTTATACGGCTCAATCTATGTGCTTCATGCGGCCAAAAGTAACTGCAATCTGAGCCGCATGAGCTTTATGCGGCCCAGAATACAGAATCTATGCGGCTCAAAAGTCCCCAAGCTACATGCGGACTAAGGAAGACTGCGACTCAAACCGCATAAGGCTTATGCGGCCCAGCATGGCCGAACACTGAAAGGCCTATGCGGCTCAAAATGACTCAAGCAGACAGATCCTATCTTACGATATGACATGTGGCAAGCTGACCAAGCCTCAACCACCCAAATTTGTTGTAACAAAATCTCAACAAGTCACCAGATGGCGGCCAAAAAATGGGTCTTTATGTGCTGTTGTAGCCACGTGGCCACGTGGCCATCTATGCTGCTCAAAACATATGTCACTATAAATAGTAGGATACTACACCCAAGCAAAAGGCTGGCAAACTACGCAGGGCAATTTCTTCATGAGCAAGGACCGTGTCAGATAGTCCAAGGCGTAAGGCAGAGTTGCTACACTTTTCCGAGCCTCCATCGTCACCCCCCCAGAATCAAAACTAAACAATTGTACTTAGATTGTTTCCTAAGATTTCTTTCTAGGCATTCTCTTGTACAAGCGAGTTTGCAATCTAGTTCAATTCCTCTGTAATTTTGTTGTGCTTGATATTTAATAGCAAATACGATGGCGAAACTGCTGGGGACATCCTTATCTTCTGATGAGAAGTTGGTAACGCAATCTGACGCGTCCAAGCTCGGCTCCACGCAGCAAATGCTCGTAGTTCGATTTAACCAGCGAGCATTCGAAGATATGCTCTCTGAAGGGAGCGCCAGCCCATCGCAGAAGCGAGCCAAACCAAAGAGAACCCGCAGGATGTCGAAGCACAAAATTGTTGCCACCGACCAGGTTCTCGAAGAAGCTCCTTCTACGGCCCAAGACGGTGATCAAGACTCTCCTGCGACCTTGCTTCCGACCGCAGAGAACCCCACTGTCCCCAAATCCAGCAAAGGACAACACTACGATGCTGAGTTTTTCGGGGCACAAAGAAAATCCAAGCGGACGAGGAAAAGACCGCATAAGAGAGATGGGGAAATGACTCGTGCGGCAGCTGACTCTGGCCGCAGGCAGATGGCCCTTGCGGCAGCCAACTCTGGCCACAGACAGATCGCCCATGCGGCAGCCAACTCTGGCCACAGGCAGATCGCCTATGCGGCAGCCAACTCCGACTGCAGAAAAATGGCCCATGCGACAGCCAATCCTGGCCATAGACAGAGTGTCTCAAGCGGCCATGTCAGAAGCTCTGTGTCCGACCGTCTCTCATGCGAGCTCGACTCTATGCGGCTCATTGAGAATGTGGCATATTCCAATCTGGACTCTTCTTATTATGTGCCCTCAGGTGCTAAATTGAAGAAGTCTAGGACAGTGCGGGCCCAACAAGCCCAGTCAACTGTCCAAGTTGCTGACCGTCAGCGGGCACCTTTAACTGTTATATGGGCCCCTGATAGAAAGTTGTACAGAACCACCCGCGTCCAGTCCCCCAGGGCTAACGGACAGGGTGGATCTCAAAAGTCTTCCTCCAATGATCGAGTGCAAGTACTTTTACTAGCCTCGGATCAGGGAGCAAACATGATACCTACGCACCCGTGTGCTCGGGATACCCGAGTCCACAAATTGGATGCAAAGGTAGGTCAGCCTGCAATCGACTTGCGAGAGGTGATTACTCACAAACGCAAGGAGAAAGAAGCAACCTTGGCATGTGATGAGCCCTTTTCGGGACGTCGTTGCACCCAGGTCATCATCAACTGCTGCTGCGACAAGTCAGCAGCACGTGAAGATCGGCAGTCTATTTTTTAACGACTGCACCAGCCAGCACCTGTCCGACAACCACTTGAAGAACAGGTGCAAATTCCGGGAGACGAGGAATTTTCTTTCGCCTCCTGTAATTCAACTCGGAAGGTTCTTCCCGACAAAGGAGGAAAGAAGACAGGCTTTTCCAGCCCGACAATCTCAGCCAGCACTGCAAGGAGATTCTTATCTAGAGGATTGCCACCGACAGCCACAGGGGGTATCTACCTAGGCACTCGATCCAGAAAGAAGCTCCCAACACCTGGGGGTACATCCTTGACCTCCCTGGGGGTAGATGAGACCGGGGGTAGCAGTCCCCTCAAAGTATGCGACAACCCGGTATTCTAAGAGCATACACAGGGGGTAGCGATCCACTGGAATTACGCAACAGACGTAGACGTCCCTGAGGATGACCGCCTTCGCCAAGACGACGCGGCTTCCTGCACAGGGGGTAGCACCCCTTCCGAGTCCGAGGAGGAAGACATTCCGATATTCCCCGACGATTTTTCGGTACGAGGGTACGACACAGAGAGCACCTCTGCTACGATCCCTTTCACGTCTACCCACGTACGGACAGTCTTTATGGCCGACGATGATCATGAAGCACCTACTGGCCAACAATGTCTAGAAGTACTTGAAGCCATGCTCCTGTCCTTGGTCAAGTCAGCAGACGAAATCAAAGCCACATTGTCGACCCAACCAGCAAGGACGCCAGGACAAACAAGCTTGGGACCTGCAGTCAACGTGGATTCCAATACGACAGCTCCTCCTTTGGGTGACAACCCTCTAGGGGCATCCGCTCCTTCAGCTGCAGAAGAAGCCAGGAAGGCAAGGAAGGAGGTCCAGGAGCTTCAAGCAATGTTCAATGCCCAAGACTCCTCCTGGGACCTCAGAATACGGCAGCCGTATCCCGCTGCGTGGAGAGATGTTCCTTTTCCGCCACGGTACAAACCGTTTCATATTGATTCGTATGACGGGAAGAACTCTGCTAGTCGGTACATGACTTATTTTGAGGTCACAACTGACCATTTGCCGCATAGCGACGCCATCCTCACACGATTATTTATCGGAGCATTGGAGGGAATCGCGTTCGACTGGTACCGCAACCTTTCGGACAACTGCATCCATTCTTTTGACGGTTTCAAGCACATGTTCATAGAAAGATTCTACGAAGTGGGACATGATGTGACAATGTCATCCCTCATGGATGTCGTTCACGAGGAGAGGGAGCTGACAAGGAACTATATCGAGCGGTTTTGCCAAACTGCAATGAGATTGCCCCAAGGCAATCCCGAAAGCTCCTTGATTGAAATCTGCCAGAAGAAGTTGCTCCCCGCAATCAGCCTCTGGATGGGTGAAGACCAGTTCAGGGATTGGACGACCTTCATCATAAGCGCCACCAATGCGGAGGCAAAGTTAAAGAAGGCTCGCCAGCTGGGATTACACATCCCGGATGGAGAGGTCAAAAGCAAACGTCCTGGTACCACCTCCAATAACAACAACACTGACGGCACCTCCGATAACCGGGACAATAAAGGTAAACAGGCTATGGTCGCCGGTATGACCAAGAAACCTGAACAAAAGCAGGTAGAAGCTCAGTGGCCCAAGGTGAATTACTCATTCGAAGATAGTCATGTCAAGCCTATCTTCGACATGCTCTTGCAAGGGGACAGGATCCAACTACCTCCACCAAGGCGCGAGCCTCGAGTGGCAGAGATAGAGGACCCAAAATACTGCCATTTCTACCGCTATGTTCATCATGCCACTCATGACTACTTTCAATTAAAGTGGTACATCCAGAGTCTTATAGACTCCAAAGCTCTATCGCTAGACTTTGAAGAGGTTACCGTGGCGGCGAACATGGTGTCAATTTAGTTCGGCAACTTCCCTCCAACAAGTACTCAAGACGAGGTAATACCTATACCCTGGACAATGATGGAGGTTACTAATCTTTCCTCCGTCCGGGACCAGACGACTGGCTTGGTACCTCCCACCACGTCACGAGGAGAGATCATGTGGGTGCACCAAGACTTAGTGTCCGAAGTTACCCAGGCGGTGTCATCTCCAGCCAACAAGAAGAAGGACAGGAAGTCCAGATCCTGCCATACAATTTCAGCCGAAGCTGAGGAGGCGGCGGCTGTTGTTACCCAGTCTGGGGCACAAGTCCAGCCCACTCTAGGTAGTTCAGTCGAGGACCCTCAGCCGGCAACGCTGCCCGCCATTGATGTTCCGGGGCCATTTCAGCCTCCATCGGCAGACAGGGCCAAGCCGAAAGAAACCCGCTTCGACAAGCCGCTCCGTAAAGATGTACCTCAAGGGCTAGAGATACCTTACAACTTTGACATATTAGCACAATTGGCTAATACGCCGGCAAAGTTGTCGTTATACGAGCTCCTAAGGCTCTCCAAGGATCTTCGTGTCGCATTGAGCGAAGCACTCCAGAATGCTGACGCTTACTTAGCCCAGGTCGAACCTACAGGGGAAGACTCGTCGGCAGATCTCCAGGGTAGCAACTGTGCGGATGCAATGCCCAACATCGTATTCACCCCACAGGACATGTTGATCAAGACCAACTTGCATGATCGCCCCTTGTACTACACTGGATACGTAGGCAACATCAAGGTGGATCGAATGCACATCGATCCTGGCTCGTCGTAAGCATCATCCCGAAAAGCTTACTTCAAGTCCTCGGCATCCCTATGCACCGAGCTAGCGACGATCAACACTGCCATTAGTAGTTTCAACTCGGGAAGGAGCTATCCCTTAGGAAAGATCCGATTGAAATGTCAGATCGGCGACCTAAGGACAGAGGTTACCCGCTACATCATAGATGCAGAGACGTCCTACAATATCCTCCTGGGGCGTCCGTAGGTACGTGACTACAAGATCGTGCCTTCCACACTCCACCAGTGCTTCAAGTATGTCAGTAAGCACGGCATCGTGAAGACTGAATTCGTCGACATCGATCCCTTCAAAGGGGTTGAGTCTTATTACTCTTCGGAGGCCTGTCTATACGAAGAGTCCAAGAAGCACATAATTGATGAACTAGAGGTCATCACAGGGCCAGAGGAACCTTTGAGAATTCATCTCCAGGCCCGTAAATCGGGCAAAGCCGCACCCCTTGTCGCAACTTTGCATAAAGAGGAGCCCGGTTCTCCTGCCTTAGCTGCACAGTCAGAACCGATGGTCATCCGACTCCTAAGGTCCAGCCAAGAGCCAAAGCCCTTCATAGGGACGATGGTAATCCGATTGACAAGATCCAGTCAAAAGCAATCGGAAGACACAAAATTCTCTGCCGAGCCGATGGTTATCCGTCTTCCCAAGACAAGCCAGCAACCAAGTGTTGATCCGAGACCCTCAGGCAAGCCAATGCCACAAGCTGAACCCTTGGTGGTCAAGTTGCCCAAGACAGCATCCCAACCTCCGTTCACGCAGGGGGTAGCTGAAGAGGAGGCAGAGCTCGCGAAGTACCTTGTTGCAAAGGTGGATAGTCCCTCTCCTGATGATGTAATCCCTGTGGACAAAATTTCTTATTTCATCAATAAGAGGCTGCCATTTAACTATCATGAGTGTAACATACTCAATCTGATGTATACTGTGGGACACGGTCGGGACATTAACCTGCACACACAGGTGACAACCGTCCATACCGCAAACAGACTTACTCCTATTAGAGGTGCCTACTTCCTAGTCCCAGACAGAAGAGAAGGGGATCACACGATCATCTTCGGCCGAAAAGAAGGTCCTCAACCTTTCATGCCACAAGAGTTTGATCTCGAACCCGATACTGGAAGATTACCATTCTACCTGTATAGTCCTCAAGCCAAGTACTTCATACAAAAGCAAGGGTACAACATGGAGGCTACCCCAGGTCTGAATTACGGCAACGGTCGACGATCGCCTCTGTAGCTGTCAACCCCGTCTGGGAAACCTCGGGATTATTACGGCAAATTCCTGAATAAATATTATGTCTAAGGATATGCTGGTACTTCCTCAAACCACCAAATCTCCCAGATCATCGAGTTATGTACACCAAGTACCTCTGAACTCACCTTCGATTTTTCTCCGAGTAGATTCGCATCGCATCTCCCTGAGTGGCGAGTCATTTATGCTGATACCTCTGAACTCCCACTCTAATGCTTTATCACACAGGAGTCTGCCAGTTTTTTATTATCTCTGAGCAAACATCCTGGTCCTGATTATCGTGTGTCACGTCCATATTATCTCTGATACCGATAATCTCCCGACTTAACACCTGTTACCCAACCCGGGATAAAAGACATGGTGTTAAGACCACAAAATCTATCACGTCCATATTACCTCTGTTGGATTTTGTCTCAAAATCTATTACTCGCACCACCAGTGCGCAAAAGAGTAATAGGTCCACAAAAAAAATTTCATGATCATCATGTATCACGTCCATATTACCTCTGATACCGATGGTCTCTTGACTTAACACATGTACCCAACCCGAGATAAAAGACATGGGGTTAAGACCACAAAACCTATCACATCCATGTTACCTCTGTTAGGTTTCGTTTCAAATCTAATACCCGCACCACCAGTGCGCAAAAGGATAGTAGGTCCACAGAAATTATCCTAATCTATTACTCGGACCACCAGTACACAAAAGAGTAATAGGTCCACAAAATATCATTCTAACCTAATACTCACACCACCAGTACGCAAAAGGGTAATAGGTCCACAGAAGTTATCCTAATCTATTACTCACACCATCGGTGTACCAAAGAGTAGTAGGTCCACAAAATATCATTCAAATCTATTTGCTCGTATTTCCAGATGCACAAAAGGGCAATAGGTCCACAAAAGTCCCCCAGTGGGATATCATCTATCTAACACAAATGTTGTATTAGGCCCTCTAATACAAGCACAACAAATACCACAAACAAAGAATGGAGTGAATGTATTCTGTTTATTCAAAACCAGTTACATTCGTTACATCTCAAAAAAGAAGGGCGGAAGAAAAGGCTACTACTCATCAGCAACGTATAGTTTGGCAAGAATGTCTTCCAACTGTGCAGTTGAGCACTCGATTCTCAGTCTAGCCCGACGTTCAGCTTCCTGGTTTAGCTTTTTAGCATTCTCAAGATGTGCAAGAGCCTGCCAATTTTCCTCTAATTTCTTCAGTGCACCCTCTAGAGCGACAAAGGCTCATGTGACCTCATCAGTCTCCTTGCAGATCTTCTCTCTCTCGACGAGTAGCTTGGAGCTCAGCCTCCAGAGATGTCAGCTTGGCCTGGAGCTGGAGGAGCTGCTCGTTAGTTTTGGTCATAGCACGAATGGTGGTCTCCTCACGAATCAAGCAGATCTCTCCCTCTCGGCTCAGCTTGTCATACTTGAGTTTCAGCTTATGAAGGTCCTTCTCCAAGGTGGGCTTGGTCGTCTCTTGTACAGGCTTTACCTTTTCCACGGCTTTTATAAGGAAAGCATGCTCCTGCTCCACTGCAGCAGATACATCGACTTGCCGCAGTTTTTGCAAATGGATTAGGCGCTGATCAGCCTCTGCCAGCTTGTGCTCCAGAAGAACGGTCGTCCCCTCTCCACCCGGAAGCGTCTTCAGTAAATCAATCTGGCCTTGGGCGCAGTGACGGGCTACGACAAATGAAGTCCCCATCCTTGAAGTAACTTCAACCCCTCGTTTTAGAGTACGGTGGAAGCTCTCAACTATATCCTTTAACGATTCATCTAAGTTCTCCAAAGAGGACGGCGTCGAAGCGATATCAGCCAAGGGAGCTGAAGGCGTGTGAGAAGAAGGCATAGCAAAGCTTGACGATCCTGTCAGAAGGAAAACAAATTCTGAGCGATGAGATTTCCGTGCGACGACAATCTCCTCTTTTGCGGTCCGAATAAGCCGAAAACTGGACAGAGCAGAAAGTTCAACTTTCGGGGAAGAGGCAGCCTCAATCGATCCCACATCCACCAAAGAGGTTGAAGGAGCCGGAACTTCTGTGCTCAATACGGTGGAAGGCCCCTCAACTTGAGCTGGAAGAGGAGAGGGGACACTTCTAGCTTGTACCTGGTCAGCCCCTGGATCCTCTTCTATCCCTTCCTCTGCGGCGACATCCACCCTCGGTAGCGGAGAGGCAGATCCTATAGGCCCAGAACAACCGACAATCAGCTTGACCCGAAGAAGATGGAGTTGAAGCAAAAAAATCTCCTCATTTGTAAGAATGTGACATAGCTTACCAGAGGCAGTGGGCAAAGATTGGGGCTCAATCGAAGTAGTCTCAGCTCCTCCCGCTGCCTCCACATCTCCTGAGAGGTTAGCAGCGGCGCCCGAACCTTCCATGCCTGCCTCCTCAGCCCCTGTCGCTACGGGCAGAGACGTAATTATATCAACACCAATTTTTGAGGATCCCGCAGCTCCAGGGTCAAATCCCAAAGCAGGAAACGCACAGGCAGCATTTGATGATTGAAGGTTTGCTTCCGCCGATGCCAGCAAAGGAGAGCCTTCATATACCATTCCAAGGACAACATTGGGGTTCGTCGTAAAATAACTTACCCTCATGTTGACTTCAGTATCACTACCCATTTCCTCGACGGCAGGCCCATGGAACCTAGCCGCAACTCGCTTCTGGGAACGAGGTCTCTTAGTGACAGGAGGTTCAGACCTGCTTTGTTTACGCGGAGGATTAAATACAGGGGAAGGCACGCGCATCGCCAAAGGGCTTACAGAGGGCTGGAGCCTTGTTAGCAATTCGGCAAACGAAAAAAATTCGGAACAACAAAAGTACGAGTATAAAGCGACACAATATAAGTAAAATACGGTCGAATATTCGGCCAAAAATTCGTCTAATGAAAAACATTCGGATCAGATTTAATTCGTGTTTAATACGTTTCATATGAACCAATTCGGCACTAAAAATTCGGCATATATATAGGGCTCATCCACCTCTACTCCTTCATAAACAAGGGTTCAGTGTGAGAATAATAAGAGATTGGATGATGGAAAACCGAAAGATTTTTCTTTGATTGTTGAAGCAACATGTCCAAAGACTCTTGAGTGTCTTTTTTTGGTTACTGTAAGACTTTTTCTTCTTCTTTTTTGATAATTTTTTAGAATTATGCCAGTCTTAATATCTAATAGCAACAAGAGTCAAGAAAGTCAAGACTGTTGGGTTTCTTGGTCACATTTTTTTAGCCAAATTTTTTAAAAATTCGTACGGTACGCGTTTAAAACGCCACAGGCTCAAAATTCGCGTACAAATCCGAATTTTTTAAAAGTACGTAAGTATTATACGTTTATGTAAGATACGGAAAAATTCGCATATAATACGCATTTTATTCGGGTGATTGCTAACAAGGGGCTGGAGATCTTCGGAGTTATCTTCCTCCTCCTCCGTGATGTCGGAGTCAGAATCGGAAACTTTCCTCTTCCCCTTTCCCGTCCTCTTGCGGGAGTCTCTCGGTCGCTCCTCCAATTTCGTACCGACAACAAAACTGGTACGGGGATCAAAGTCGTTGGGAGATGCATTCACGGACACATGACGAAGGGCCGCCATATACGCGATATGCCCCGAAGTCCCGGCGTCAGGCAGGATGAAGCTGGCCTGGGTATGGATCGCCGAATAATAGTGCCAGACCCGAATACCATCCAAGATGCTTCCCTCGAAACCCAGACAAGGATTAGGGTTATCCAAATATAATTGGCTATACCCAAATTGTCGAGAATACCGGTTGGGTAAGTATAACTCTAAGTATACAACATTTCGGTTGCGGTACACCAGATGCGAGGGACGGATGCTCTGCAGCCAGTAAAACAGCTTTTCAGACAGGGCTTGGGGTGCAACAGCACTATCAAGGTGAACGCGACCCATCTCGTCCTCGGTAAAAGACGGAACTGATACAAAAAAAGAGTATCTATCCACCCGCGCAAGAGCGGCTCGACAGTCGAGAAAAGTGGTACAGTTCTAAGGCATGTCACGATAGTGTTAGATGAAGGCATCGTCACTTGTCGCATTGCCCTCCGGGCCAGGTCGCATCAGAGAGGGGCAATGCATCAGCAGCCACTCCATTAAATAATGATACGGTAGCTCGATTCTGTTAAAGGGTTTCGTAAGTTCACGGACGATGACTTTCGACGTAAAAATATGAAGACCCCGATGGATGTTGCATACCATAGCTGGAAGCAGAGCCAACTTGCCTCCAAAGACCAGCTTTACCGCCGGAAGGATTAAGTTGCAGTTGATCCTCTCAATCGAACCGGAGCCCACCGAGACGACACAAACCCTTAGCCATATCATCAGGTATCCGGCCAGGATGGCCTTAACAGACAGAGGCTGGGTATCATGATAAAAATAATTAAAAGTGTCGCTCAGACTCCCGAACCTGTCACCTGCAGCTCGGGCCCTCTTGGTGCTTTGCACTTCAGCACCCACTTGTTCCAAAGATTGGGGACTCCTGACAGCAACCCGATCGGGGGTGCTAAGGTTAAAAAGATAACCAATCCAAGCCTTGGTATGAGGAAGGTTCCCTTCCGAACTATCATCCTTTTTCTTGGATATTTGTTGACAGGTGCTATGGTGACATAGCACTTCCTAATATACGGCAAGGAATCCGGGGAACCGCCGCTCTAATTTCTCAAACTCTTTGTTTGTCGGGGTACACTCCTCATAAGCTTCATCTCCCCAGGACAATTTGGACACATCATGCATCTCGTGAAGAGCAAGCCCCATCTCTCCCCCGGGAGAAAAGAAGGTCCCAGTCTGACAGTTGTACATCTCGAGCAATGCCATAAACAACTTCGGATTCATAAACAAGCCATAGCAGGAGCCCCTAATGGCTTAATAGAGGCTGATCCGTCGTAGGGTGTCCTTATACTCCGCCAAGATCCAAGAGGTCAGATTGACCCATGGAGGGGAACGATGCTGCCAGTTCAGTAACGACAATCTCCCTGTAGGGTATGACCCTTTATGAGCAATCCGATTCAAAAAGGTATCAGCCTCGAAGAATAGCATGTTAGGCTTCAGTTCATTGATGAGACTACCGAGAGCCAACCCAATGACGGAGTAGCTCATTGTTTCCCTTACTGCAACCACTGACCGCGTAGGGTTATTAAAACAGATATGGCCCACGAAGATCCCCCGCTGATCCAGAGTTAGAGAATCCGGCATCTTCCTCTCAAAAGGTACCATATTGAAACCTGACAGGGGGAAGTGGCGCTCCATTAGGGGTATGTGAATCTCTTTCCCCAGAAAATAGAAGTCCCAGCTCTCAGATGTCTCTATGATGCTCGGGTCTGAAATAATTAGGGCATCCCCGAACAAAAACATAGGCTTCAGATGAATGTCATTCAGTTGCCCAGAGTTCATCATGTTAAGTAAAAAGAAGAAGGATTGATTTCGGATCTTCCTCAATCTGTCTTCAGGTTGACTTCGGGTGATCTGAGTTGACATATCTTGGACTATCTGGTCAAATCTCACACCCAACGCAGATTGGACATATCCTATCAAGAGTTCCCCCGATGGAGCTGTGGGCAAGGTCACTGCAAAGGACAAAGCAGAAATGTAGTTAGAAGGAAACAAAGTTCATTCCTCAGCTATGTGGCCTAGCCAAACAGGACCTAAACGGCCTAGTTATGAGGGATGCGCATGCAGCTTAAGAATATGAGATGCATGCGGCTCAATCGTACAGTCCTGTTACTAGTGCTTATGCGGCTCAATCATGAGGCACTTACACAGTTCTGTTATGCAGTGCTCATGCGGCCAATCAGGAGGCATTTATGCGGTCCAAGTTATGCAGTGCTCATGCGGCTCTGTCAAGAGGCACTTATGCGGCTCTGTCAGGAGGCACTTATGCGGCCCAGTTAGGAGGCACTTATGCGGATCAGTCTTGAGTCACTTATGCGGTTCAGTTATGCAGTATTCATACGGATCGATCAAGGAAGCACTTATGTGGATTACTTATGCGGCTTGGACAGGGTCAGTAATATAGTGCTCATGCGGCCCCATTACGAGGCACCCATGTGGGTCAATAACGCTTATGTGGCTTAGCCCATGCGGCCCTATCATATAGAACACATGCAGTCCAATGAGATAGGGCATGCATCGATCATGCCTGACAGGCCGGTGCATAAAATATGCGATATGGCCATTCAAAAAAAATTAAAGTCGTCGTCTTCCCGCTGTCCTTACCCTTGATAGGGGGGTGCACGTCAGAATGAATGGAAGGAGAATTCGCGGCTCTCGACGGAGAGCCGAGTCTCTTCCCTTTGGCCGCAGCGTCAGTCGACTTGGAAGCTTTTGGAGCCATGGCTAAACAGAAAGCACGACAGGGAAAATAAAGACGAAGGAGAAGAAGATGAAGGAGAAAAATCTCTTCCTCCGAATGACCCATATTTATAAGGTTTTTTGAAAGTGTGCCGTTTCGATTCTCAAGTCCATTAAAGATAATGATGACGTTTGGGGATTTTATCCTTAGTAACCGTCAGCTTTATCTCGAAAAAAGAGCCCAAATCAAAAACCAAATCAAGGCATTAAATGCAGCAGTGACAGCTGGCAGACAAGATCTCCCTGCGGCACAAGATCTACCTGCGGCCCAAAAATATCCCTGCGGCTCAAAATGTCCCTACGACACGACGTCTCTCCTGACTCGAAGATTTTCCTGCGGCTTGACATATGTCCATGCTTCTTATTCAAAGTATTTCAAATTTGCAATTTGAAAACTTTGAATGGGGTCTTGTAGAAGTATAGAAAATATGGGAGTTCATGCGGATCACAACTGACCGCATGAGTACTCTGGAACAGATTGACCCACATAAAGAAGAGTCGCATGACAAACTCAGCATGCCCCCTGCGGCCCATCTTCACCAGACTGATTTTTGAGCCGCAGAAAGAATAGTTACTTATGCGGCCAAGCTAATTAACCCTTCTGATAAAGCTGACAAACTCTGTCAAAATTGGCAAATTTGACAGCTCTGATAACTCTGACACTCTGACAAAAAGAAGATAAGACATGATCAGACAAAATATCACTTCACCAGACTGGACATGGCCATGCGGCCAAAAGGACTGCAAACCGAGCCGCATGGACCTTATACGGCTCAATCTATGTGCTTCATGCGGCCAAGAGTAACTGCAATCTGAGCCGCATGAGCTTTATGCAGCCCAGAATACAGAATCTATGCGACTCAAAAGTCCCCAAGCTACATGCGGACTAAGGGAGACTGCGACTTAAGCCGCATGAGTCTTATGCAGCCCAGCATGGCCGAACAATGAAAGACCTATGCGACTCAAAATGACTCAAGCAGACTAATCATATCTTGCAATAGGACATGTGACAAGCTAACCAAGTCTCAACCACCCGGATTTTTTGTAACAAAATCTCAACAAGTCACCAGCTGACGGCCAAAGAGCGGGTCTTTATGTGCTGTTGTAGCCACGTGGCCACGTGGCCATCTATACGGCTCAAAACATGTCACTATAAATAGTAGGATACTACACCCATGCAAAAGGCTGGCAACCTACGAAGGACAATTTCTTCAAGAGCAAGGACCGTGTCAGATAGTCCAAGGAGTAAGGCAGAGTTGCTACACTTTCCCGAGCCTCTATCGTCACCCCCCAGAATCAAAACTAAACAATTGTACTTAGATTATTTCCTAAGATTTCTTTCTAGGCTTTCTCTTGTACAAGCGAGTTTGCAATCAAGTTCAATTCCTCTGTAATTTTGTTGTGCTTGATATTTAATGGCAAACAATGTGGCAATGTACTGGCCCTCATCTCTACAGGTGCCAGAAACCTAGTGGATAATCTTAGACGCTGAAGGCTTGTTGTCCGACTCTTTAGAAGCTTCGCACACCCTAGAAGCTTTCCTTTGAAGAAGAAGGCATTTGGCTGAAGATGGTTATTGTCGCATTTTTAATAAAAAGATATGATGTATGGAACAAGTTGTGTCTCATTTTAATATTTCTGCAAGTTGTAGCCAAGTTTGGTATTTTATCTCGGCTGTTTGAGAGCCTTAAGTTTTCTATGCAAAAGTTATCAGTAAAGAGCTTATTTCAGTTTCATCTCTTTGTTATTCAATTTCTCTATGAACTTGCTGCGAACTATATTCAAAATGTCTCTTCTATAAAAATGCACACGAGCACGCCTTGTACAAGTGTAACTCCAGACTTGTACGACATCACGTCTTAGCAAGGACGAACGATTCGGCGTGAATCAAAGCGAAGGCAAATGATTCCCTAAATCGGGGCGTGACAATTCCTGAAAGCTTGCAACTCCCCTTAATTGTTAAATTGTTGAAATCATAGCCATACAAATTCTCTGTTTGCTTTGATAAAATTGTCGCGTTGATTTGATTTAACTCTTTCTAAAATACCTGCAATATTATTTATAAAGCATACCTTGTTTGTGGTATCCCTTAATGAGTATCAGATAAATATCATTCATTTGCATATCTCATTAGATCAAAACATTCATCAAGAATAATTTATGTGCCTTATATCACTTCAGTATATGTGTGTAGATGCATATCAGCAGATTCATGTAAAATATTGTGGTGAGTGAATGACAATAAAGAATTTGTATTTTAAATACGTATTTCAGGACCCAGAACATGTTCTTTTGGTCGTAACGAATTCTATTGACCTGACATTTATAGGTATATTATTCATATTAAATATTTATATGAGAGTTATCTCTTCAAGAGATTTAAGTAGATCTCTTCAGGAGATGAGATTACATGAATCTAGAGATTTATCTCTTCGGGATATTTTTCTCTTTGGGAGATATTTCTAATCTCTTTGAGAAATATTTCTAATCTCTTTGAGAAATATTTCTAATCTCTTCGGGAGATCTTCTATTCTGGAGGGGAGATTAATATTATCTTATCTCTTTAGAAGATTTTGTCATTTACATGACTTTACAATTATCATTATATCTTTTCCTAGGCATATACTCAATGAGTCTATCATATTCTTCTAGATGATTTTATTCGCTCATTTGCAAATCCTTCAGGAATAGCATGCTAAAAATTTAAATCCTTCAGGAATTTCATATATATCTTATCGTCTAGGTTATCATGATCGGAGAATATATTATTCATATTTTATTCATGATCATTTCGAGAATTCTTGAGCTAACACCCATTTAAACTTGCCGAATTTAGTATCGCATCTTTTTATTATCCTTTCCCAATTCAAGGATTATTCGTGGTTTAGTGTTATCCTTTAATTCTATCACCTTTTTTTATTCTTGTTTGATAATGTCACCTATGACAAACTTCTTGATTCCTAATTTCTCTTAACTATGTATAAAACATAGATTTTTTGGGTACCGGTACATCTTTCTCCGTCTATTTATTTGGTTCTTTTGGTACTTACTTCTATTAGAAGATAGATTAATAGTTTGTATAGCTTTTTATGTAGCATAATCAAGCATCTAATAATTATTTTGTAATGAAATACATGAAATAATTGTTCCTAATTTAGTCGAGATTAGATAAATGGAATGTGTGACATGATACGTTCTTCTGGAATAATGTTTTACGACGTTCTTCTAGAACGATGATTCATGAAGTTCTAGACGTTCTTCTGGAACAATGCATTTATTTTCTTCCTATCTCCCCCTAACGGGAAGACGATTCATGAAGTTCTTCTAGAACGATAATTCTAGACGTTCTTCTGGAATAAGGCATTTATCTTCTTCCTATCTCCCCCTAGGGTGGAAATTCTGTCTTAGTAAGAGATTATCACACAAATTAGGAGCCTTCAAAAATTTGAGCATGACTAGCTATCATAGATACTACTTTCACACTAGTATCTCTAGTATCTTGTTGGAGGAAAATCATATTCTTAAGAATGATGTTGGTAGTAGTACAATCAGTTATGCATATGACGTCTTTGTCTAATTTTTTCATGGATTCTAGTTTCTAGATATGCCAATATCTTATCAATAGTTGCAAATAAATATATTATTAATCAATAATGACAATTCTAAACATAGAACTTCGAGTCTATGATAGTTGGTAGGACAATGATACATCCGTAATATCCCTATGGATAGAACAACCTTATGTCACCAACTTTAAATTTTCTAATTTATATGAGGTTTCTTCTTACTAGTGCTAATGAGGTTTCTTCTTACTAGTGGCATATGCATGCAACTAAACCCACTTTCAATTCTATGTAGTAACACAGATGGAAGACAATCTCTTTGGATTTTAAATTTAATTAAACTGATGTATGCTCATAGAATACTTAAATTACCTTAATTTAATAGGATAGTTTTTCTTAGAACAAAATCCTGGGAGCACAGACACATACTCAATTGAAAAACTGTCGTACTACCGTATTATTTCTAATTCATCCCTGAACAAGTTTGACTTAAACAAATATTATTTCCTATATCATAAAATAGGAAGGAACAGTGGAACTAGGCCTGTCTATGGTAACTTATCCGTTGGATATTGGAATTACCACATCCGAACCCATAGCTATCGGATACATCCGATAACCATCCGATATCCGATCGGATAGAAATTTTGGCTCCCATATCCGTTACCGATAATTTTAACGGATATCGGGTAATATCCGAACCAATAAACCACACATGCTAAAAAAATGAATAATGAAGTATGAAAGTAACCAAACATAAATAGAAGAAAAAAAAACATCATCAAGTTCAAAAATCAAAATGAGAGAAATCAAACAGAGAGAGAGAGGAGAGAGAAAAGAAAAATATACCTAGAACGAAGATTCAAACGGCTTGTGCCTCTGCGCTTCACAGCCTTCATTAAGTTTGGGGAGAGAGAGAGGAAGTCTCTTTTAGTTTTAGGATTTTAGAGTCTCATTTAATTTTTTTTTTGTGATTCTATCAAATGTAATCTACTCCGTTCATATTTATAATTAAAATATATTGTATATATTTAATTATCATATTATCGTAGTGGATGTTATCGGACCGGATATGACACTTTTCATATCCGCATCCGATATCCGATAAATATCCGGTAAGACATCCGTATCCGTAGCCATATCCGAAATTTTGGATATTATCGGTTCGAATGCGGATCGAATGCAAATTTTCGGTCTACCATTGACAGGCCTAAGTGGATCATAGTATTAACCATATAATAAGATAATATATATTCCTTCCTATCTGACAATTTTTATGTTCTACTTCAATCAAATTTTAGAAAGACTCTTTGGTCTGTTGTACTTATAGTGTACACATGCATAAATTTCGACAGCAAATTTGTCCCTTGGTGTATTTGAGAAAAAAAAAACAGGATTAAGGCTGTTCTTTTAAGATAATGTTATGAATGTTAGTCCCGGAACTTGATCAAAGATGGTAGACTCGATGTCGAGATCAGAGGTTCAACAAACGTTCACCTTCTGATTATTCTCGAGATCCAAAAGGAACTCTATAATATGAATCTGATTACAAAAGCAACAATAATCAGAAAGTAAATCTCACGTTCTTCCTTGCAATCGCAGTTGCAGACGGACAGAACTGAGTTACAACTCAGATGAAGGAGAAGAAAGAAGAAAGAAGAAGAGGAAAGGTTCTTGCTGAGGTGATTAAGATCACCGTTGCTCAAAGCAAGATTCGCCCCACCACGATTTGCTTTCAGGAACCAGCAAGTTCACGAAGAACTTCTGGAACGCTCGTAAGTCAAAATTTGAGACTTGAACGGGCTTTCTGGACTTTACAGACTCCCTTAACTCTCTTCTTGGTGCATCTTTCAAAGGAGGCCAAGGGGCTCTATTTATAGAGTGGAGTTGAGACTTCACCTCTTCTCCTATCCGATGTGGGACTAAAATACCAATACTCAAAAATAGAGTTTGATATTTTAGATCATCCCACAATCAGCATAGAAGTGTGCCAGTCCACGCCTACCCCCCGAACACTCCCGTGCATGCACGAGACATCCTGGAGTCCGTGTCCGAGTCCGAGTCCGCACAACAAAAATTAACTTGCATCCTTGTTGGATTTAATCCTTTTTCCTTCTAGAAAAATACTCCCACATGGCACAAACTTGTGCCCCACTACACATCATGTGCACACCTTAACACAATAAATGCATTATATTGAGATACTCACCATTTGGTGTAGCTGATGTGGGACTATCTTTTCTAGTCCAAAAGCAAAAACACCAACAATGAAAACGTGTTATCCACAATTATTTGAACAAGTAATTTAAAATAGATAAACAGCCAAATATACTATTTGAGGAAACACAAATATTTGGACTGCCAAAAAAGTGTAATATGGACATAGATTGGCCACATTCTTCAAAATCATGACTATCTTGCAACAGGATAAACACACTTGATTAAGAAAATTCAACCAATCAAACCTTCTGAAGGAAGTTGACAGTCCAAGAAAAGGAGAAATAGATTACAAGTACAGCTCACAAATACCAACAATATTATTAACATCATGTAGGGAACACCTTATAGACCATAGTATTCCCGACATAGAAAATAGATAAGGTGCCTTTACATCTTGGCATAGTTGGAACATAATATCTAACACAATTATACAAATTAATTACTTCAATTGAAACAAGATACACATTAAACAGTGGGTTTAATATATATATATATATATATATATATATATATATATATATATATATATATATATATATATATATAGGGTAAAGTGCAAAAAATTCATCGTTAAATATGTTACTTTTGCACTAAAAGACCTTTTAGAATTTTTTGTCAGTTTACCCCCTCCTTAGATTATATATCCGCTCGATTAGGCCCCTCCAGCCAAATTTTAAAAAAATTATACCAAAAATACCCCTCCCCACCCTCTGGCGGCGCCGGTGCCGGCGAGCCCCCCCCCCCCACCCCCCCCAACGCCGGCGATCCCCCCCCCTCCCCCCGCCGACCCCCCCCCCCCCCCGCCGCCGGCGATCCCCCAGCCCCCCCGATCCCCCTCCCATCGCCGGCGATCCCCCCGCCCCCCCCCCCCCCGACCCCCTCCCTCCCCCCCCCCCCCCCGCCGCCGGCGATCCCCGACCCCCCGATCCCCCCCTCGCCGGCGACCCCCCCCCAACGCCGGCGATCCCCCCGCCCCCCTCCCCCCCGACCCCCTCCCCCTCCCCCCGCCGCCGGCGATCCCCCAGCCCCCCCTCGACCCCCCCTCCCATCGCCGGCGATCCCCCAGCCCCCCGACCCCCCTCCCATCGCCGGCGATCCCCCCCCCCCCCCCCCGACCCCCTCTCCCCCCCCCCCCCCCCCCCCCCGCCGCCGCCGGTCCCCCAGCCCCCCCGACCCCTCGATACCCCCCTCGCCGGCGAGCGCTCCCCCAACCCACCCCTCCTCCTACCTCGCCGGCCTCGACCCCCCCTCCTCCTCCTTCGCCGACCCCGACCCCCCCGCTCCCTCGTCGGCCCCGACTCCCTCGCCGGCGAGCGACCCCCCGCCCCCCTCCCCCCGCCCGACCCCCCCCCCCCTCCGCCTCCGTCGCCGCCGACGAACACAGCCGAAGAAGGAGGGGGGGAGGGGTAAAATTGTCACTTGGGGGCAAAATGAGCATATTTCAAACTTTTGGGAATTTTAAGAGCATGGGGTCTTTTAGTGCAAAAGTAACATATTTAACGAGGGGTTTTTTGTACTTTACCCTATATATATATATATATATATATATATATATATATATATATATATAGGATACTGGCTTGCACCTATGTATTACAAAATGCATGTTTACCAAAATCAAATAATAGAAATCAAACCAAAATCTTTTAGAGAGATTATCAATATTAAATTTAGATATACCATGTATAATGGCCCAACATCAAACATTGTATTATGTAGCATATCAAAAGAAATAGGTGATCAACGATTCTATCAACAGTTCTACTTCAAAATCTAATTCTTTCCAAGTCTACTTGGAATGGTTCTAATCTACGATTTGCCAACGTTTCATAATCCACTGCTCATATATGGTTGATTTCTGAAGCATGTTCTATTCCAAAGAAGGTGAATCATAAAATGACCAAATTGTCAAGTTATACCTAGAGTTGCTGGATTCCTGTGACGCTATATGGAAGGATGATCAAGTGTTTCTTATTGGTTTGTAGGAGTGCCACACTGCCGCTGGACTTTTTTTTTTGGTATATACACATCAGATTGCAATCAATGAAAACATGAAAAAACTGACAAATATTGTTGCTGGTACCAAGATTTTTTTATTGTTTTTGTATATATACATCAGATTGCAATATTGTAATCTTGTTGGTGGTACCAAGAGCCAACCGGTAAAATCATTGTGAGGATTTTTTTTTAAAGAGAATGGGATATAGGTTAGATTGTTGTAGGTATGGATGAAGGCATCCACAACAAACTACAAATAATTAAGATTATTTGTTTACATCAATCATCCAACTTATAAATAATTAAGATTATTTGTTTAAATTATTATCCAACTTATAAGATATCACACTTCCTAATTTTCAAGTTTTAAGAAGGCAATAGATAGAGGGCAAGTTTTAATTTTTCAGGACCTCCCCCAAGTGAGTCCTCCTCTCCCTAACCACTTGCGCTATACATACATATATATATATATATATATATATATATATATATATATATATATATATATATATATATATATATATATATTTTCGATGATCGTTGGGTTGCGAAGATTCGGGAGTGTATCACGACCCCCACCTTTTCTGTCCTCATTCAGGGTTCCCCGTGTGAGTACTTCCACAGCAACCGTTGACTCCTGCAAGACGACCCCTTGTCTCCTTACCTATTCACGCTTGTTATGGAGTATTTCTCCTGTTTGATGGACATAGCAGTACATCGAGGGAGGATTGTTCCGTTGTTCAGGATGGTTGGGCCTCCGGTCACTCATCTCATATATGTTGACGATCTCCTGGTATTCCTAAAGCTTTCTATGGAAGGTTTGAACACGATCTCAAAAATTATGGGAGATCTGGAAGCTTTTACTGGACTTCAAATGAATCGAGAGAAGAGCCGGGTCTACTTCAGCTCTCTTTGCCCCCGGAAGGAGGAGCGTGCCGCAGCTCTGGGTGTTGAGAAAAGTGTTCTTCCGATGAAATACCTCGGAGTCCCCTGACAGTCAACTATGCTCGAGACATTGACTGCCATAGTCTTGTAGAGTATGTTCAGCGAAGGGTTGAAGGTTGGCCAGTGGCGGGTCTATCATTTGGGGGACGGATAGAGTTGGTGAGATCGGTCATTACGGCCGTGGCTCATTTCTGGCTCCAATCTATTTTGATCCATGTAGCTACGATCAGGAAGGTGGAGAGCCTTTGCGCTTATTTTATATGGAGGGGGGTTCTGCATGCTATCTCCTGGAAGCAGCTCTGTAGGCCGAGGAGGGAGGGTGGAGTGGGTCTCTGACCCTTATTGGCGATCCGGGAGGCCTCGGCCCTGAAGCTGGCATGGAGGTTCATAAAAGGGGGGTCGCTTTGGACGGACTGGATGAAGTGTTGATATGTGAAACAAGACAACTTTTGGAGATGCGCCATCTGTTGACCCAAACTGGATCACAGTCAACCAAATATTGACAAATTGACAATATGATACTTGTCATAATTCAATATGACAAATCAAGACAGAACTTAGTGCAAGACGGACGTCGTCTCTCTCCTGCAGCGTACTCGTTTTCAGAGTGTACTATTTTACATTTATTGAGTCTAGCAAAATGTAAACTGAGTAGCACTGGGTATTCTTAGCTTAAACCATATTCCCAAACAAATCCAAAGCTCCACTAAGTCAAATTTAGCCCACAAAGCCCATCTGAACAGCAAGGAGACAGAGTTCGGGCCGAACTCTGCCTCACACAGAGTTCGGGCCAAACTCTGCCCCCTGATTTTCAGGACCCTAATTTTTAGGGCTTGCTATATGCTAGTTGTCCAACGGCCAAAAATTTGAATTCATGACACAGAATTCTGGCCGAATTCTGCCTATTCAACTAGTATAAATAGGCCTTGAATTCTCTCATTCTAATTCATCCAATTATATTTTCTTCTCTTCTCTATAAGCCTCATACAAGCCTTAACCTTCTCATCTACTAGCCACAAGCTTCCTAAGCCTAAAAGTGCTTAGTGCTATTCAATTAGAAGTTTGTGCAAGAGTCAAGAAATTCGCTTGGAAAATTCCAAGCTTCGCCACAACGATCTTTGTAAGAAGTTGACGAGCTCTTCTGAAGAAAATGCACGGGATGTAACTACTATTTCACAAATAGTGGATTTAATCCTGAGCTAGAGTTCTCAGGCCTGGACAAGTCCTCCACGAGAAAAACCAGGTTAAAAATCTGCTGTGTTTGCGTATGCTCTCTTGATCTTTTTATTTCCGCATTTACTACTCTGATTATTTACTGTTGGTGAAAAGAGTTTATTTTATTTGGTCATTATTGTTATAAACTCTATTCACTCCCCCTCTAGAGTTGCCTATTTGTTCTTCAATTGGTATCAGAGCTCTGTTCTCTTAACAAGGACTAACATCCTAGAGTTGATCCATGGCAACCACAAAACCTATGTTTTCCAACCATGGTGAGGGACAGTCCACTCATAGGCCACCCCTATTTGATGGAACCAACTACACCTATTGGAAAACTAGGATGAGTTTCTATCTCAAGTCTCTATACTTTGACCTGTGGACCATTGTCACCGATGGTTACAAAAAGCCCGCCAGAATAGTTGTCGAGGGAGATCTCATCGAAAAACCCAACGACAAGTATTCTGACGAGGAAAAAAACAGGCGAGTCTAGATGCTAGAGCTATTAATGCTCTTTTTTATGCAATAGATAGGAATGAATTTAACAGGGTCTCGACATGCACCACCTCGCACGAAGTATGAAAACTTCTGGAAGTGACGCATGAAGGAACCACTCAAGTCAAGGAATCTAAGATCAGTCGTCTGACTCAAGAATACGAGGCATTCAAGATGAAGTCGAATGAGATGATTACTCAAATGTTCACAAGGTTCCTTGACGTCATCAATCCTCTGTCATCTCTTGGCAAATAATACTCCAATCATGAGAAGATCCGCAAGTTACTCAGGGGACTACCGAAGATCTGGAACCCTAAGGTAACAGCAATTATAGAAGGCAATGATCTCACCAAAATGTCTATGGAAACTTTGATGGGAAAGCTGATGACTCACGAGCTCGACCTCAAAGACTTCGACGAGCCTGCTCCAAAGGCAAAAGAGATTGCCCTAAAAGCTCATCGTCGAAGGATTTATCCTGAAGAGACTGACGACGACAATTCAGAAGGTGATGATCAAGCTCTTCTAGTCTGTAACTTCAAGAAGTTCCTTCGTTTCAATCGAAGGAAGAATGAACAACAAGAAGATGACAAGGAAGAACCAACGTACTACGGCTGCAAAAAGTCTGGACATGTTCGAAAGGACTGTCCCTTTGCAAAGAAAGGTAACAGATATGAGAAGCCCTACAAGAAGCCCTCTTCGCGAAAGTACGCCAACACTAGTATTTGGCACGAAAGCGAAGCCAGTAATTCTGAAGAAGAAGATGACTCTCCTCGAGACACTGCTAATGTCTGCCTAATGGCAACATCGGATAAGGTAACTGATGATACTCTTAATGACTTTACATTTGATGAACTTGGCGATGCTTTTAATGACTTACTAAATGATCACAAGAAAGTCATTAATAAATATAAGCATGCCAAGGAGAAAATCACAGGCTATGAAATAGAGATTCATAATCTTTCTTCTTTACTTGATAATGTTAGAGACACTCCACCAACGGAAGTCAATGATGAGGTATCCAAGCTTAAATTAAGCTTACATGATGTCGAAACACTTATTGAGAAGCAAATACGTGAGATCTCAGCACTCAACAAAGAGCTTGCTGAAGAAAAGAACAAGCACAAGATCTCTATTGCTAAGATTGATGGTCTGAATGCGAAGTGCAATGAACTGAATGCTGTCTCTAAGAAATTAGAGATCAGATTGGGGAAACAGGTTGTTCAACCTCAAACCCAATCTCACAGTCACAAAACACACACAAAACACCAGACCACTCATAATAGTAAAACACGTCACCCACATGCAACACGTAACCATGCTTATATGTACATGTACTCCCATGCAGCACGTAAACCACATCCACGTAGACATCATTCTCAACCTACTCATAACTATTATCCTGCTACTACACATAGTCATAACTATTATCCTGCTGCTACACACAGTCACTATCCTGCTGTTTCACATAACTATCACCATACTGCATATAGACATCACTATCAACCTGCTCCTAACACAAATAGGCATGCTACTTGCACATACTGTGGATTACATAGTCATATCTCACCACAGTGTAGAATTAGGAAATTAGTTGATATTAATCTATATGCATGGGTACCGAAGACTAACATTTCAGGACCCACAAGAACTTGGGTACCAAATGTCACATCTACTCGTGATGTAGGTGGACCTTCCTTCTTCAACTAAAAGCAAGTGGATTCTCGATAGTGGATGCTCGCGACATATGACTGGAGATGCAAATCTTTTCGCATCACTATCGATGAAGAGGGAAGGATATGTATCCTTCGGTAACAATTTAAAGGGCTACATCATAGGTAATGGTATTATTGGTTATCTTCCTTCTCCTGTAATAAAGGATGTCTGCTTAGTGACCGAGTAAAAGCATAACCTGCTCAGCATAAGTCATCTTGCTGATCATGGATATGATATTAACTTTGGAAAGAATAAATGCTACATTTATGATAGGTCAACTGAAGACATTGCTTTTGAAGGGATAAGAGAAGATAACATTTATATTTTCTATCTATCTAGAAATACTAACAGTGCAGGAAGATGCCTCTACGCCCACAAGGATGAAAGACTTTTGTGGCACCAGTGTCTTGGTCATGCCAATATGGATACTATATCCAAGCTATCAACAAAGAAGCTAGTAAGAGGTCTGCCCGACATCACATTCAAGAAGGACACGGTATGTGCCGAATGTGAACTGAATAAGGCAACCAAATCTTCATTTAAATCCATAAACACTGTAAGTACCACTAGACCATTGCAATTACAGCACATGGACTTATTTGGTCCCAGTAGAGTAGCCAGTCTTGGTGGAAAACTCTATGCATTTGTTATTGTAGATGATTTTTCAAGATTTACTTGGATTTTCTTTCTTACAAACAAAAGCGATACTATTTCAGTTTTCAAAATCTTTGCCAAAAAGGTCCAAAACAAAAAAGGCTACATGATTACTCGAATCTGAAGTGATCATGGAGGCGAATTCGAAAATTCTAATTTTGAAAAGTTTTGCGAAACAAATAGTTTTGATCATAAATTTTATTGTCCTAGAACTCCTCAACAAAATGGTATTGTGGAGCGAAAGAATAGGACTCTTGGCGATATGGCTAGAGTCATGTTGAATAAATTTTCACTTCTGAAATATTTTTGGGCAGAAGCTGTCAGTACAGCTTGCCATGTTTTAAATAGGGTGCTTATTCGACCTATTTCGAAAAAAACACCCTATGAGCTTTGGTTTGGTAGGACTCCTAATGTCTCTTATTTTAGAGTATTCGGTTGTCGTTGTTTTATCCTAAATACCAAAGACAACATAGGCAAGTTTGATGCCAAAGCTGACGACTGTATTTTTCTTGGCTATGCTGCCAAGAGTAAGGGATATAGAGTGTTCAACAAACGCTCAATGATTGTAGAAGAATCTACTAATGTGTCTTTTGATGAGGAAAATAGTACAGCGGCTATCCCCGACGATGATGTTGAACCATCAACTTCCACACCAATGAATACTACCCCTGAAACCAATTCTCTGGAGGACTTACCGAAGAAGTTCGTGTTCAAGCCATCACACCCAGAAAACTTGGTAATAGGTGAGGTATCACGCGGAGTAAGTACTCGATCATCTTTAAGAGATTCTATTGCTAGCACTGCTTTCATTTCGCAAATTGAGCCTAAAAATGTTTTAGAAGCTTTTAATGATGAATTTTGGATTTCCGCTATGCAAGAAGAACTCAACCAATTCGAAAGAAGCCAGGTCTGGGAACTTGTTCCTAAACCAGCTAACCATTAGATTATTGGTACTAAATGGGTTTTTCGTAACAAAGTAAATGAAGATGGTTCAGTCACTCGCAACAAAGCTTGTCTAGTAGCTCAAGGATACAACCAAAAGGAAGATATCGACTACGATGAGACGTATGCTCCAGTTGCAAGACTTGAATCCATTCGGATGCTTTGTGCCTTTGCAAATTTTTAAAATTTTAAACTTTTTCAAATGAATGTGAAAAGTGTTTTTCTGAATTGTTTTATTAAAGAGAAAGTCTTTGTAAAACAACCCCCTGGTTTTGAAAATCATAAATTTTCCGACCATGTTTTCAAGCTCAAAAAAACGCTCTATGGCCTCAAACAAGCCCCCAGAGCTTGGTATGAACGCCCGAAGCAATTTCTTACTAGATAAAGGTTTTTCAAAAGGAAAATTTGATACTACACTTTTTATCAAAACTTTTAAAGACACCATTCTTTTAGTTCAAATTTATGTTGATGACATCATATTCGGTTCTACTAATGAAAATCTCTGCCAAGATTTCGCTAAGTGTATGCAGAACGAATTTGAGATGAGCATGATAGGGGAGCTCAACTACTTCCTTGGATTGCAAGTCAAACAAACTTCGCAAGGTACTTTCATCAACCAGTCCAAGTATACAAAGGATATGCTGAAGAAGTTTGACCTTGACAACGTCAAACCAATTGGTACTCCAATGGCTACTACAACCAAACTGGATCCCGATGAAAGCGGCAAACCTGTTGATCAACGTAAGTATCGAGGTATAATTGGTAGTTTACTTTACCTAACTGCTAGTCGTCCTGATATCATGTTTAGTGTTTGTCTGTGTGCTAGATATCAGGCTAGTCCTAAGGAATCACACATGTCCGCCGTCAAGCGTATCTTTCGATACCTTAAGGGTACTATTACAGTCGGCTTGTGGTATCCCAAAACCACATCCTTCGACCTTATCGGTTATTCGGATGTTGATTTTGCGGACTGCAAAGTCGATCGTAAAAGTACAAGCGGCACGTGTCATTTGTTAGGCAAAGCCTTAGTCTCTTGGTTTAGCAAGAAACAAAACTCTGTTGCACTTTCTACAAACGAAGCTGAGTATATAGCTGCAGGTCGTTGTTGTGCACAAATTCTGTGGATGAAGCAAACCCTTGCAGACTATAACCTATCTTTTATGCGCATTCATATTTTCTGTGATAACACTAGTGCTATATTAATCTGACTAAGAACCCAGTATGTCACTCACGCACGAAACACATTGAGATTCGTCACCATTTTCTGCGTGATCATCAACAACACGGCACCATTAACTTAGAATTTATCGACACAGATCATCAGCTAGCAGATTTTTTCACCAAACCACTAGCCGAAGAGCGCTTCAACTTTCTTTGTCGTAAATTAGGAATTTTGGATGAAACGGTTATTAACTAAATTGGCCTGCGTAAATAACGATTATGACATATATCTTTATGATGCCTTTGCTATGGGTACAAGCCGAAAGGGTCCTTCTGACAACATGGCGTAAAAGCCTAAGCGACACGGTGCACTAGTCTTCGGACTACCGCTAGCTGGGATCCGGCCCCTACAGCTAACCTATGGCAGTTTCATCGTAATGGTCGTTGTCATAAATCCTTGTTTATTATATGGTTTAATTTCAGTTGTAACTTCGTTAATTCAAAATTTTCTAAATTCAATTCCATTTATTCCATTCATGGTTTCGTTTTCAATCAAATTTTTTATTTTCATCAAACATTTGCAAATATTCAATCTTATTTATTTTTATCCAACACTTGGCCATTTTTCTTTTCTGTTTTGAGTTCTGGCCCCACCACCCAGAACTCGGGCCGAACTCTGCCTCACACAGAGTTCGGGCCGAGTTTGGTCTGTTGTTTCCAGAACCCAAGATCGTTCTCAGCCTTCCATTTCTTTTGATCCAATGGTCCAAATTTTACCCGACCAGCCGACCCTACATTCATATTTCGGGATTTTCCTTCTCTTTCTTCTTCATTGCCACCTCTAAACCCTCTCCAAGTTCATCCTCTCCAAACCCTAACCCTAGAATTCTCAATTTAGTGAGGTTTTCTTCCCCAAACTCAAGAAACATAGCATTTGGATCCTTCTCTTCCATATTCTACAACTCTTTTGAGGTATACTCTCTTATTTTCTCCTTCTCAAATTTTAAATTATTCTCATTATCAATGGCCCCTAGATTGTTCAATAGGGGAAAGAGGGCTAGAACCGAGGGTGCTTCCTCATCCAACCCTCCTCCTCAAGATGTTCAACCCATTCATCCACTTTTTAATCCACCACCACCTCATGATCCCAACACATTCAATGAACAAATTTTTGTTTCATTGGAGGCTTCCAATGAATGGTTCAATGACTTTCGTTCAAGGAGTGTGTATGCGGGTCATCCTATCAATTTCACAATATTTTCTAGATATGACTCATTATTCCATGATCTTTGTCTAGATGAGTTAGTGTCTATATCGTCTCTTATATACTTGAATGCTATCCAAATGTTTTACTGTAATCTCACTTTTGACGACACACGAATCTATTCGCGTATCGCCAGAATTGACATCACTTTTGATGATTTTGAACTTGCGGAATATCTCGAGATTCCGGAACCCAATTCTTGGGAGAAACTTGTCGATGCACGCAAGCTTCAATTTTCCGATGGATCGTCCCTTGAGAGTTTCAAGGATGATTTGTGTACTCCCAACACTCGTCCACGCAAGTTACTTGCTAAATTTCTTAATCCATATTTCTATGAACTTCATCGTATCATTTTCTCCACGATCTTGCCCAAAGCGGGATCGACTGATAAAGTTTCTTATTTTGAGATTTCTGCACTTTATCATCTCCACTTCCATGTCCCGTTTAACCTTCCGCGCACTATGATGGACTGGATGATTAGTGCACGGAAGAGACCTCGATCATTGGTCTATGCACTATATTTGCCAATGGTCTTTCGTGCGTTCAATGTTCCTCTTGATGAGTGCCAGTTCCTTCCAGCCCCTGCCTATCTGTCTAAGGCAAGGCGGCTTCTAGCAGCTGTTGAGTCTCCTGCTGAGTCAGAGCATTCCGAGTCTGAGGCTCAGGCTGATCCACCTGCTCTTGGGCAACCTGCGCCCGTGCCACCTGCTACTCTCGAGTCTATTCAGATCATGCTGCGCGATCACTTCATGTTGGAAGACGACCGCTGGACCCAGCTAGATTATCGTGCCACTTTGCAAATGAGTGCCATCAGTAACTATTACATGACATCCGGTACACCAAGTCTCGGCATTCCACTATGCCCCTTCCTATGGAGCGGGATCTATCTCGCGCCGGTTACCATATCGACGACCCCTGGGTCATGCGATATCGGGATCCGGATGCAGCTTTTGTGGATCCTCGTCGTTCTGATATTGATCCATCTGACACCGCTGGACCATCTCGTGCTCCATGATGGATGTGGTTCCGTACCTGCTGCTGCTACTGCTGATGATCTTCTTTAGTTGTATGCTTTATGGACTTCTGCTTATGTAGTTTCATTTTCTTTTATGAGTACAATTTCAGTTTATGTGGATCTTTAGATTTTATCTGCGGTTATTATATTGTTCTCTTTTACCTATAACTTGTGTGCTTGCCAGTTAATCCTTTATACAGTCTTCTGCCTATCTGTTTGGTGTTCATTTTTGATAAATGCCAAAAGGTGGAGATCTATTTGATATTTATATCTCTATCATATTGTGTGATATCTGTGTTTTGGAGGAGATAATGTATATCAGGATACGACACATTGGTTTACGGGAAAGCTATGTTTATGGGAGAGCTACTATTACGGGGGAGCTACTGCATTCTATGATTGTCTACCCTTTCCAACTTGTGTCCAGGTATGAACATTGAATATACAAATATCATTTTTGTCAATTATCAATATGGGGGAGATTGTTGACCCAAACTGGATCACAGTCAACTAAATATTGACAAATTGACAATATGATACTTGTCATAATTCAATATGACACATCAAGACAGAACTCAGTGCAAGACGGACGTCGTCTCTCTCCTGCAGCGTACTCGTTTTCAGAGTCTGTACTATTTTACATTTATTGAGTCTAGCAAAATGTAAACTGAGTAGCACTGGGTATTCTTGGCTTAAACCTTATTCCCAAACAAACCCAAAGCTCCACTAAGTCAAACTTAGCCCACAAAGCCCATCTGAACACTCTGTCAGCAAGGAGACAGAGTTCGGGCCGAACTCCGTCCCCTGATTTTTAGGACCCAAATTTTTAGGGCTTTCTATATGCTAGTTGTCCAACGGCAAAAAATTTGAATTCATGACACAGAATTCTGGCCGAATTCTGCCTATTCCAACTAGTATAAATAGGCCTTGAATTCTCTCATTCTAATTCATCCAATTATCTTTTCTTCTCTTCTCTATAAGCCTCATACAAGCCTTAACATTCTCATCTACTAGCCACAAGCTTCCTAAGCCTAAACGTGCTCAGTGCTATTCAGTTAGAAGTTTGTGCAATAGTCAAAAAAGTCGCTTGGAAAATTCCAAGCTTCGCCACAGCGATCTTTGTAAGAAGTTGACGTGCTCTTCTGAAGAAAATGCACGGGGTGTAACTACTATTTCACAAATAGTGGATTTAATCCTGAGCTAGAGTTCTCAGGCCTGGACTAGTCCTCCACGAGGAAAACCAGGTTAAAAATCTGCTGTGTTTGCGTATGCTATCTTGATCTTTTTATTTCCGCATTTACTACTCTGATTATTTACTGTTGGTGAAAAGAGTTTATTTTATTTGGCCATTATTGTTATAAACTCTATTCACCCCCCCCCCCCCCTCTAGAGTTGCCTATCTGTTCTTCACCATCGACAACAATCACTCTGTGACTTTAAAGCATATCCTTAGCCACAGAGCTGTTCTTAAATCATCTATCAGGAGAATCCTGTGTGATGGTGCTGGGACTGATCTATGGCTGGATCCTCGGTTAGAGCATCAATCCCTGGTGGATATTATGGACGACTGGACGCACAGGGAGGCCGATAGAGGTCTGACTTGTCAGCATATCATCAGAAATGGAGCTTGGAGTCCTGAGTCCTACCGCCATACTGAGGAGCTTGGGAAGGTTATCCGCATGATCGAGATTGATACATCCCAGCAAACTGATTATTGGGTCTGGGATCCGCCGGGCGAGACTGGGGGTTCTAGCTCTGGGAAGCTCAGGTTCCAGAGCGGCTACAACATTTTGCGTTATTCCTATCCTACCATTGCGGATTATGATTTTATATGGTGCAAGGGCCTGGCCAAGAAAATGCAGTTGTGTCTTTATTGTTTGCTTCTGGGTCGCCTCTTGACAAGGGACAAACTCATCTCCTTTGGGATCCAGGTCCCAAATCCGAAGTGTGCGCTCTGTGATAAGGATGACGAATTAATGAGCCACATGTTCTTTGACTGTGAAGTATCCTGGTACATATGGTCTGAGCAAGGCCGTGTGCTGGACGAAGGTATCACTGGTAGGGCGATTGGGAAGATTATTACAGGGATCCGAGATTGCAGAGGAAGAGGACTGGTCTGGTTCAAGACTGCTAGGATAAGGCTGGCTGCTGCTGTCTGGCATGTGTGGAGGGAAAGAAATTGCCGTATCTTCGAGGGACTTACCATTCCTCCGGTCGACATCCTCCCTAACATTGACTTTGATGTAAAAGCAATGGAAACCTGACGGGTGGGAAACCACCTTGATTGTATGTTGTATGATTACTTGCTGAATTTGGAATAAAGTTTACCCTTTTTCCAATATATATATATATATATATATATATATATATATATATATATATATATATATATATATAAAATACATTTGTTATTTTTCTAAGTAAATATTTTATTCTATTATCATATAATCATATAACTGTTATCTGTAAAAAGAACAGGTAGAACATATCATAAGATAACTATTATTTCTAAGAAGAACCTGTAGAACATAGAAAACTTAGACAAATGTTAAAGGCCACCCCCTTTTTACTAAGGGCCACCAACTTGAAACTTTAAAAAAATTACAAATTTGCCATTTTGAAAACACTAAGGGCCACCAAGTTAGAATGTAAGTGCATATCTGCAGTCCTCGATTGCCAGAAGCTTTTTTCCAAAAAATTTAAAACTTACAGTGACTACAGGACTTGCCTGCAGTCCAAAGTGAAGACAGGACTGCAGTGCTTGCCTGCAGTCCTCGATTAACAGAAGCGGAGAGAGGGAGGTGAGGGGGAGGGGAGGGGTACGAACGGGGGAGGGGGGGCTGTCGGCTGGAGGGGTACGAACGGGGGGGGGGGGGGGGGGCGACCGGAGAGAGAGAGAGAGAGGTGAGGGGGGTTTTGGGGGGAACGAACGGGAGGGAAGGGGAAGGGTTTTTGGGTGGCCCTTAGTAAACTTGTTCAATTTAGGTTGCTCTTAGTAAAAATAATAATAAGTCATGGTTGCCCTTAGTAGGAGGGTTACCCTTAGTACAGAGGGGGTGACCTTTAACATTTGCCAAAACTTAAGCCAAAACATAAATATAATATTTGTATATTCTAAAACTCGTACCACACAATGATAGTCTCATTTTCATATATTAGTATGATAAATAGGGCAGCATTATCTTTTATTTTCTACATATATTAGTTTCTCTTAAGTCATTTTGTTTATTTCAGTTTAATATTGGTTAACTCCTATATCTCAGTTTCAGCAGATTGACATAAGCTCACTGTGTACTAATAGAAACTAAGTTATATAATAATTATATAAATATATCTTTAACTAATTATTATAGTATGTACCATTAAGGAAAATTTTCTTCTAAAAGCTTTGCTAATAAGATGGACTTGAAATGAATAAGAAAAAAGAGTATATTTAAATCTTAGAATCATATTAATATTACAACTTGTCCATATATAACTTTAAAATTCACTCTTAAGGTATGTATATAGTGTGAGAACAGAGGAAAAGAAAAGAAAGGTATGATATAATATATTTGTTATTTTTATAAGTAACTATAATATTCTTTTATTGACTTGTACCAATCTATAATCTATTTTATCCTTTGTAGAGCTTCAACACAATTGCACTATACAAGGATAGTCTCTACATATACGAGTATATAAATGAATTGCTCTCGTCTTTTCGTCTGTGAGTACAATCATGTGCTGGTCTCCTCCATGGTTCGGGATGGTGCTCGTTGACGTGCTGCCATTCTGCTGCTGCTCGTAAGAACATTTTAGAACAGAACAGGCTAAAAACCTATGTTCACACTTTTGTTACTGTTTGGAGCATTTCAAAACAGTATTGAAAATAAAACCATACATTTTTTCAAGGAGGACCCATAATCTTGGATATTTTGTAACAAAAAGAAAATAAAAGGTTACTCCTTTCACGTTAAAAAATAATATTATTATAATGCACAATAATACACCGTACTAATATTATATTATAATTAGTTAATAAATTTTTTTTATATTGGTAAAACTTAAAATTTAGAAAAGTTAAATAACTAGTATTAATAAATAATTATGAATTAGTTAGATAATTAATTAGTTTTTGGTATTATTATAATTCACCTGTTTTTAAAAATTCACCTACTTCATATAACATCCAAGCATGTCAAGTGTAAATTTGTTTACTTCTAAGTTACAAAATATCATTTACCCAAATATTTAAAGTAGTTTATAGTACAAGATCAAGGACAAAACTCAAAAGCATACAAATTCCTTCTTTTCCTTCCCCACTTGTACCATTATAGACATATATGCAAAGCATAAATGACTCTACAGATACTGCAACCACTTAGATTTCATGGAGTAATCAAAACAGAATCTTACCACAGCCACGTTCTTCCGTGTTTTTAAGATCCCATGGATTTATAAACAACATGCTTTTATAACGTCTTCCATATGAGGATCATCTCCTGCTTCTTTGTCCTGTCAAAAGAGGGAAATTGTTGAAATGTTTACAAGTTAGAAAAAAATAAAAGAGTAATTTGTGGTAAAGAACAGAGCGTAGTTATCAGTAATACAAACACAAGGATGCCTTGGGCACTGGGAAACCAGTAGGAACGAGGTTTTCACATAACTGTAAAGATCCAACGGATCTTCACTTCAAAATTAACATTTTAACTACAGTAAAATGTAGCAAAATGCCGAGAGATCAACATACGAATATACAGGAAAAAAAAAATTGCAGGACGAAACATATTGAAGATATTTCTCATAATACTGTGAAAATTTGATGCAACCTACAGTGGAGAAGGAATTGTAGTAAAGACTGAATTGCAGGTACGGAAGTCTCTGCGCTACATAAAAACTCCCAAAGTTGCAGTGAGGGTTGAGGGATAATTATTTATATTATTTCAACAAGCGTCAACAGATGGATGTCTATTGTGGGCTGGGAATTAGATTCACACAGCGGTACAATTCTTTCTATAAAATCCGCTTAAAGTAAGGGAAAAGGGGATTTCAACCTATGCTGTTCCGAAACCATGTTAAACTCCTTGCCATTCACCAAAACTTGCAGAGAGGGTTACGAATTAATTATTTAAATATTCAAACAGTAGGGAACATGTGGGATCAAAGAAGAGTTGATCATGAGATGTAATATTAACATGTGGGATCAAAGAAGAGTTGATCAGGAGATGTAATATTGGATTAGACCAAATTGACTTAAAAGGGAACCCTTTTATACTGTCACTAAAACAAATTTGGTAACCTGGAAGCTTCAGCAGATGTGAGACTCAAACCCAACAATCTCCAGATTAGAGAGAGCCAGAACAACCTGAAAATTCAACATGTGATCATGTCCTGCTTGAAGACATCCAGACTACACTGTTACCAAATGTGAACCAAACAAATTTGTATTGTCTACCGCTATGAGTGCTTATGAAATGTGATATGGGTCCTAACAAAATTCTATATGTTCTCAATGCACAAATTAAAGGAATCTAATGAAAAATGAAATCGAAACCACGCTCTGATACCAAAATTGATGCCGAATGAATACGACTTAAAATCAGCAAATTAATTTGCATTAAAATAAGTTTATTTGAGTCTCTACTAATTGCCAAATAGTTTCTAGGTAATCAAAACTAATGGTTATATTAGGCAAGAGATAATAAGCTAGAATGCAACCTTAGATTTTATAGAGAATTGAATCAAGTTACCATGAAATCATGATAGTTCTCTATTTAATATGTAGGTTGATAATAACAAACTCCATTTTCTTTCATTTTGTAGAAGCACTCAAATAACGGATGGATCAGCAGCTTATTAATAGTATATTGGATGATAGATGTAGTAGTCATACTTACTTGATTTAGAATGAAGAGAGAGACTCGAATCAGACTGTCGAATGGCTACAGGGAGGAAAGAGGCTGCTGCTTCTGTTTGTGCTTCATGCAGCTTGTGTCCGCTGTTGGATCTGCTGCGATTGCTGCTGCGGCTGGATCTGCTGCTAGTGCTGCAGGATCTGTTGTTACTGTTGCTGCGGCTGGATCTGCTGCAGGCTGCTGTTGTTGCTACTGCTGCAGGCCGTTGCTACTACTGTAGGCTGTTGTTGTTGCTGCCTACTTCTTCTACTACTGCAGTCATTGTTGTGGGGAATGAGGAAGGATGGTTGCTTGTTGCCCGGAAGGAGTGAGGGGAGGTAGGAGATGAGGGAGGGTTACGAGAGGAAGCGGGGTGGGCCATCTCAGCCATAGAGAGAGTTCATTAAAAGAAAAGAGTTCTTTTCATTCCAATCATTCACTCATTTATCATTCCACTAACAAGGATATAAATAGGCTCTCACTCAACCAACTAACCAATTCCTAAGGAATAGGTAAGTTACAACTACAAAACAACCCAAACCATCTCCCCCATAAAGACTAGGTAATAAGAAATAAATAATAAAATAAAAGCATAATAACAAATGAAATTTGAGTTCAAAATTTAAATTTGAACTTTAAATACTAATCTCAATTGAAGTCATGATGCGTCGTCTTCTACGTTGGTAGGTCTTCGTAATTGGAGGCATGATGTCCTCATCAGTTAGGTTTTACTTTTGATTTGACACAATCATGAATCCATAACATGCACCCTACTCTAACCTACTACCTCAGTCGCACGCTTTAACTTTCTACTTTCATAATTCCATCTTTCTCTCTTTTCTCTCGGCCATCTTTCAATTGTTCAACAATAGTTGTTGACCCTCACCCCTCGATTGCCAACAACTTATTGTCATCTAAAGGATTCAAGTTTCATTTGCAAGTTTCAATTTTTTTTTTCCTTTTTCATGTTCTCCTCTTTTTTTATAACTTCAATTTAATTTTTGTTGATAATTTTCCCGCACCATCGAAATCTTCCTATAAAAGTCTAGTTACCTTTATAAAGTGGGCTCTTTTATTTGCAACTTATTCTTTTGAATTATTTTATATTTTTTTCTCTCTCCCACATCAAACAATTCATCATCCATCGGGTAGATTTTTCATATTTTGCTATTTTTCTAAACTATCTATACAATACATGATTGACTAAGGTATCTTGATCACTTTTATTTTAGAATTTTAAAAAAATAATAAAGAATGTGCACTTCAATGAGGTATGCGTCACGCTATGCGCCTCAAGCATAATATGTACCTTGCATCGTGACAAAAGTGCACAAACCCAAATTGAATAACCATTTCCTAAGCAAAAACTTAACTAAAAATGGTTAAGTTTTCTCAACAAAATGGATAGGGGTCGTCTCCGCCCATGGTTTATAATTGAACTTACCAGTAGTATGGTACTCATATGGATTTTTTCAATCAATTAATTAGTGCAAAGGAACAATGGTTAGAGTCCAATAAGTTATGGAGGTTCATCTTATAGAAAGGAAAAAAGCTAACTATAGCTATCCTCATATTTGTCAAGCCTAACATTAAATATGATAGAAATCCAATGAATTGATTTTGGTGCTCAATGATATCTAGGGTAGTTTAGTTCTAAAGTTTGCTACTTATGCCGCGATTTTGACCAAAACGACAACCAAAATCTTATTTGGTTTCCGCATTTGCCATTTTCACCGTACAAAATTTGGTGAAAATGACAAACGCTCGCGATAGCATCATTTGGCATTTGTCATTTGAAATGAAATGTTCTCCATTTCAAAAGGGGACCAAACTAGTACCTATTGTAGTGTGTTTTAGTTAAAAATAAAGATTATATATTGTAGGAGAGTTTTATTTCTGTTTTTTTCGTTTTGCTAGTTATTATGTAGTTGTCATAAGCTAGCTTTGTACAACTATTAGTCTTATTACATATGTTTCAACTTTTATATCCACTATATATTTGACAAGTGTCCTAATGAAATTAATTGAGTTAAGGAACTATAGATTGTGATATGGCATAAAAGATGATTTAGGTTCTCTTTCACAACAACATAGCTGCCACTCTTTCTTTCCCATTCCAATTCCAATTCCAATTCCAATTCCAATTCCAATTCCAATTCCCAGCAACCATCTAGATATTGCCCTGTCAGTACCATAGCTAGAACTTGTATATACCACAAACTCCTAACATTCATCCACATTTCCACATTAATCCTAAACCTAGCTGAAACCATCTCCATCAGAAGAAGACCACAAAGAGAGTCCAAATGCTAGCTCCAGTCCACATCTACAACCAAACCCTTTATCTATTTAGCAAGGTTCAAAATATCGGTATCGGTATCGGTATCGGACATTTTGTATGAGTATCGGTATCGGAAGTATCGGCGGTATCGGATCGGAGTATCGGATTTTTTGGTATCGGGAGTATCGGCAATATTAAATAATTATTAAAAAAATTAGGATTTTTTTAAACATATTTATGCTTTATTTAATTATTTTTTTAATTTTTTTATTATAATTAAATAAAATAATAGTCATCCTTTCTGATTGGTTTACCTGCGATATACAAGATTACAAGTTTTTTTCATTTCCATGTTTTAGTTTCAATTTTACTGTCATTAATTCGTACTAATTGAATCTTGTATTGTTTTATTACTACAGGTTCAAATTTTGACAAATTAAGGAACATAAAGGGAGGCACAAGAGATTAAAAGCAATGCAAATGGCTGGACGAGACAAAAGTCACAAGACCCATTATTATATAATTATATTTGTTCAGACCTTTTTTTAAATTTCTGTAAATAAAAAATTATTTATATTTGTCTGGATATTTTTTTCTAAATTTATGTAAATAAATAAATAATTTATATTTGTCTGGATATTTAGTTTTATTCATAGTTAAAAATCGTTGCAATGGACCCTTGACACCAATTATCATACAAATATTTGTATGGATATTTAGTTTCATAATCAGCATCCTTCTCCTCCGCACACGAACTTTAGTTTTATTCATATTTGTATGGATGGACGACGGTTACGCGCCGTCGTGTGGCGAAGACCGGGGGGAAGACGGCGGCGGACAGGGTCAGGTTCGGGATCGGCATCCTGAAAATCGTCAGAACGGGTCTGGGTCTCGACCTAGCCGGGGTCCGGGGGTGGCTGCTGGGCGATCGATGGGTTGGCGGCCTAAGGCGACCGCGGCGGCAAAGGGGAAGAGTAAGGTAGTAGATTTGGATGTACAGGGACCGGGGACTTCTCGTCCGGTGATTGTCCCAAGGCCTATTGGGACGCCCCCACGACCTGCTGGACGGTCCTGGGCCGAGATCTGCAAACCGGTGGGGCCGAAATCTCCCACATCGATGGAGTACGTTCCGCCGCTCAAGGTAGGGAGGGGTTTCCGGGCTGTGTTTCCTGCGGAGGAGATCCAGCAGGTGACAGCTTACTGGAAAAATACCCTCGTCCTGTATGTCTTGGACAACAAGTCTTTCTACGGACAGATCCGGGGCTATGCAGCGCGAGTCTGGAAGCCTAAGGGGAGTATGGAGTTCTATACTCGTGAGAACGGCTTCTATTATGTGAAGTTCGGGCTGGCGGAGGATGTCGCTAGGATCCTCCAAGGCGGCCCCTGGACGTTCGACGGCCGACTGATCATTCTCAAGGAGTGGACTCCAGAGCTGCGATGCGAAAGGGAAGTTCTGAATGCCATCCCAGTATGAATCCGATTTCCCGAGTTTCCGGTAGGATTTTGGAGCATTCCCCTGTTGATGCGTCTTGCTAGTCTGGTGGGCACCCCGATCAAGGCAGATGAAGCTACCACCTTTCGGACGTGGTTGATGTACGCGAGAATTTTTGTGGAGATTCGGGCAGGGGGGAGCTCCTGAAGATGGTGGAATATGAGCTCCCTTCTGGGGAGGTGCTTACCCAGAAGGTGGAGTATGAATGGGTTCCGCCTACCTGTTCACGCTGTTCCTGTTTCAGGCATCTGGCCAGTGCTTGCTTCGAGGCTGGCCCCCCGGTGGAGCCTTGTATTCCGCCTAGTGAAGTCCTCGAAGCACCATGTGATATGGATTACAGAGATGATAGTGGAGTGGTGGTCGTGGAGGAGGAGGTTACTAATCAGGGGAGTGATGTCGGTTTGAGCCTCGTTGTATCTACCCAACTTGCTCCTGCGGGTGGGGTGGTATCCTCTGGCCAGGGGCCGAGTAGTATAGTTACCAGAAGCATGGCTGCGACGGAGTCTGAGGCACGAGGGAGGGCAGGTCGACGGGAGGGCAGGTTTACTGTAGGAAGAGACGTGCGGTCGGCCTGCTGCGTGATGGCCCCTCCATGATGGAGGGTCGGACCACAGACAGAGAGGAGGTGGTGTGTGTTGACAATCATGCATGGGCGTTGGTGTTATCTCAGGTCGTTCCCCATCAGACGGTTCCGACTGGCATGGATGAGGATCCTTTAGCGACGGTTGCGGCACCTTCCCCAGGTGCCGTTTCGGGAGTTTCTCAGGGGACCCCCACCTCTCATTAATTAATGGCCATTATCGTCTGGAATGTGAGGGGGGCGTGTTCGCTAGGGAGGTGGAGAGAGATATGTGGGGTGCTCCACAGAGAGAGAAGTGTGACATTTCTGTTATTTTAGAATCCAAGATCAAAGGGGAGAAGACCCTTACTCGGCGGACCCCTTCTCATTGGGCCCAGCTGCACAACCTGGCCCTTTGTGACATGGCCAGAATTTGGGTTCGCTGGAACTCGAAGAGTTGGGATGGTGACTTGATATTGATGACGGAGCAGTTGATTGCCATCTCCTTCGTGAATAAGGGTGGCTTCCGGTTCTTACTGGGGGCGGTCTACGGCCACAATGACAGAAGGAGAAGGGAGTCACTTTGGAGGGACATCTCACGTGTTTCCGATGTTGCTGAGTCGTCATGTCTCCCTCTGCTCTTGATCGGGGACTTCAACGCTCTTATGCATCATGGGGAGAAGCTGGGTGGTCGACCGGTTCCAGATTCTATCATTTATGATTTTCAGAGATGCCTCCTGCTTGCGGGGCTGCGGGAGCTGTCTCGATCAGGCTTCATCTGGACTTGGCACAACAAAGCAACTCACAACCGGGTTGCTTGTCAGCTTGATCGAGCTCTGGGCAACGGGGAGTGGTTCCGTCACTTTCCCAACTCTTCGGCTGAGGGTCTGGCAGCTGGGACGAGCGATCACTCCCCCATCAGGGTTGGCTTCTCTGCTCGATCTCTTGGGAAGTCCCGACCGTTCAGGTATAACAACAGTTGGTATCTCTCGGAAGGCTACCTGGAGGCTGTCGCAGAGGGCTTGTCTAGTGGTCAGGAGGGGACGGCTCAATTCCGATTGGTTCGTCGACTCAAGGCCACGAAGAGGGCTCTCAGGAGTTGGGTGCAGGGGTTGCCCAAGTCTACACTAGAAGATAAGGAGGCTGAGTTGAGATCTTTGCAGCAGGATCTACAAGCTGACATGCTTAATGGAGATCTTGCAGCTAGAGAGAAGGAGCTGATTGGAGAAGTCAACATTCTGAGGCTGCAGAAGGAAATTAGCTCGGCCTAGCGAGCCAAATGTTCCTGGCTGAAGGATGGAGACCGGTGTTCCAAGTTCTTCTATGACGTTATCCGGACTAGACAGAATCGGAATCACATATCCCAGCTTCTCGATGCGGATGGCACTCTGGTGGGGACGCCGACTGAGATACAGGGCGAGGCTGTCAGGTACTATTCTGATTTATATTTTCAGACTGACTACCAGTCCGTGTTCCCAGAGGTTGTTACGAAGCGCTTGGTGACTCCATTTGGAAATAGCATCCTTCTTGCCCCTGTCACTTTGGAGGAGGTGGAATCTATTGTCAATGGGGCGGACCCCAACAAGGACCCTGGTCCAGATGGCTTCAGCAGTGGTTTCTTCAAGCGCCATTGGGATATTCTGAAGATGCAGGTCGTGGAGGTGGTCCAGGAGTTCTTCACTAAGAGGAAGCTTTTGAAGGAGCTGAATCACACTTTTCTGACCTTGGTGCCTAAGAAGGAGGGCGCGACTGCATTGACAGATTTCAGACCTATTGCATGTTGTAATTATCTTTACAAGATAATTACGCATATTATGTGCAGGCGAATGGAGGGTATCATGCAGGACTTGGTTTCTCCTAACCAGGCTGCGTTCATCAAGGAGAGGTCGATTGCAGAGCATAGCCTCCTGGCTCATGAGATGGTGAGGGGATTCAGCAGACCTGGTGGGAAGAAAGCTTATGTTAAACTGGACCTGAGGAAGGCGTATGACATGGTCAATCGTGACTTCCTATGCCATCTGATGTCTGCCATGGGATTCGCGGATCACTGGGTTGCGTTGATCAGGGAGTGCATCACGTCTCCTACTTTCTCAGTTCTCATCCAGGGCGTTCCTTACGGGTATTTCCAGAGCAACCGTGGGCTGAGGCAAGGTGACCCATTGTCCCCTTACCTGTTCACGCTTGTGATGGAATACTTTACTTGTTTGATGGACCTGGCAGTGCACCGTGGACGGCTGGTGCCTTTGTTTCGGAGGATGGACCCGCCAGTTACCCACCTTATTTATGCTGATGATCTACTGGTCTTCATCCAGCCTTCGACGAGGGGGTTGCAGACGCTTGCGGGTATTATGGAAGATTTGAAGTCCTTCTCGGGTCTCCAGATGAACAGGGATAAGAGTCGGATCTACTTCAGTTCCCGGTGTTCCCAGAAGGAGGAGCGGACTGATGTCCTGGGTATCGCGAGGAGTGATCTTCCGGTACGTTATTTAGGAGTGCCCCTCACAGTCAATTATGCACGGGATCAGGACTGCCAGGGCCTGGTTGAGTATGTCCAGCGGAGAGTAGAAAGCTGGCAAGCCGCCGGTCTGTCTTTTGGCGGACGCATAGAGCTGATCAGATCTGTGATCTCGACTATGGCCCATTTTTGGCTACAGTCCATCCTCCTCCCAGTGGCCACTATTCGGCGAGTGGAGCGTCTTTGTGCTGATTTCCTTTGGAGGGGGGTATGCATGCGATCTCGTAGGAGCAGCTCTGTCGGCCCAGGAAGGAGGGAGGTGTGGGGCTCAGGCCGTTGCTGGAGATCAGGGAGGCCTCTGCGCTCAAGCTGGCCTGGAGATTCATTAGCGGGGGGTCTCTTTGGGCGGACTGGATGCACAGCAGATACGTGAAACAGGACAATTTTTAGACGTGTTCTCCTGATAACAACCATTCTGTCACGTTCAAGACTGTCCTGAGACACAGGGGTGTGCTCAAGTCTGCTATCCGGAGGGTCATGAAGGATGGGTCGGGCACGGACCTCTGGCGGGACCCTTGGATAGATCGGCGTTCGTTGCTAGACATTAGGGGTTCTTCGACTCATACGGAGGACAGGCGAGGTCTGACGTGTAGTCGGATCTTACGAGATGGAGAGTGGAGGCCGGAATCTTATCGGTACACTGAGGAGCTGGGAGGGTTCATTATGTCTACAGTCATTGACCCGGCTTTGCCTGCGGACCGGTGGATTTGGGAGCCGCCTGGAGCATCTTCGGGCTCGGGGGAGTTCCAGTTCCGTAGTTGCTACAATCTTATCCGGCACACTTTTCCTCTGAGTTCTGATTACGAGTTCGTCTGGTGTAAGAGTCTGGCCAGAAAGATACAACCGTGTGTTTATAAGCTTCTTCTGGGTCGCCTCTTGACAAGGGATCGCCTGAGTTCTTTTGGAGTGTCGGTGCCGGACCCCAAATGTGTGCTTTGCTGTTTGGAGCCCGAGTCTATTAAACATATATTTTTCGAGTGCACTCTGGCATGGCAAATATGGTCGGAGCAGAGTCGGGTATTGGGAGTGTGCACCTCTGGTAAATACATTGGGGACATCATCCCGGTGATACGATATAGCAGGGGTCGAGGTCAGGACTGGTTCCGTACAGCTAGAGTTCGTCTGGCGGCTTCGGTTTGGCATGTTTGGCAGGAGCGAAACCGCCGAATCTTTGAGGGACTAGTCACACCTCCGGTTGGCATTCTCCATAACATTGAGTTTGATGTGAACGCTATGGAGAATGGATGAGTGTTGAGTGGGAGTCCCACTCAGACTGTATGTTGTATGATTATGACTTTTCATTTGGAATAAAATTTACCTTTTTCCAAAAAAAAAAAATATATATATATATATATATATATATATATATATATATATAAGAAAGTTACAAAAATTTAACTTATAAAAAATAAAATAATCTTATAAACAAATATACAAACGTTAGATACACTACTACTTAATATATATATATATATATATATATATATATATATATATATATATATAAGAAGTTAAATATAGATAAAGATATAAAATATATAAATAAGTTGGATACACTCTTTTATATATATATATATATATATATATATATATATATATATATATCAACAAAAGCTCGACGAGTATCAATATATTCAATCACAGTGAACTAGCATAAACTATAACCCAGAGACGCACACGATCACTTCAGTCCACTAGCAGTGTTTTTAATCTTTAGTACATCATACATGTTAGATTTTCGAAAACAAATATAATAAAATAACCTCATACACAAATATACATCTGTTATATACACAAAGTCTATCTAATCAAACATAGTCTTCCGATCCAATTGCCATCTGACAATTTTATTGGAACAAGATTTACATGTTTATATTTGATTATTCATGCCCTTTTTTGCATAATCCAATGTAATACATTTGCATGCTCCAACCAACATTCATTTCCTCAAGCGTACGACTTTTTGGCGTGGTCCTGCAAATATAGTAGTAAAATATAATTAATACTGTTAAACATTTTAAAATTACTCTAACATAGTTATATAAGAAGGGTTAATTACATTGATCTTCCATATGATTCATGAGTATTACTCTAACATAATTATTTAAAATTACTCTCATATAAAAAGGGTTAGTTATGTATCAAAAAGATACATACAAAAAGATGTTATAAAAGATACTAAAAATATACATATATAACAAATAAATATAAATATGGTTAGAAGAATATATGGTTATATAATGTCTTATTTCAATGTATAGTAAATATATGCTCAATGCAAACACAAAAAATATCTTTGCAACTTGGCTATAGTAGTGATGGATAAATCTTTGTTTCCTTAGGTGGCTATAGTTCGAATCATGTGTTCAACGCAGCTCTACAATTTTTTTTTTGGGGGGGCTCATTAGACCCGGCCCAATACTTAACCTAACCTAACTCATATATATGTGAGGAGAGAGGCAGCAGCCGTTTTCATTTCTCTCCTCTCTCCTCTCGATTGTTAAAGAAAAAAATGGAGCGGAGCTGGAGCGGAGCTACAGCCGGCGGGAGGATCGACGCCGGCGGGAGGATCGACGCCGGCGGGAGGATCGGCCACGGCGGGAGAATCGGCCATGGATGGTTTGGAGAATTTTGGTAGAAATTTAATAGAGGTATTTCTAGTTTTCTACATAATTATTGGTCTTCCTTATATGCTTTTTGATATCCATGATTGAGAAATTTTCATGGCTACAATTTCAATTTTTTTCAATTTTTTTTCCTTCTGAATTTGGCCCTATGTAAGTTCGTATCGGTCCGTACCGGACCGTATCGATCTGTATCGGGTTCGTATCGGCCGATACGAACCGATACCATACATTTTTACTGGGAATCGACCGATACCGATTTTTTTTTGCCAGTATCGGATCGGACACCTTCAAATCCGATACGGCCGATACGTATCGGTATCGGCCGATACTTAAAACCTTGCTATTTAGTTGTCCCAAAAGAAATCCTAACCATCGTTCCAGAATTTAGAACGACAAAGAAGGAGAAAACAACGAGAACGTCTATTTGTGTTTTCAAGTGAATTTTTCTTCTTCTCCGTCAATGTTGCTTAGTCTTCGCCCCCCCTCTTTTCTTCTCCGACAAAGAAGAATTTGTTCAAGAGAATTGGAAATATCGAAAGCTGAAGTCTGATTAGAACCAAAAGCATCATGTACAGGAGCAGAAGTGGTTACCTGGGATTGCACGTTTTCATCGTACACGTGATATGCATACTCGAATTTATCCCACTTATCCAAACATCACTCTTCGACATGGCCGAACATGCCACAATAGTTACACTTTTGTGGCAAACCATAGCCACCATCTCAACCACCACGACCACCTCCTCAACCATCTCTACCACCACAGTTGCCATCACCAGGGCAACCACCACAATCAGTAGTACGAGTAACCAAGGCATAGGAGTAATTACTCGGTACCACAAAACTGTCCTAGATATGAATGATTGAGACGAGAGAAAGTATATACAATTGTCGGTAACTGCTCTAGCACAGGATCCAAGCCAACTAGGATAAGTGAAACATGGAACTCCGTGTGTCGTTGAGCTTCCTTCAAATCAGTAGTAATCAAATGATACCAAGGTAGTCAAAGACGCAAGGCACACTCGAGACGCAAAGGGTCCATATCACCTGAGGCGCAAAGCGCACTTAAGAGCGAAGCAATACGCAAAAATAAAAATAAGAAGAATATACATAAATAAGTAAATAAATTAGTAATATAAGAAATAAAACCAACAAAAATATGTTAAAACATAACCAAATGAACTAGCAGAATAGCAATAGCAGTAGCAATCAACAGAATTAACAAGAATTTATGTTCTCTAACAAGAAGTAACAAAACAAAATAAACACAAATTGTAAAATAAAAGCAAAACCAATATAACAATAATTCATCTTCATAAAACTTCATCAAATTAGCATCACCATCGTTACCACAAATATTTTTATCACTAACATTTTCCGCCAGGTGAGCCTATAAAGTCAAAATAAAGAGCAAAATACATAAGGTGCGCCTAGGCACGTTTACTTGTTGGCGCCTCGCTACGAGGCACAGATGGAGAAAGGTCTCACCTAGTAAGGTGTGAGTCACAGCTAGTGCGCTTTGTTGCGAGGCGTGCCTTTGACTACATTGGATGATACTACAAGAGTTCCTCTGGCAAAGCTTTCTTTGAAGCCAGATTCCCATTCATAGTCTTCTCATTATACTTTGTGTTAAACAGTAAATCATAAATACAAGTCATATTTCGCTTCTATGAATAGGACTCTTCCAAAAATATCCAAATCCGTTTGGAAGACTCACACCACTTAACATTATAGACGATATGTAGTTACATACTATGCCACAACCATGACAAAACATATGCATCTGCATCTGCACTCACCCAATTCTCATAATCAGCCAATGTTTTAGGCCGGGGCTCATTCACTAAAACATTTTTCTTTTCATCGTCCTTAACACTACTTTGATAAACTTAGACTAGGCAAGAATTTCGCATCATTAAGTTTTACCATATTAATCGCTTTCTCTAGTTCTACATTATTGTGAATAACGATAAAATGATTGTTCAAACCACCACCATCACTACTAATAATCTTGCTAAAAGATTTAGTCCACACCATACTTATAGATGTAACAGAAACACGAAATTTCAGAAACTCTAATCTTACAAAAAGTCGCGACCAACAACGAACAGTCAACTCAGATATATAGGAACCCTAGATCTAACAACGAGCAACGACAAACAATCACGATAAACCACGAACAACGAGATCGTAAAACGATCATGCAACGATTAAACAACGTCTAAAAAAATTGGACTTGTGTCTCGAACCCCGTCAAACTCACTACCGAGTTCGATCGACAAAAATTGTGGAAGGGATACACAAAATACATTTCAAACTTGCTATAATACCAATAAAATTTAAAAGAAGAGAAGAAAAAATAGATGAGAAATAAGAGGAGAGTACAAGAACATAAAACTCCTAAGTTGCACCTCAGGTGTATTTATATTACCCACATAAGAAAATAAGACTCACATCAAAACAAGTAATAAACTATAAATAAAATAAAAATAACTTAGAATCATCATACAGGATAACAAAAACATCACAAAATCTGATATGCTTATTATCTTCTTTGCATGAGCAACTTGCAAACAAAGTGGTGGCTCATAAGAAACAACAATGATATGAACAACAAAGTCAAATTTCATAAGAAATTCGTAGCTATAGAACCCCAATTGACAAGAAATCTCAAATTTTTTTCCAACTTCCTTTGCATTTAAAGAATCTCTTACAAAAACAAATTTATAGTGCGATTTCAACAATTGATTTGGATAACCAAATTTAACGATCTGGATCGAATACCATAACACTCCGGACCAGAAATATACCCGATCCGAAACACTTGTACGTGGACCGGATTTAATGGGGGTTTAGGTGTTACCGATAACTATGCAACCAATTCAATAGCCTCGCTCATCTCTGTCTGGCCTACGTGACACCTTCTCATTAAATCTCACCGTCTTGTCGCCTAGATGGTCGCAATTAACTCTAAATGTCATGATAAGCACAACATGGTTGACACTCAACAATGAAAAAAGCTAGATGTACTTCAGCAAGTATTGTAGGGGAAAACAGGTTTATAAAAATATTTTGCAGATGGAGGGTACTCTCCCAGTCGCATACTTAGGATTTCCCATATCGTCAAGAAGCCTAAGAACCCATGGCTGTGCAAAATTAGTGGAAAGTTGTAGAAGGAGATTGGAAGGCTGGGAAGCAAGGATATTATCTTTCGCAGATAGAGTGGATCTTATCAGGTCGTTGTTACAGCAACATGTAATTTCTGGCTGCAGACCTTCAATATACCAATAAAAACTGTCAGGATTACTGAAAGAATGTGCCAACTTCCTATGGCACAATTCTATGCATGCTATAAGCTGGGAGGAGCTCACTAAGGATAAAGAAGGGGTTGTGGGGTTCAGAAAGCTGAAGGATATGGCACTGGCTTTCAATTACATAAGAATATGGTGATTCGTGAATTAAGACAGCTTATGGCCATATGGTTGAAGGGCAACTATCAGAAATTGAAAAGTTTTGAGGGCATGGTAGTGGATAATAACTCATCAACTACCTGGATGCGCATGATGAGAAGTAGAGAGGATATCCTTCCCCACGTAGAAAAGATGACTGCAAAAGGAAGAAATAGATCTATTTTCTTTGACCATGAACTAATCAAGGGAGATTAATTGACAGGTTAGGATTGAGTATGTACTCGATGCTAAATGAGGACTTCAGTTTTGATAGAATTACTCAAGATGGAGTATGGAGACCTGAACTTCTCACCATTACTAACCAAATACAAGATGAGATAAGGATTGTTCAGATTCACAAATATATTCAATAAGATTCTTGGCAGTGGAAAAATAATTCTCAGGGATCCTTCACTACAAAGTCAGCCTAGCACAGTATTAAAGGCAATCAGGTATAGGGGGATTGATGGAATGCACTATGAGATGCCTAAAGATGAGTGGCTGCTCTCTTAGGGCCATTAGGGGGAGACTCCTGACTAAAGACAGGTTGAACAGGCTTGGCATGAACATGTCCCTTGGTTGTGAATTGTGTCAATCAAATCAGGAAACAATGGAGCATGCTTTTACTGCTTCCAGTTGGCATTATCAAAGGAGAGGAATAGAAGAATTTTCCAGAAGGACAACATAAGATCCCCGTGGCTACTAATAAAAATAGAGGATGATACAAAGCTACTGATGCTAAGTTGCAGGAAGAAGAGTCAACCAGGGAATGTTAGTCTCAGTATTATGGAGTAATAGGGGATAGAAATGAGGAACATGTAACATAGTGGAAAGGATAGAGAGCTTGTAACTTTGTATATTTCCTCTATTCAACAAAACTATTATTTTTTTCGAATATAGCAAAATGTGACAGGCTAAAAGGAGATAATTACAGCAAGTTCTTTTCAAAAATTGAAGTTAGGCAGACCCAGAATCACACTTCTATCTTGCTTAATACTCAAGGAGAAACCATCTAGAATCAGAATGGCATCAAGGAGGAAAAAGTCCAGTTCTACACCCAATTGTACAATCAGGATCATTATGCCACTGCTTTTCCAGATATCATATGCAAGAGCCTAGCTTTTTGTTTTTGTTTTTTGTTTTTTTTTTTTTTTTTGTTTTTTTTTTTTTTTTTTGGCAAAAGGAAATGAGAAACTTCTTAGGGAAGTTATCCTTGAAGGAGTGGAGGGCATTATTATGGGAGCTGGGCACCTGGCCCATATGGGTTTAGGGGCACAGTTCTTCAAAGTCCATTGGGGCACTATTAAGATGGAAGTTTGGAATGCAGTTATGGACTTCTTCCAGAATGACAAGATGCTCAAGGACGTAAATAATACTTTTATCACCCTGATCCCCAAGCTATAGGGTGCAAAGAGACTATAGGAGTTTAGGCCTATATCCTGTTGCAATTTCCTTTATAAAATCATCACCAAATTTATGTGCCTAAGAATGGAAGGGTTAATGATGGAGTTAATTTCTCTCAATCAGAGTGCATTTGTCAAAGGAAGGCATATTGCTGAAACTGTATAATGGCTCATGAACTTTAATAAGCAAGGAGGATACAAATGTTGCACCAAAATAGATCTACAAAAAGTCTATGACACAGTGAACAAAGATTTTCTCTATCATGCTGAGATGCATGCAGTTTAGTGATAAGTGGGTGGACCTCATTAGACACTGTATTTGCACGCCTAGCTTCTTAGTATTTGTGGATGGGGAGCCTAATGGTACTTTAAAAGCAACAGAGGATTGGGACAGGGGTTTCCCCTCTTCCCCTATCTATTCACCACTGCTATGCAGCATTTGAGCAATTTGATGGAGATAGCTGAAGTGAAAGGATACATTCAGACTTTGTCCTCAATATGGAGCCAACAGTATCTCATCTAATTTATGCAGATGACCTACTGTTTTCATCAAGCCTACTCCATTATGTCTGATTGGTATAAGAGAGGTCCTAGATCAATTTGAAAAGAATTCGGGGCTGAGGATGAACAAGGACAAAAGCAAAGTCTACATTCAATAGGCATTGCAGGGGTAAACATCCTACTCGGAGACGGTATCAGATAGAAGAAGGAACCCAACCAGTCAAATACTTAGGGATTCCTCTATCTAGTCTGAAGACTTTCTCCAATATTGTCAGAGACTGATTGAAATGTCTGGTAGAAGAATGAAGGGATGGCAAGCACATAAAATTATCCTTTGGAGCCAGAATCCTATAGGTCAGATCAGTGATCACAACAATCAACCAATTACCGGTTCCAAGAAGTCCATCTTCCCAAAGTTGTGCTATCAAGAATTGAAAGCTTATGTGCCAATTTTATTGGAAGGGGACATTCACTCTATCAGTTGGCAACAATTATGTAGACCTATGGAAGAAGGGTGAGTAGGTGTGAGAAGCCTCCTAGATTTCAAACTCGCTCATCACATGAAGCTACTCTGGAAGTTGATCAATTATCCTAACTTATGGCAACTTGGATGAGAAATAGATACTTGACGGATAGACATTGATAGGATTTAGCTGTGGATACCTCTACAACCTTCAAGGAAATGATGAAGCTAAGAACCACCATTCTTCTCTATTTAGAGGGGGATTGCAGATGGACAATCTAGTAGCATATGATTTGATCCTTGGTTGCCTGGTGGCAGATTAATTGAGAGACTGGGTTGGGATAGCTTCTACTGGTTGAGAGGTAAGGAGCAGGTTAGCAATATCATTGTTAATGTTGAATGGAGACAAGAACTACTACATACCACCTACAGCTTGGGATATCAAATCAGAGAGGCCACCATACACAGGGATCAAAAAGCAGACTTCTGGAACTGGACAGAGAACCCTAGCAGAGAATTCGCTTTCAATTCAGCCTTCATAGTCATCAGAACCCCAAGTCCTAAAGTGGATTGGAATCAAGCAGTCTGGTTTAAGGCTGTGCCAAAAAATGAGCTTCCCTTTTTAAAGCCGTCCAAGATAGACTACTCACTAAGAAGAGACTCCAATAACATGGGACGAATATAGAGGTTCACTGCCTGCTATGTAACCAGAATGCTAAGGACATAGCACAAATACATATGGTCTGTGTGTAGGCTCAAGCTACAACTGACTAGTAAGGAGAGAGAAATTATCAGAGGAATGCAAGGTGATAAGCATGAAAGTTAGAACAATAGAGAAGGGAGATACTCTAGGAAAGCTGGAGCTAACAACTAGAGTGTAGAATATATGGAAGGAGGAATAGAAGGAAGTTTGAAGGATATAGGCACCATGGTGGCTAATCTAAACTAAATCTGAGCCAAAAGCCAGAGAAATTAGAGAGAACTGGACTGCCAGTTAAACTATAGTGATGTAACTTAAAGTTTATTGTGTTTGTGTGTGTGTGTTTATATATATATATATATATATATTTATTTATTTATTTATTTATTTTATTTTGTGTGTGTGTGTGTGTTTGTGTGTGTGTGTGTGTTTGTATATATATATATATATATATATATATATATATATATATATATATATAGTTTCTACAGTTTTTCTCTATGTTGGGCCTGACTGACATCAATGCTCCAGACTTCCAGCTTACAGGGGAGTAAAGAAGAGTGTTTTATATATTCTTACATTCACCTCTTTGCTAGTTATTATATAATTGTCTTTTGCTAGCTATAGACAGATCTTAACATAGCTACAGTTGTTTATTTAGTTTCTCTCTTAGCTGGGCTTCATTGACATTTACGCTTCAACTTACAGAGAAGTGTAAAAGAGTGTTTTGCTTATGTTTTATATTTCTCTCTTTGCTAGCTATTATCTATTTGTCTTTTGCTAGATATGGACAGCTAACTGTCCATTTTTGTATCCTCTATATATTTGGCCTAAGTGTGTAACAAAACTATTGCGTTGCAAATGTAAATTGTGACACATTGAGCGCCAGATTCAATTAATTGAAATACTATCATTCCTTAAAACGTACATCATTGTACTTTACACACTTATTTTACCTTAATATAATCCATTCGAAATCACTTTCTTCTTCCATAATATTCTAATAAAGTGTACCAAAATGGAAAGCCATTATAATCAATAGCATTTATTTTTTCATACTCATACGTGAACAGCTGCAAATGAAGAAAATAGTTGATATGCTTGGGTAAACAACACAGCCAATAAAATATGATTGTAAAGAATTTCCTTTGCAGATATTTAAACTGAAAAAGAAATTAGTCACTTCATGCAATAGAAGCACTTCTATATCTAATAATAGAAGGTAATGCCAACCTTGTGAAAGTATGAAATGTTAGTTGCCCCTGGTCCAGCTACAAGTAGTCCTCCTTGTTGCCTGAAATGACATGATAACACATTCATTCATATGATGTTTAGAGAATAATTCTAAATACTAAAAAAATGTTAGCAAATAGGAAATTTCAGAAACATTTGTTTTTAGATAGCAAATTTATGAGATCATGTGAAGCATAAATTTGTTTTGTCTCTGTATTGTCATTTCCTACAAGAGTCTTATATGATCAAGAGAAAAACATTTTATCAATTAACCAGGAGATAAAGGGTCCTGTAAATGACCTATATGTGAACCAAGACGACACAATTGATTAGAAGAACAAATATGCTAAGACTTTACAAAAACATACAGATAAAAGGATTTGTAGAAGCAGTACACAGGCCTATAAACTATTTACATGCATTGTTCTAAATGGTACTTCTCCCTCTCGAAAAATAAAAATGCTAACCTTGGAAGAGAAGTGCCAAAATCACTTATCATTCACTCTTCTAGGTTACGGTCATACCAACAACCTAAAAACCTAATTTCACTCGTCATTGCTAGTCCAATACCTAGTGGTCCATCATGGTTTGTGTCAGCATATGACAACTGCCTGTTATTTCACTATTCACACCACATTAAGTACATTAAAATATGTTAAGGATTAAAATCAAGACAAGAAGTCTGAAGTATTTCACAAATGACTATGAAATATAAACTTAACATACAGACATTTTATTAATTTGGACCCAATCAATATACACATTGACCATCTTAAATTGCTTGTTACTGATTTTTCAAGCACTCAAATCGAGTTTATTGGCTTCTAGGCCCACTGGGGCCTCAAGATTTCAAAGAACAAGAAATAGGGCTTCCTTATAAAATTGTATCCTCCCGCCAATCAAAGGATCAGCAGAACGAATAAATTCCACTAAGTTGTACTAGAAACTAATATAACGAAGAGGCCAACCAGAGAAATAAACAGCAGGAGCCGTGCTCATCATCAATCTATAAAATTATCATTTGGAACACACAAAAAAGAAATGTTCAGATGCTGGCACCAGCAGGAAGTACTGATAAGCAGATGAATGCTGACACCAAGGAGATCAACACCTCATGATTCAGGAGTCTGCAGTCTATCGATATATTCTGGTCTTGGTGAACAAGTCCAGTTTATAATCCAGTGTTGTAAAAATCCCTCTAGGCGGCCGACTAGTCCCCGACTAGTCGCTAGTCGGCCGCCGCCGACTCGACTAGGGGCTAGTCTCCGACTAGTCACTTGTCGGCCACCGTCGACTCGATTAGGGGCTGGTCCATCCAAAAATTAGCTAAATTGGTACTAGTCTGGGTTGCCGTCGACTTCGTCAAGGCAGCCGTCGTCGACTCTTTACTTTCTTGCTACCTTTTTCTATTTTTGAAAAAAGTGACTAGCCTACTCTTTTTTTATTTTTACTTTTGCTTTGTTATTGTGGCTCTTTTTTTAATTTTTGCTTGTTACTTTTTTTTGCTTTTGCTTGCTACTGCGGCTGTAACTCTCCGTGCAAAATAGTAAGTTGTTAACATATTATTTAAATATTTATCGAAATAGAAATTTATGCAAAATAATGAATAAGAAAATGCATTGTAGTCTGCTATAATTAAAAGTTCAACAATTAACATATTATTTTTTAAAATATTTTTATAACATATTACATATATATATATTCATTAAAAATTCTAAACCGACTAATCCGACTAGTCCCCGAGTAGTCTGATTAATCCGTAGTCCCCACGAACCGACTAGCGGCCGACTAGCGATTTTTACAACCTTGTTATAATCTAAAGAAACTCTAATTCTTTAATTTATTATTCTGACCATACACATAAGCGTTGGAATTCTCAACTTAGCAGACATAGTCAAGGTAAGAGTATGCTTGTAGCTAAGGTTCTAGGAGCCTGATCCAAAAGGGTCTCAGAGGTCATAACTAGGGTTGGTTAAAGGGACCTTGGCCATATGATTAAAGATAAATATTACGGATCTATGGGATGTAGACTGTAGAGTATGAGGAGCACACCAATTTCTCCAACGCTCATGTCAAGGAAAAAGCTTCATTTAGGAAGGCCATCATAATGATAATAGAGAAGTAAAAGCTGCCAATAGGACATCAATAATCGGGCAAATTCCCAGCTATGCAACAGTAGGCTAAGAAAACCTAGAAAATAGTTGGAAGATGAGGAAACCTAGTCTAGTGGTCATAAAGTTAAGGCTCATGCAACGAAGGAGGCAACCTCCAAGCTTTCAAAGACAGGAAAACAATAGAATGACAAGGTTTATGGTCAGGGATTTTATATATCATTCATTCTAAGGCACAATGTAAACAATATACTGATATAGGCTCACTTAATGCCTACATGTCTTCAGATGAGATATTCAATGAATACAAATAAATTGAGCTTCCAAAATGAATGATGGATAAGGTACTATAAGGCAAACTTCTAGTTTAAATTCTTGTTTGGTACTCTACTTATGATCTAAGAATAATCATATTAGAGAATGATCGTCCAAAGACTCCTAGTTCTTACTTTAATTTTTATATCCTATATTATATTTTTCAAATTTCTCATCTCTTGGCCCTTGATATGAGTTACGAGAACTCACTATTCCACTTCTCTAATTGCAAGAAAACATCATGTACTTAGTAATTTCAGATAAAATAGGGACATCCATTTGAAATTAACATTCATAAATTGAAGACCTATGGAATTATAATCTTTAAGGAACAACAATGGAAAAAAAAATATTGTGTCATAGATTGAACTTACCAACCACCTTTCGTCATTGTGTTCCTTTTGGATGAAAGCTCCCAATCTTGTCTGTATCCTTCCATATATGACTGTATGATTCTCATACCAGCCTAAGAAGTCAAAGAGCAACGCAAACAAGTTGTAAAAACCGCCACAAAAGGTTGATCCACAAGTTAATTGAAGGATAATAACACTCAGTTGCTATGTCAGAAGTTTACTAAACCTACTGATGGAGTGAATGTGGTTAATACTCCATAAGCAAAATCAAGTGCATCATATGATGAATGGGTAGGATCTGCATAAATTTCTGCATCAAAAACAAACAACGGCATTACAATATAAAATCAAAGTGCAAGAAGCATATAACCAAAAAGATCACAAACTGAAATAAAAGTAAACTTACATTAACAGTTAATAAAATAAAATAAAAATTCCTATACCTGTAAGTTATTTGATTGTTCTAGAATCAAGAAGCTTTTCAAGTACCCAGAGGACTTTTGATCTTTTCACAGTTAATACTATCAACAATATGGGAGTAATGAATTGTTGCACCACAGACTATGTAGATATTTTGATAGGTCGCAATCCATCTCCTGTTTCATGTTTCTCTTAGAAAGCTTTGAGGAAAATCCAATTTTTCATCTCCTCTAATAGCAAAAAGTGCATGCTTGTTTTCTTCAAGCACGTAAATGTTTTCACTTGTAAATGGTAGTCTACTATGTGAAGGTAAGTATCCATTTGTCCATTTTTACATACCACATGGTTGAGGAACCCATCAAGCTTTCTTTTGTATATATATGTAGGGTAAAATAAAAACTTGGACAATAGGTTAATTACCTCAGCTTGTTCATATATTATAATAATTATCACATGCGACAATTTTAGATGGCAACCATTCAGGTAGCATACCTCCTTTGAATTTGGTTTGCTCAAAAAATGTCTTTGCCTGCACGAGAATAGTCAGTGATTAGAATTAATTTTTATAACTAGTCAATAAAACCGACAAAGTTATAATAAGACATAAACTTCACACAAATGCATACAAAAAATGTCTTGTTATCTATGCCGAAAGTAAGAAGCTCCATAAGCTAAGCTCTAATGAGTAGTAGATGATATTTATCTACTATGGCCTGAATAGGACTTCCAGAGTGCAGTGTAGGTTAAAATTTTCCAGAAGCAACACTATACGAGGCAAGATACAATTTCTTATGAACTGGTCATTTGCATGCATTATTATTGGTCACCGCTACCAACTTACCAAGCAACAAGAATCTAGTGCTACATACTTAATACTTGATGATAATTGGTGATGTTTATGAACCCCCTTCTTGATCCATAAACTTAAATCTAAATAAACAACAACAAAGCAAAGAGCCAAGAACAAAACAATCACAAATCTATACAATGTTATAAAAGGAAATTCACCAAGTGCGAAGGGAAAATGTACTGTCCCGTCCCGCTCAGTCAATCGGAGGAATCGAAACACCGACGGCGTTCGGACTTAGCCATGCAACGGCTGCTCGAAGACATCGCTCGGTCAAGGCGACCGCTCGCTTAGGTGGGGTAGTTTCGATGAACTCGCCTCATCTTAGCCTTCACATAATAAATCGCATGTTTTCAACTTGCATAAATAGGCTTGATAATAAAAGAGACGAATCAACATAGATAAGGAAATAATTTCAACGGCAAAATTGAGTTAGAATATGGAAAGGTCCAACGGTCAGTTTAGAGTTGGTGCACGACGTGCTTTGAAAATGACACTCGGTCCTTCATCCCGTGGCTTGGAAGAAGAAAAAGTTGGTCTTCGACACAAACTATAAATTAGCCTAAGTCATAAGCGTCACCCGCGTAAATGCTCGATAAAGCATGCACGCTTCCACGAAGCAAGGCTTGACATAGCCTTTGCTCGTCCCTTGGGTTAAGTTGTAGGCTCGATTAAGTTAGGCAAAGTTATGCCGGTCGACCTAAGTCATTCTAAGGACTGTCCCATGTTTTCTACGGTTGTCGATATTACTTGGTTTCACGATCGTAAGGCATGTCATATAGAGTATGACTTGGGCAGTGGTGTTGCATAGAGTTTAAGTTGGTTTAAGGCACGATACACAGACTTAGTGTTTTAAGGCACGGGTTACGGTTGATTCATTGAGTTTTGAAAAAGGGGATTCAAATAGTTGTTTTTGAGTTGAATGAAATGATAGGACAAGAAAGAAGAATGCTTGCGACTATAGGTCGTCGAGGAGGTCTCAGATGTGAGAAGTATTGATCTAGGCCCTGAAAGAGATGGTATTACTAGCTATGTTGTATTAAGCGTGAGGCGAGGCGAGGCGACGAGGCCGTCGCCTCGCTTAATGGCGCTTAAGCGGCGCCTAAGCGGCGCTTAGTTAGCGCCTCACCTTTTTTTTTGCTCCTACATGTAAAATACTCTATATAGTATATATACATAAATTTCAATATTTTTTCGTACAATCCTACTAGTATATGCATGAATAACAATACCAATTATCAATCAAGCAAAGCAACAATATAAATACTAGAATCAAAAATGCAAACTACAAGCCACACATACATACTACTAGTCATCAAAATACCATCAAACATAAAAGTTGTCTTTAAAGCTCCTACTTAAACTTTTCCAACTATCCAACTAGATAAATAACAAAAGATTCGGTTTAGTTTATCAAAAAAGATTTAAAAAAATTCAAAAAAAATTCATTTTTTTTTCAAAAATCGTTAAGCGAGGCGCCTAAGGCGAGGCGAGGCGAGGCGCTACTAAGCGACGCCTAAGCGCGCTTAAGCGCTGATCGCTTTTCTGGGGCGAAAATTCATTAAGCGAGGCGCCCTAATTCTAAATCTCGCTTAAGCGGTGCTTAAGCGCCGCTTAAGCGCGCTTTTCACAACATAGATTACTAGAGGTAGAATGACTGTGTGAGACATCAGTTTGAGTCGAGTCTTGCATGGTCATGGACAACTTGTCGACAAGGTGGGTTTGTCTCTCGAACGGCGACCCGAGTGGCCCACGGGACCGTTTCGATAGAGACATGTTAAGCAGTGCTGGATGACCGCACAGGTTAGTGCAGAGACTTCCAGCGGAGCTCGCTACTCGTGCTGGCAAGTGCGGCCGCCTAACTAGCTATGGAGTCCAAGATAGCTCCGGGAGTCGGTAACCAATTCATATAGACGAGTTGGCATGGCGGCAACCCGCATGTATGCCTTTGGATTGAGTTGAGTTGAATGTGTGTACAGTTAGAACACAATGTTGGGCCTAAGATTTGGTTTCAACGTAGGCGACATGCTTCGGCACGAGATGGAGCGTCAAGTCTTAAGTTGTCGGCATATAAGTTGCATAAGTTGGATTTGAGTCATCTTGAGTTTAAGTCAGGAAATGCCGCAAGGCAAAGTCGGTCGAGTGACACTTAGCCCACAAGTCTTGATTGGGTCAGTTGGTGATCAAGTAGCAAGGACCGCGAGGCGGCGATATGGTTAAGTCACTCTGAGTTGTGAGGCACGGCACGAGGGATTTGTAGCACGGTGACAAGGAAGTTGGGTACTATCACGTAGTCGCGTCTCTGATTTTGGGCCGTAAGACAAGCACGACTTGATAGGTTAACGTTGTTGTTACAAGCACGAGATGGTCTTGAGACACAAATAGGCCAAGGCGTCTGTCCTAAAACTTATCCTAAGGCAAGAGTAGAAAGAATAAAGGGACTATGTTGCACAAAGTAAATGAACGTGTCGGTTTTGTATGGGTGGGCGAGGAGCTCATTCCACCAGTACAGTTGAGTACTGACACCCACATAGTTTCCATGTGCAGGCACAGGTAGAAACTCGTGGTGCGGAGCTCGCTTGGATGCGTTGAGGCATGGAGTTCCTTGGCGATTTGAAGCGTGCGGCCGCGTGGAGTCAAGACTTATACGGGACATAATGTATGGACGTCGCCTTCCGAAGCATCCGCTGGCTCAAGACTTGTATTTGAGAGATGAGAGAGAGCTGAGTGACTTGTAATGTGAGAAGAGTGAGCTTGAGTGACCTGTAATCTTGGCCTTGCGCCCTTTGTAACCTTGGTTTCAATATCAATAAAGAGCTTCTTTTGAATAACTTGTGTTTTGCTTCAAATTTTCGCTGCTATTATTCAATGTCTCTGCTTGGGACTTCTGTGCGACGACCTCGTCGCAGCCGCTGTAATCGGCCGTTATGGAACCCGCCTTGCACGAGCGCAATTTAGGCTCGTGCGGCATCACGCCTTAGCGAGGACGATCGCTCCTACGGAAGCGGGGCGTGACAGAAAAACCATGGACAAGTTTCCATTATAAGCAAAGATGATTACAATGACCTTGAATCCCCTATCCAAAGATCCTCAATACTAAACCCACGAATAAAGAATGCAAGCAGACAATTAATTCTTGATCCTGAAACTGGCATTAGGATTTTTCTTGCCCTTTTCACCTCTATTTAAGCTGGAATATGAATCAATTTTTTTATGAAACCCTAGATAAAACAGTCTTTTACATAGGTTTCCAGATAGCTCAACCAATACAATGTCAGTAGGCTATGCAGTCAACTTCCAAGTAGACTATGTAGTCTACTGCTCATCTGTCTTCCGGCAGCCAGAAACCCTGCAGTATAACTATAAACAGCTTGACACGATGATATAAACCGCTGCTCAACTACTCAGGGAATGTAAACTGGATATTCGACTGGTCCTGGGCAACTGATACTCTTAGCTGTTCTGATCAGTAAATGGTGAAGGATCCTATGCTGTTGTACCTTAGTGGAACCCTCATGTGACTTGCACCCAATGAAACGTAATTGCATACGGTAGTTTGGATGCTTATGCGATCAAAATACAAACTGGAGACAGAAAGGTGACATAGAGAAACCACAGCACTATCTACCTTTCCATTCACATGTTTAGCTAGAAGAAATAAATGTCTCCCGAATTGTATTTACTCTAATGGTTCCCTATATTCATATGAAAAGATTCTATGCTACATAGTACATACACATAAGTATCCCTCAGTCTTAGTTGCCCTCCCACTCCCTTATATGCACATAAATGCCACTTCATTGTTCGTTTCTAACCCACACATCCTTCTTCCTCCGTTCTTTCTCAACTGCTTTTAGATAGTATTCCCATCTCGAACTATATTTGAACTAAGGAAATAAAAAGTTAACCATCTTGATATACTAGTTCAAAATTCAAATATATTATTTTGAAAAATAAGGAAAGCCACCTCCACCTTCACCCCCATGCCAAATTATGACCTTTCATCCATTCCCGACATAACCTCTCAAAAGACACATTATATCTCATCTGGGAGTTGAGGTCCAATTAATGTTCATATAGATTGTCTGATTATACCTTAACTAGTTTTAAGGAATTAACAATTGAGGGCATTACCTAAAAAAAGCATGCATGTATATTTCTAAATGTCAAATCGCAGGGGCAAGAAACTTGATCTAATTTGCAGTCTAAGGAGTATTACAGCTGAAGAAAATTTGACCCTTCAATACTTCATTTTAAGAAACTCTAGGTATATCTTAGCTGGTCACATCTTGACGAACTGTTCCGATAAAATGAGCACACTCTTAGAGTAGTCATCGTACTGATGGCCATATTGTTGATGCTCTTTAACTAAGGCTTATATAATTGATAAACTTATTTGCACTAATATGTACTTTCATTCGAAATTATATTACCTTATGATCATCATATAGGAGAGTAGAGACTAAGCAAGACTAAGGTTATATCTCTTTGGCTTTAAATGTAACTTATATAGTTCTAAATGTCCTCTCGAAACGGCACTGCAAGTGGAAGAAGCTATATTTGATCATGAGAGCTACATTTAACAATATATTCGGTACAGTCAATAAATAAAGTCTGAAATTCCTTTGGATAACAATCTAAAACATAACTGCCGCAAAGACTCCAATTGCATAAGTAGCATCTAGTCTACCACTCCTTACCCAAACATTAGATAGAAAATAAGATTATTCAAGAAATACAGAAGGTTGTCCCAGAAATAAACCAAAGCAGTGTAGACATGAGATAGAAATCAACTATTATGAGCAAATACAATGTGAGGGGGAAAGGAATGAGAGGTCAGACTATCATAAGTGAGCCTTGAAGTGCAAAACATCATAAATTAATTTGCAATATCCACAATTCACACCTTAGACAGATTGACCTCCCAAACTATAACTATTATCATGCAAGATAATAAATTTGGATGCCGTTATTGGCACTTCTAAAATGTCATCATGCACTCCTCTTTAATTTTCTAACATTTAAATTCCAATTTGTCCCTATATTAACACTATTGGCACTCCTAAAATGTCATCTTGCACTCCTCGCTTGATGCATGCAAAAATTAATGACATATTTAATGCATGGGTATATTTGGAATTAGAATGATAGAAAATTAAACATGAGTACAAGATGACATTTTAGGAGTGTCAATAACAGCACCCATAAATTTTAGATGCATAATGCATTTCATATTATGAAACATGGCATCACCAAGGTGTTGATACCATAATTTTGTCAAGCAACCAACCATTTCTTCTACTTTGCTCTCGCATACCTAAATGTAAGGATAAGGGTAACAACATTTATTCTCTCTAAAACGGCTATGAGCATGAGAGGGCTGTGTCATAAAACCTAGACGACTAATTGGTGGGGACATAGACTTACCTTTTGGCCATGCAATTTAGGCTCTCATGAAATGGAGAACCCTCCAACTCGAAGTTGTTGGGATGGTGGACCACACAGAAGAAAGAAACCCTAGTTGGGGCAAAATATAGACCCCAACCCATGTGCATTAAAAGGAACCCACTTACTAAGTCAAGGACCAAACATATATATTTATGCATGCCTCACAATACCCCTTCCGATCCTATGTGGGAAATGGGAATGAAGTTTGTTTTCCTCCATCAGCCTTATTGGATTGCAAGACACTCCAACAAATCTCCATCTTTGATTGCATCTACTCGAGCCCGCACCTAAGGGAACTAGTGTCCACCAGATGCTACGTGCAACAAGGTATAGAGGTCCACTTAAGGCTCAAATCTTGGGCCTAACATTTAACAAATCATCAATCGGAAAGCAAAGAACCAGTAGAGAGAAATGAGTGTAACAAACATATCTTGAACAAGTTTGAGACATAATAAGCATCTAAATAGGCCCAAACAAACCATGGCCTCTACACCAATTGTTGGACGGTGGAGAATACAGAATACAGCAATCCGAGTTGAGGCGTGATATACAGCAGATGACTTAAAAGTGAACCGCCTTATTAAGTCAAGGACCAAACCCATATATTAATGACTCATAATATTCATCATTCCGACATGGGACTAAGCTTTGCTCCGGGCCTTCTCACGTCAACCTTATTGGATGCAAGATACTCCAACACAAGTTACCTCCAGAGTATAAAAAGTCTAAATGAGGTAATCTGTAATCTGTAATCGTAAGATGATCCAATTTTCTATATGGAGTCATCTCTCTGGAATGAAATTTACATGCTTAAGAAACATCACATAAATTTATACAAGGTAAAGTTGGGGATAAAATATCTAACTTTTGTTTCTATGTGAGGAAAGAAAATAGCAAGGTTTGCAATATTGGTATAAGAATCGGTATCGGACCTTTCCTATGCGTATCGATATCGACGGTATCGGATTATCGGATTTTTTTTGGGTATCGTAAAACAAATAGTTATTAATAAATTATTCACATTTAAAAATATATTTTATACATTTAGGCACAATTTTAAGTATTTTCAATGTTGTTTATTTGTAGCTTTGAAATTGAATAAAATAGTAGTCACTCTTGCCGACTAGTTTACAGTGTACTTATGTTAGCAAAATGTAACTTATTTCAGCAGTACTGGATGCTCTCAGTTTCAGATTGTTGCCTTAGTTATGGATATAGATAATTTTGATAGGTGGTGTCACTTGCTGACATTCATGTATGTAGAATTCTCTGACTTGTGATATCAAACAACGTATGGTTAATTGGCTATCATTACATAAGATTGTTAGCATGAAGTCTACATACAGTATCCAGAGAATGATGCCAAATGTCTGGATGTAGGTAACTTTGCCCATCAAGTTCATACATCTTTCTTTCTCGCATTCCTCTTTCTGAATTGTGAAATCTCCTGGCCTCACCGTCTTTTGAGCGCCACCTTATGGTGACCTGTTAGAAGCCGACTACCCATAGAGGGAATATCTAAGAGAACTAGCTCGCCTTGGCGTCCTCTCTCACCCCCTTGAAAAAATACTTTTGTCTGCTCAAGGCATCCTCGACAACGCATTTGGGAGGGTGGCCGGCGAACTTTGTCGCCACCCTGCCCTTTCCAGCTACTAGATTACTATTTCCATCATTTGAACGGCCTCTAGGTTACTGTTTCCACTACTCTAGAGGTTGTTGGCATGGGCATCCGCATGTGTGTCGAGGATCAGTCCGGTCCTTGGACATGGAGTTGTCAGTGGGATTGATATGAATGGGGTCTTAGTTTGTTCCGAACGAGAATGATTTAAAGGGCATTCTCGGCAGTACACGGGCGAAGATGAGGGCAAGGGGTTCGATGATGGGGGCAAAAGGCACTATGTTGGTTAGGATTCGGTACGCGAAGGTGGGACGGATCTGTCAAAAGAACAGGATTCTATATAAAGAAGGGGCTTATAGTGTAGCAGAGAACGTCCAAAAGGTAGGTCGCATCATAGAGGATATTGAGCGTCTAAATCATGTCGAAGGATAGTCAGACAAGGGTGGTAGTATCGTGGACCACATTAAGTGTGTAATCCTGTCGGCAAACAATTGGACGAGGGTGATAGTGGAGAACAAGATCTAAACCTAGAATTTTGAAAGGTCTGAGGTTCTACTTTGATGTCGATCACGGTTAAGCACACTTCTGCACCGTCACAATGTCCATGACACCAGTGAACTTCGGCATTGAATACGTCATATTCGATGATTAATTCGTCATCGGTCGACGTGCACGTTGTCATGCAACAAAGGTTCACAGAGAGATTGTTGTCTAGCAGTATAAGGACATTTCTTTGACATAATTATGGTTTAGGCGAGAAAATATATGTGTTGTCCTCGACAATAAGATTTGGGCATTATAGTGGCATGCTATACATAAATCAACAAAAATTAACCTAGAAGATTTGGACCAAGAGCCCGAATAAACACCTAGGAAACATAGATTTGCAAAGGGTTTTCATCAGGCAAGGGACTGAATGAACACCCGACACCTGAAAAGTTGGGTGCTATTTGGGAGGGTTGACCTGGTTGAGTCACAAACGGAAGGCTGGTGTTCGTTCTGCCAAGGGCCATGTTAGTAGAGTAAAGCCAAGTGCTCGTCTACAAGGGGATGTGTTATCAACGAAGCCGAGTATACTTGGCGAGGGGACGACTTATGATGGTGAAGTTGGGTACTCACCAGCGAGGGAAGAGTTACTAATTGGAACCAGAGTGTTCATTCAGCTGTGGGCTAAGGGCTAAGGGCTGAATCATTGAGGGGTAGTCGGGTGCTCTTGCAACAAGGGGGCAAGTCAAGAACGAAAATGGGATACGGGATTGTGTGGAAAGTTTTTGTAATTTTTGGACAAGGTCATCTCATGAATTCGATCTTCAGAATAGAAATGAGAGCATTGCAATTAAAACACAGATGAAGATCAAGGTATAAGGACTTATTTACAAAAGATGAGTTCTAAATGTAGTAAGCTTCAACTAGCCGGCAGATCATTCTCATTTTGTGTTGAGTTTGTTTCTTGTGTGTTTACTCTTTTGTTCTTTTGGGGTTATCTCCTTGTCCTTGGGTCTTTATTTCTTTAACCATCATTAATGGAAAATGGGGTTAATTTTTTTTAACCTTTTAAGACTAGTTTGTATTGCAGTTATCATCACGTTTGCTCAATCATCTATTTCTGGAACGCTCGTTAGGCTAGTGTTTCAAAAATGCCCATTTTTGTTCAGAAATAAATTTCACATTTGGAAAACGCACATCCGGAGTGGAAACCGTTTGGCTCGTCCCTTGCATTTGGCACCAAATGGAATCTCGGACGACAAGTAACTCCAATCTGAAGTGGCCCTTAGTCTCAAAAAATGCTAGGGATATAAATTCAATGGAAGACCGAGAACTGAATTTTGAATCTAGAAACAACCATTTGGCCACCACATAAATGTGCATGGTGCCACATATATTGCAAACATAGATGAACACATATTAACAGCCATCCCATTTTAACAATCTAAAATTAATTATATTACTTTAGCATTCACAAAAGTATCCATAAGTACCTGATCAACGCTACCAGGTCCAATTAAAACAAGTGCAACTCCAGCTGCATCCATAAGCTCCTATTTATGAAGGTACTATATTTAGATTAGAAAAGAATCATGAATGCTTGCATACATCAAAGAACTTTCTTCTTACTGCAAAGTAGACTATTTAATTTAATTTTCTGAATAAGTATTTGAAATAGCTCAATTTATGGACAAAAGAGCAGTTAAACCATATAAGTAAAAGATAGCATCATTGTGTGCATGTACACGGAAAGAAAGTGCAAGTAGAAAATATGGTAAAAATGAGTATCATTTATCGCCTTCCTCCACAGAAACTTCAGGTAAAAATAGGAACCCTAACTGTTTTACTCGAGAAATTGGAAAACATAGAAAATTTAATCTTTGTTCCCCTTTGCTCCCTACCTCGGACAGTTAAATTCGAATGAAGAGCCAAATACCTTCATTATGAGAGAGAGAGAGAGAGAGAGAGAGAGAGAGAGAGAGAGATCAAAAAAAGGAGGGATAGTTGTGCGACACAACTCTCCTTTCTCCTAAGGTACAACCAGGCTAGAGAGCGCTCTTGGCAGCCAGCATAGCTCACAAGCAGAAAGCACTAGTAAGGATAAGAAGTTGATTAAATGAGTAGCTAGAACTAGGGTAGACTTAAATAATTCAAGTAGCCGACCCCAAAAATTTTGGAGATGAATACTTTGTTGTTCTTTGTTAAGTATTAGTAATAGTGGGCTTTAGTCCCACATTGGAAAAGAGCGTAAAGAGAGGAGCTAGACTCTCCTAATCCCTCTTCATAATAAATATAATCTATTATTCTAATTATACATGGTATCAGAGCCATAAACCATCTTCCTCCCATCTCTCCCACATAAAAAAAAAACCTAACCCTAATCCCCCCCGGCTGCTCCCCCCTACTGCCCCCCCCCCCTCCAGCCCCCTCCTGCGCCCCCTCCAGCACCCCTACCAGCGACCACCCCCTGCTGCCCCCCCCCTCTCCAGCCCCCCCGCCCCCCTGCTTCCCCCCTTTGCTCCCCCCCCCCCCCTTCCTGCGCCCCTCCAGCCCCCCACTACAGCCCCCCCTGCTGCTCCCCCCCACCCGATCCAGCCCCCCCCCCCCCGCTACAGCCCCCCCGGCTGCTCCCCCCCCTCCCCCGCGCTCCGGTTGCACCCCCTTCCGCCACCAACCCTAACCCTAGCCCATCCAATCTCTAACCCTAGCCGTCACTATGTTCCTTCTTCCAAATCCTAACACTAGCCCATCCATCTCCTACAAACCCTAGCCGTCTTTTCTTCCAAAAAAAATGCCATATTTCGAAGACAGACGGTAGCCAAATGCTTTATTTGCACACCCTCCGTTCCTAGATTATGCCGTCAGGAATTAACAAAGGGTAGACAACTTGATTGTCTATGTAGATCTTTGTTTTTTCTACCCCGATCTTTACATCAGGATTTACACACAGAGAGATCGTGTTTTCTCCTGTGTCCTGACGTGTTCACCAGCTACACAGAGAAGGAGCTTGTTTACTCATGTGTCCTGCTATCTTCACTTTACATGCGCACGCCGGTGTTGGCCACGTTAATAGCACACTCGTAAAGTTGATGTGATTATTGGGGTTAGGAAGAACTCGCGACGGTTGCATTCATTTCAAAATGACAGACCCGAAGGCAGATAATGGTGATTCTACTACCAGTGTCAACAACGCAACGGGCACTGGCACGACGGTTTCTTCGACTCGACTCGTTGATCGTCGATTGGACGGACCAGATGGTTACTCAACATGAAGGAAGAAGGTTGAGAAAACACTTCGGGGGATGCGACTGTCTAAACATCTGACTGACAGCCCTCCGGCAACGACTGATCCCACGTTTGAACAATGGGAGACGGATGATAGTCGACTGTTTACACAGTTGATGAACTCAATGGAACCGTCTGTCGAGGACATGGTTCAGAACACAGACACAGTCAAGGAGCTATGGGAGGTCCTCGCAACGGCGTTTGATGGAAAACGCGACTTGTCTCATATCTACGACTCGGTTGTTGGTGTTTACCGAGCAAATCAGGAAGACAAGTCTCAAAATGACCACTTTCAGTCCTTCAAGACTATGACAGATGAAATTGATCGTGTTCTCCCTCTGACGACGGATATCAATGAAGCTCGATCTCAACATGAGCAGCTTCATGTTATGGCATATCTTGCCTCTCTCCGTCCTGATGCGGACTCGGCTCGATCACAGATCATTGCTGGATCTGAAGGTCCGTCTTTGATGGAGGCCCACTTCCGTGTTCTTCGGGCCGCAAAGGTGGTTGAGACCACTCCGAGGGATGCTCCTGCTGATCGATCTGCCCTTGGTAGTACTGCTCGTCCTGGCGTTCGTGGTGGGCGTGGTGGACGACGAGGTGGCCGGACTTATGGTCGTGATGGCGGGCGAGACAATGGTGGTCGTGATGGGGGACGACTACGAACATGCTTCCACTGCGGTTAACAGGGACATTTCCAGTGGCAATGTCCTAAAGCTCCTGCTGCCAATATTACTTCGGACGCTCCTGATGATAGCGTTCGTTCGGTTCAGATGAGCGTCGATTCCTACATGGATTTTTATGACTAACGACGCAGGTATGATCCGCAATTATATATCGGTGGGTCGTACTTTAGGTATTACTGTTGCCAATGGTGGTTCACTGACAGTTCGTGGGCGAGGAAGTGTCCGTCTTTCTTCCGACTTATCACTTCATTCTGTGTTGCATACACCTGGAAACCCATTTAGTTTGCTTTCCATTAGTCAAATTACTCGTGACTTACACTGCTCGGTAACATTTTTTCCTGATGGTTGTGTTTTTCAGGATCTGAAGACTGGAAAGACTATCGGTAAAGGGTATGTGACTGGAGGCTTGTATCTGTTTGACGTCTCTTCTCCGGTTACTTGTGTTGGCGTGAAACTCAATGCTTTTGAGTTACATTGTCAGTTGGGCCATCCGACAATCCAAGTTCTTCAACAACTGTACCCATGTTTAGATGTTCCTATTAATTTTTATTGTGAGTCGTGTCAGTTAGCCAAACTTCACCGGATTCCCTATCCGGTAAGTCAGAATAAAATTGTGTCTGCTCCTTTCGAGCTGGTACATTCAGATATATGGGGACCGTGTCCTGTCAATTCAGTAATGGGTTTCAAATATTTTGCTACGTTTGTTGATCATTACTCACGTATCACTTTTGTTTATCTGCTAAAACAACAATCCGAATTATTTGAAATTTGGTGCAAATTCTATGCAGAAATTAAAACACAATTTGGTGTTTTGATAAAATGTCTTTGAAGTGACAATGGTCGTGAGTACTTGTCTAGAGATTTCAGCTCGCATGTGTCTCGATATGGCATCATCCACCAAACTTCATGTCCTTCCACACCACAACAAAATGGTGTGGCCGAACAAAAGAATCGTCACCTCTTGGAAACAACGCGTGCTCTTATGTTTCAAGCACGTACTCCCAAAAGATTTTGGTCGGATGCGGTTCTTACAGCTTGTTATCTTATTAATCGCATGCCATCATCCGTACTCAATGGTGCTACTCCTTTCTCTCGGTTATATTTCGATCGAAATCCGTTTTCACTTCCTCTCAAAACTTTTGGGTGCCTGTGTTATGTTCGAGATATCCGACCGACTCTTTCTAAGCTAGATCCCAAGGCAATACGTTGTATTTTCCTTGGGTATCCTAAGGATCAGAAATGGTACCGGTGTTTTTTTCCTGTCTTAAAACGATATTTTTTCTCTCGAGATGTTGCCTTCATTGAAACAGAGTTTCCTCCACTCCCACAAACTGATAATCCGGTTTTCCATGTTTATCCAGACGAGAATTTTTTGTTGTTTCCCGTTCAAACGTACCAGTCTCCTGTACAAGTGCCCTCCTCTACCGAGTCTGTCTCCCGGTCAGACGATCCGCATACACTAGTTCCGTCAGCACCGACGTCGTCCCGGTCAGACGAATCGCAGACACCAGTTCAGTCAGCACCGACATCGCCTGATCACACCATACTGATAGTGCCTGCGGTTACTGACTCATCATCCTCGTCTAGCACTCCTGGACAATCCTCCCCAAGCTCCTCTGAATCGCCTCCAACTTCTCCACCAGCTCGTCCTCGTCGTGCCTGTCATGATTATCCCTTGTATGTTAGCAACTATAAAGGCCTAGCAAACCACACTCAGTCCCTCATAGCCACTATTGATGGAATTCCGATTTCCAATACTGCTGAAGAGGGTCTCCGACATCCCGATTGACGTGCTGCTATGGAAGAAGAAATGAACGCTCTTCAAGAAAATCATACTTGGGATTTGGTCAATTTGCCACCTGGAAAACAGGCAGTCGGTTGTAAATGGGTGTTCACGATCAAAGTGAAACCTGATGGCACTCATGATCGTCTAAAAGCTCGTCTTGTGGCTAAATGATATTCTCAGACATATTGTGAGGATTACTTTGAGACATTCTCTCCGGTTGCCAGAATGACTTCTGTTCGCGTACTATTGGCCTTAGCTGTCCGCTATGACTGGCCATTACTTCAACTGGATGTCAAGAATGCATTCTTACATGGAGATCTTGACGAAGAAGTATATGTAGTGCAACCTCTCGGGTTCGTTGCAAGGGAGGGTAAAGTGTGTCACCTGAAGAAGGCCCTATACGGTCTCAAACAATCACCACGGACGTGGTTTGGTCGATTCACACATGTTGTTACTCAGTTTGGCATGTGTCAATCAAAGAAGGATCATTCGATATTCTACCGACAAATATCAGCTGGAATGATACTACTTGGTGTCTATGTTGACGACATTATCATCACGGGGGACGATAGCCAGTGCATTGCAGGACTGAAAAAGTTTCTGGGAGAGCAATTTCAGACCAAGGATATGGGAGCGCTGAGCTACTTCTTGGGTATTGAAGTAATAAGGGAAAAGAAGCACATTGTCATGTCCCAGAGAAAGTATGTATTGGACATACTAAATGATGCTGGAATGATGCAAGCCAAGGGAGCAACGTCGCCAATGGACCCAGGAGAAAAGTTACTTCCTGACGAGGGGACACTGATGACTAATCCAGATCAGTACCGTCGAGTAGTGGGAAAGCTCAACTACTTGACAGTTATGACTCGTCCAGATATTTCATTTGTTGTTAGTGTTGCGAGTAGATTTATGTCTTCTCCACGGATTCCACATTGGCAGGCAGTTCTCAGAATTCTACGTTATCTAGTTCAGAATCCTGGAAAAGGAATTCGCATGAAAAATCAGGGATATACGAATGTTGAGGGCTTCACTGATGCTGACTGGGGTGCAAGTCTAACGGATAGACGATCTACATCTGGTTACTCTGTATTTATTGACGGAAACTTGGTCTCGTGGAAAAGCAAGAAGCAGAGTGTGATTGCACGATCAGGTTCCGAAGCAGAATATCGAGCTATTGCTTATGGCACAGCAGAAGTGCTATATCTGAAACATCTGCTACAAGAATTAGGAGAAGAAGCATGATCTAGAGCAGTAGACATGTAATGTGATAACCAGTCCGCTATTCATATTGCTACTACATGAAAGGACAAAGCACATAGAAATTGACATCCACTTTGTACGCGATGAGTATAAGAAGGGAGCAATAAAGTTTCGTCATGTGAGAACCGGTGATCAGATAGCTGATATCTTCACAGTCTCTGTTGGGTCCTCGAGTTCAATTTATGTGTAACAAGCTGGGCATGATTGACATATATGCTCCAGCTTGAGGGAGGGTGTTAAGTATTAGTAATAGTGGACTTTAGTCCCACATTGGAAAAGTGAGTAAAGAGAGGAGCTAGACTCTCCTATATATATGTAATCCCTCTTCATAATAAATATAACCTATTATTCTAATTCTACATTCTTCTTGTTGTTATTGTATACATACAGACAGACATTAAGAGAGGGAGAGAGAGAGAGAGAGTTACCATTATATCCTAAGAAGTACGGACACTCCAAATATTAAAAATTAATGCCATGCACGTGTCACGTCATGTCCGACACGTATCGGACACGCCAAGGACATTCAAATCCAGTATGACCCAACAGAATAGGCGCCAAATCTGTTTTGTTGTGGCTGAAACGTGTCGTATATGTGTCTGTGCAGCGTAGTTTACATATTAGTATGAATGTACTTGGTATGCTTTTTATGGAATATGAAGTATGAAATACATAGATTTATGGAATATTTGTATATAATTCTTTTTAAAGATTGAAAAGCCTCACAGTTGAGGCCTTTGGTTGGATAAGTTTAGTCGGTTTCAAATCACGGGGTAGGGGCAGTTTGAGTAACTATCCTAGAAATCTAGAAGATAACCGAATCGACATAGGTCCTTAAGGTCTTGTTGATTCTTTTGTGATAAAGAAGATTTCTCTTGGTCCCCTCACTAGACTTCTTATGTGTATACACTTTCTCCTCAAATCCTCAAGAACATGCATAGTGAAATCCATAAGATAATCAAGATGAAAAAAAAATGAGTTCCCAAAGGAGAAACTTGCTCTATACCTTTTAGCTTTGCATATCTCAAACCTTTACCCTTTTTATTCTGCAATCATGCTTAGAAATCACATCTTTTTAGGTAATGTTTCTATGAAAAAATGAATTAATTAAAGAGAGTGTGCAAGCAAATGATATCTGCCTATGTAAGCATGCCTATTTACTCCATTTGTCATTTGGAATTTGTTGTGGGATAAGCGAGTTGATGTGAGACAAACAACGACATACAAACATAAGGTAAGAAAGGAAAATAGAAGACCCTTCATATAAAGGGCTAAATTGACCTGTGATGTTCTTTCTTCCTCATCAGCTTTATACCATCCCTAAGACTAAGCCATTCACAGATATACATTTGAATGTATAGGGGTTTGCTTGGGAAGTTAGAATGCGGGAGCATTAGTGTAGTTATGTTATCAAGATGTATCATGATGAAGTTGTCTCTTTTTATAAAGAATTCTTTATAATGGTAATCTCAAGGTCTTTCTTCCAGTTACGGAACCATCTTGCATGTGATCAAGAGTCTAAATAATCAAACTAGTGTTCCCTCCGAAAATTACTTTCATGTAACTTCCATGTTTGAGATCCAATATTCACCACAATTAATGGATTGCAGAAAAACAAGAAATAGAAGCAGAAAGACCTTTGAACCATAGTTTGCAGTATCAGTCAATACACATCCAATACAGTTTAGCACGTTCCGATCCGATATTGACCGATACCAACATTGGGGATCTCTTTCCCAGTCAATTTGGGAAACAAAATAGAAAAAAAAAAAAATACTAATCAACAAGGATGTAAAAGCATAGTAAGGTTGTAAAAACATGTAAATAAAGAAAACTTATCTATCGAAGGTAAACCAATCAGCCAAGAGTGACTATTATTTCATTCAATTTCAAAACTACTATAACAACACAGAAAATATTAAAAATTATGCCTAATGCCTAAAATATTTTCTCTAAATTTATTAATAGTTATTTGCTTTCTGATACCAAAAGATCCAATACTCCGATCTAAAATCGCTGATATCGCCGACACCGATACTCATAGGAAGGGTTCGATACCGATCCTGATTCCGATAGTGTGAACATTAATTCGAACCTATAGTGTATACTCAGGATGAGATCTCATTTCTCGATTTCAAAGGTGACTATTATATGTCAAATTATTGATTTAATCTGGCATACACCATCAGGATTGTAAAACCATATTGTAGCCGAGGTTGCATAGACATGGGCACAGACACAAATACGGACAGATACAGATTCAAAATACAACATTCTTTTTAGAAAATCTAGGATGTGGGTATGACATGGATACTGATAGATAAATAAATGAACATATCTATGTACTTTAGATGTAACAGGTAGCAAGAAATTTTTGAACTTTCTCAGCTCGATTGCTTTGCGATGAGAGTGAGGACACCAAAATCGTCTTCAACCATGTTTTGGGACCTTCTGGAACCTAGAAATGGGTTGAAGATGTTGGAATCCGCATCTAGGAAGTATCATGTCAGATACGTGACGGACACAGAAACAGTCATTTAGATTTTGGAGGCTTCTCTATAGAACCTAGTTTGCGGTTTCATGACTAATTAGTTTTGCCTTTTGATTTTGGAGGCTTCTCTATAGAACCTAGTTTGTGGTTTCATGACTAATTAATTTTGCCTTTTCTCTCAATAAACTTAATACCACCTATATAAAATTACTATACTAGTTCATGGTTGAACTTAGGTGTAGTACATTTTGAAATACTAGGTGTTTCAATGTTCTGTGTTTCAATGTTCAAAGTGATTAAAAAGACAACCAACTACGATGCCTTTTTGAATCATATATTTTTCCAACTTGTGGACCTTGTGTGTGAACCCATGAGGCCTAATATTAAAACAAGTTACCTTCATCATTAGCTGCAGACAGTCTTAATTCCTACTTCAAATAACAATTTATGTGTCAAAATTAAACTTATAGTGCAAAAGGAGGCCAACCAAGTGGTTGAAGGCCATTGGTATGGGGAGGGGAGGAGAGGGTAGGTACTATGATCAAATTTCAGGAGGAGACAGCCGAAGACTGGCCCTTATTCTTAAAAAAATCACTTATGTTGTTATCATTCGATTATCATTCCCCTCTCCTTTCCTGGATACCAAAAATATTTATCGTTCCTCTCTTACAAGGTTAGCATATTATCTCCGCGTTACCATTCTTCCAACTTGCACATTGTAAGTTTGTAAACTATAGAATATTGTGGTAAGTACCTTTTTGGAGGCAAGAAGATCAGCTCTTTTACGGCACAAAACACATCTGCAATTAATATAATTAATTAAGTAAATAAAACAGTTGTAAAAATTTCTCAATAAGGAAATGAATACTAGAAATCACACCCGAAGTGACGAGCAAATGCAACTACAGCTTTCCTCTCTCTCCACAGATCAATAATAGGAACTGCTTTGCCTGATACATCAAAAACTTCTACACTTTCTAGAGAACTAGTGAAAGCTTCAGAAGTTACTGCAGATGTCCTATCTGTTCGCAGACAAAATCAAACCTTATTCAGGCACCAAATTGAAAGTTTTGCTACGGGAATGTAAGATTAATCTAGAATGATGTCTGTTGAGCAGTGCTGAAGTTTTTATTAATATTACTGCAAATATATGACCTAGTAATAATTTGTTACAGTTGTATATATAGGAGTAAATACAGAGAGCAAAAGTTTAAATTAGGCAGAGTTCCACTCTTTCCACTTTGAGAGAGCTAACTCGGTGTCACTTAACTAGGACCAAACATTCCATAGTGACGGTTGAAACATCTCATGAGTCATGAGAGAAGTGGAGAATTAGAATAGGCATTACGAATGAGCAGCATTTAGATGTAATAATAATTCATATTAACTGATAAATAACTTTGTTTGATACATTGATATAATAAGTTATGAATTCACACATCTGTTTATTTGTGACAATAAAACAACAACAAAATCATTTATCACAAAACATATGGGTCGGTACTTCATTTCATAGAGTCCAAACAATGTTTTATGCAAGTTGTCAGCTACCTAACTCAACCTTCCTTTATCTGGGGCTTGGTGCCAGCTATGAAATTATAAGACATTATGCAAAGCACAGGTGGAGTTTGTAAAACTGTAATAAATAAATAAAACAAGAAATTGACAGGAAACTGTGTTAGGAAATGTTTATGGTTAATACCAACTAAGCGTGTAATATTCACAAATGCTAGATCATTCGAGAACAACGATTATTTTCTAGAAGTAACAAACAAATAGGAAGAAACAGTTGCATAGGAGAAAAGACACAAAAGCAGTGATAGTCTGGAGAATTTGACAGTTCCAATGTCAAATTTCAATGTGACTGGATGTATCAAAAAAAAAAAAAAATCGAGAACCTAAATTGGAACAAATGGTACACATCTTCATAGGCTTCCTTTAAATAGGAGAACGAGAACAATCTAGAACACAAATGTGCTAAGTTGCCTTAAGGAGAAGGTAGGCAAGATGCCCCCTTTTCACTAATGAGCAAGTCATAAATCACAAAAAGCTTCCTAAGTAAATAAAACCAAATACGAGCAACAACAAAAATATCCAGCTAAACTATAGTTGCATCACATTACAAGCTAACATACCAATGTAAAGCAAACAATGTTCTACACAAATTGCTAGAAACAAAATATAAAAGATCTAATCCCAAACTCTCAACCTTGCTTTTGTAGAAATGAGTCTAATTTCTCAGATAATATTATTGAGGGCTACTGCCTACTACTTATAGAGGGTCCAACCCCTCTTCATATTACATCTAACCGATGTGGGACTAAAGTCCCTTATTTACTCTCAACACTCCCCCTCAAGATGGGCGATAGATATTAATCATCCCCATCTTGTTACATAGCTTTGTCAGACTCAATGAACTAAGACCCTTAGTCAGACAGTCTGCCACTTGTTCTTCTGAGCGAACATAGTCAATCTTCAGTATCCCTTGTTCCAGCTTTTCCTTGATGAAGAATCGATCGATCTCGATGTGCTTCGTTCTGTCGTGCTGAACCGGATTGTTCGCTATACTTATCGCAGCTTGACTATCGCTCAGAAGGTGCAATGGTGTCCCCTTGTCTAGCTTCAACTCTGTCAGCAGCGCCTTTACCCATAACAATTCTGATACTCCTAGAGCCATTGCTCTGTATTCTGCTTCAGCTGTCGACCGTGCTACCACTGACTGTTTCTTGCTTCTCCATGAAACCAGGTTTCCTCCTACAAAAACACAGTACCCTGTGGTAGACCTTCTGTCGTCTATGCAGCTTGTCCAGTCTGCATCGCAGTATCCCTCAACATCTGTGCATCCATTCTTCTTGAACCACAGTCCTTTTCCCGGCGTCCCTTTCAGATATCTTAGAATCTGAAATACTGCATCCATATGACCCGTTCTTGGATCATGCATATAGCGGCTTACAACACTTACTGCAAATGAGATATCAGGACGAGTATGCCCTAGATAAATCAGTCTGCCTACTAGCCTTTGATACCTTTCGCGATCAACAGGCTTTCCTGCTTCTGCTCCCATCTTGCACTTCTGGTCAATTGGAGTGACTGCTGCTCGGCATCCCAGCATTCATGTCTCTTTCAGCAGATCTAGTGCATATTTCCTTTGTGAGAGAACAATTCCTTGTTCACCATCACACACCTCGATACCCTAAAAGTATCTCATCTCTCCCAGGTCCTTCACCTCAAACTCTTTGGCGAGTTTCGTCTTCAGCTTAGTGATCTCAACTACATCGTCACATGTGATCACTATATCATCTACATATACAGCAAGTATAGTAATGTGGTCCCTTGCATGCTGGAGGAAGACAGTATGATCTGCATTTGTCTGATGGTACCCCATGCCAGTGACAGCCCTTCTGAATCTGTCAAACCAGGCTCGAGGAGATTGCTTCAGCCCGTACAGCGACTTCTTCAGTTTGCACACTTTTCCATGTGACGTTCCTTCACCTGAATCTGACACAGAGTAGCACCCCGGAGGAGTCTCCATGTATACTTCTTCTTGTAGGTCTCCATGAAGAAATGCGTTCTTTACGTCTAACTGGTGTAGCTTCCACCCATAGTTTGCTGCAATGGAGACCAGCGTTCTTACGGTACTCATCTTCGCTACTGGGGCAAAAGTCTCATCATAGTCGATACCATATGTCTGGGTATAGCCTTTTGCAACCAGTCTCGCCTTGTATCGTTCAACTTTTCCTTCTGGTGTCTCCTTCACTGTGTAAATCCATTTGCATCCCACAGCTTTCTTCCCTTCAGGTAATGGCACCAGCTCCCATGTCTTATTTTTCTCTAGCGCCCCAAGTTCTTCCATCATTGCGGCTTTCTATCTTGGGTTCTTCTTTGCTTCCTGCCAATTCTTAGGTAAAGAAGTGGAGTCTAACGAAGTGAGGAATGTTTGATAAGTCGGAGAAATATTAGAATAAGATAGGTAGTTGGCGATATCATGTTCATAATCTTTATAACGAATAGGAACCTTTCCCGCATTAATGCGAGAAGACCTCCTTAAAGGAGCAATGGGTGGTGGGAAAATCATACCATCCGAATCGGAGAGATCCGCTTCCGAATCCGAGCGATCCGGTGCGGGAGTAACATCTTCAGGAGTCGGGGCAGGAGTAGACGAGGGACTTGGCACTATAGACACAGGGCACGGCACAGTACTGGACCTCTGCTGTCTTCTTCTGTAAACTTGGAGCTCCTTTTCCCTTGTCTGCTTCTCCCCCTGCGTAATGTACGTATTATCTTCGTCATCCTCCGTATCAGTATCATTGATGCTTTCTCCCCCTTTCTTCCAGTGTGTCACGACAGGACAAGGTACCGATCCGACAACTACGTTTGGGCGTACTACCTCCCCCTCACGTCCAACACCCGCTGTGTGAGGCGTGTTCCCAAACGCAGAACCTTCGTCCGAACCATAATAAGGTTCCAGCTCTCTGAATGTAACGTCCATGCTTACAAACAGCTTCCGTTCAACCGGGCTCCAGCATACGTAACCCTTCTGTGTCCCGGTGTACCCAACAAAGACACACTTAACTGCTCGAGGATCCAGCTTACCAATGCCAGGCCTGTTATCGTGGACGAAGCATACGCAACCAAATACTTTCGGAGGAACGGTGTACGCAGTTGTCCCCGTGAGCATTTCCAAAGGCGTCTTCCAGTTCAGTAATTGAGAGGACATCCTGTTGATGAGATAAGAGGCTGTCAAGACAGCCTGCCCCTACAAAAATTTAGGGACATTCATAGCCAGCATCATTGTCCGAGCTACCTCCAGCAGGTGCCTATTCTTTCGTTCGGCAACACCATTTTGAGCCGGTGTATATGCACAAGAGGTTTGATGTAGTATACCATGAGAGGATAAATATGCAGCAAACCTCTTATGGGTATATTCCGTCCCATTATCCGACCGGAAACACTTAATACGAGCATTATACTGTGTCTTTCCCCGTTGATGGAGGCTTTGAAATGCCTCAAAAACATCACTTTTATTCTTCAGCAGGTAGACCCACGTTACGCGGGTAGAGCAGTCAATAAAAGTAACAAACCATCTATAACCGTTAACACCGTTTGTAGGACAAGGGCCCCACACATCGGAATGAATCATATCAAAAGCAGCAGAACATCGATGCCCAGAACTCACATAGGAGCTTCTGGTATGTTTTCCCAACTCACAAGCATCACAAACTAACAACTCTTTATTTGCTTTTTGATATAAGGACGGATACAGTCGACTAATAACGGGAAAAGAAGAATGTCATACACGCTGATGGTGGAGGAGCAGCTCGGCTTCGACACTTCGACTTCGGACTTCCGGTTATGCGTCTGCAACCAAAGATGCCAGTGCTCTATCCAGACCGTTCCTGTCCAAGTACCATAGACCCTTATGCCATGTGCCAGTGCCTAGTCGTCTCCCCGTTCCCTTCTCCTGAAAAGTTACCTTAGGAATATCAAAGGAAACAATACAGTTTAGATCAAGGATAATGGCGCTAATGGATATAAGATTGACAGGAAAGGAAGGAGCATGTAAGACATTAGATAGAGTGATGGAAGGAGTGCAATCAACAGTGTCTTTACCCGTAACAGGCCTGGAGGTACCATCAGCAGTCTGAATGCTTTCTGGCGGCGTTAGAGTAGAGTATTCCCGGAACTCACCTCGGGACCCCGTGACATGGAAAGATGCCCCAGAGTCCATAATCCAAGCTGGCTGAGAGACAGATGCAAGAGCACGCGGAGGTATACCGGCACTGGTTTGGGAGAAGTAAGTGCAGTAATCTTCTGTAGTGGACGGCGCCCCAGGAATGACTTGTCGTTCACCAGAACCAAGCTTTGAGCCGCGCATCTTCTCGAGAACTTCTCTCTCAAATGGAGTGATGTCCGCCAGCTGATTGTCCCCACCTTCATCCGCCAGATGCGTCTTGTTGCCTCCAGAGTAAGTGCCCCTTCCACCACTGTAGCTGCCTCGACCACCTCGTCGTCCACCGCGACCACGGCCCCGACCATTCGAGGGAGTCCGTGTCGGTTTTGGGCAAAAGCGGATGTAATGCCCTGTGTCACCACAGTTGTGGCAAACGCCTCCCGTAGAAGGAGGCTGTGTGAAAGTGGCAAAAGCAGATGTGTCAACTCCGGCCTGCTCCCCCTGGGAGATACCCTTGGTAGGCATCAGCTTCAACCGTGCTTCTTCTTGTGCCATGGCAGCTATGACGTCTTCTAATGTCGGCAGCTGCGGTTGTGCGAGAAGTACATTCCTCCGTTGCTCAAATGCAGGGTTGAGCCCCTTCAAAAACTTCATCATCCGTTGCCGCGAGATATAATCCAGAAATTTCTGGAAATGTTTTGCAAAAGCCGGTTCAACCTGAGCATCCTCCATGCCAAGAGGATCATAATGGTCAAGATCAGACCAGTACTTCTTCAACAAGGCAGCGTACTCAGAGATGGTACGATCGTCTTGGATTACCCGATCGAGCTCATCCTGCAGTTGGAAGACTCGCATGGGGTTACCCGAACCGGAGTACATGTCTTTCAATGTTCTCCAGATATCAGCAGCTCCCTCCATTGCTTCAACGTTACACGACACTTGGTCGGTCAAAGAGGCTGTCAACCAACCAGCCACGACATTGTTGACAATGTTCCATACAGCAAACTCCTTCGAGGAGTGATCGACAGGGGCCTTGGTGTGGCCATCTACATAACCAACCAAGCCACGTCCCTTCAGCGTCCGCATCGCCTGCCGCGACCATTTCAAGTAGTTGGTCGTGCCTTCCAACTTCGTCTCCAGCTTGTCCAACTTCCCCATTTTGTACGGTGACGGATCCACATCAGTATGGGTCACGCGTGGGGTTGCCTCCGGTAATCTCTTGGTCAGGAGATCCTCGACCAGGGCCTTCATTTCTTCTGCTGTCAACTTCCCATAGATGGAATCCATGACTTCTTCAACTGCAATCAGTGAGGTGTTGTTGTTTCCTGAGTCGGCTGCTTGTGAGTCGTCTTCGTCTTAGTCAGCTATCGGAGGGAAACAACAAAACGAGATCCCTCACTGATATGTCGTAGTTTATACGACCAACTAGAACCGCGTCATGATAACGCGTTCAGACGGCTCAAGGATAACCAACATAGTTGTGCCTCCTTGCATGAGACAAACCAGAGGTATACCAGCCGTGCAGAAACGATTGTAAAGACAACGTTTCTGAGATACAAAATCTAAAGAGATTTCGTATTCGTAGTAGTAGAGCTTCTAAAAAGAAGGTACTGATTCTCGAGACAACTACAGAGATCTTCTAAAGAGAAGGAAATTTTTTTTTTTTACGGCTAGGGTTAGGGTTTGGATGGGGCTGCTAGAGCTAGGGTTAGGGTTTCCATTGCAAGAGAGGCTAGGGTTAGGGGGGGGGGCGGGGGGGGGGGGGGGGCGGGAGGGTGTGGCGGGTGGCGGGAGGGGGGGAAGGGTGCTGGTCGGGGGGGGGAGGGGGGGGCGCTGCTGCTCCGGGGGGGGGGGGGGGGGGGGGGGGGCGCTCCGGGGGGGGGGGGGGGGGGGGGCGCTGCTCCGTGGGGGGGGGGGGGGTCGGGGGGGGGGTCGGGGGGGGTTTTTTTTTGGGGGGGGGGGGGGGCTAAAAAAAAATTTTTTTTTTTGGAGAGAGAGAGAGTTATGGCTCTGATACCATGTAGAAATGAGTCTAATTTCTCAGATAATTATTGAGGGCTATGCCTACTACTTATAGAGGGTTCAACCCTCTTCATATTACATCTAACCGATGTGGGACTAAAGTCCCTTATTTACTCTCAACAGCTTTTGTTTTTTCATCTTCAGTAACTCTCATAGTTTGCAGGATCGGCTAATACCGATCTGATACGGCCGATACCAATACGATTTGGCATGTCCCGCTCAGATATCCACCGATACCCTATACTGGCCGATACCGACATTAGGGGTCTCTTTTTTCCGTCAATTCGGCAAAAAAAAGTTGAACGAAAAAGACAAATTAGCAAGGGTGTAAAAGCATATTAAGGTTGTAAAAGAATAAATCTTATCTATCGCATGTAAACTAATCGGCAAGGGTGACTAATATTCATTCAATTCCAAAACTGCTAAAAAAAACACTAGAAATACTTAAAATTATGCCTAAATGTATAAAATACATTTTCTAAAATGTTAGTAATTATTTGTTTTTGACACCAAAAAATTCAATACTTCGCCGAAACCGCCGATATTGCCGTCGGCCGATACTAACTCATAGGAATGGTCCGATTTCCGATACCGATACCGATACGTACCGATACTGAACTACTAATTCTATAGCCAACTACATTTGTTTCACTCAAAGACTGCATTACTTTCTTTTTTTGCTTGAAGTTGCCTATCCAGAAATGGATGTTCGCTTAAACCTGTTTAGGATATTGATATTACAAGTTTTTCTATCAACAAAAAGTTTTTTCCTCTACCTAAATACTAAATAGCACAACACACCGGTCTCATGTGTCGAATGTGTATGGGACATAACAGGGCCACTCCAAAATACATTAGGAAACGACACACCAAAACAGTGTTGTGTACATATGATCTTGTATGTATCACATTGGTAACCATGCAACATATGCCATTTCATTGTTGTAGGTTTCTAGGGTAACAATAACATGCATAGTCAAATGCATTGTGTTAAGTGTTATAAGAGTTATTAGTGTTGGGCTTTAGTCCCACATTGCTTAGAGTAATAGGAGAGGAGG